>KB671765.1:355787-594650 GCA_000349105.1 Anopheles epiroticus
ATTTGCAAAGTTCCACAGTATGATTGCACGATTCAATTATATGATTGCAAAATTCCACATGACGTTTGCAATGTTCCACTAACCAGTTGCAATGTTCCACCGATTGATTGAAATGTTCAATTATATGATTGTAAACCCTGTATTGTTTCAGGCACCTAATTAAGAGACAATTTGGTTCCTTCTTTGAATAATGTTTTTATTGTATGTTCCATATTTATTTATTTGGTATGTCCTATGATTTTTGTTTCCCTATTTTTTTTTAAATAAAGTTTGTAGTAAAATGTCTACAAAAATTAAATCAGCGTTTTTGATTAATAACTAAAAACGACATTGCGGGTCTCACAAGGTTCGCACTTGGTTTGGAAATTAATTATCCTGCTATAAGCAGACTAAAGCTCTGTTCTAGAATTTGTTTTATGTAACAAAAGCCAACGATGAGTTCTACGATTGAACTAGAATTTGTCTTACGACTTTGTTTGTTTACATAGCTGTTTTTACCTTTTTCTTCGATATGATTTGGAACACAAACTGAGAAGATGAAAAACAGCTGATCGTATAAAATCGATGAGCAGGCCCTTCACAAAAATTAATTGTACATAATCTTGAATATTTAGTGAAGAGTTTTGTAGCGCAATTCTTGAAGGCTGTTTTTGGGTTTATTCTGGTATAAAGACAAGAGGTTATATACTACAAAACGCTTAATACATGTCAGCAACATGAAAGATTTTCATATGCCTTGCGCAAATTTGTTGATGATTCGAGAATCACTGTGCCTCTCTTGGGTTCGCTTTCAGCCCTGGAACCAATTATTTCACTTTTCACACACTGTTTATGGAAATAATTTGTTGCATAACGAATTTATCGTGTTGTGATACTGTCGCAAGAACGAATTAACCTCGCTATGAGGGAGATCATTATTTTAATCTTTCATTCATTTACGAACAAATAAACAGACTAGTTCAAGCCTTATCGGCTCATTTTTGTTATTTTAAACAATTAATGGTGAGTGGCAAAATTTAATAGTCTGTTTACTTCGCCACACATGTCTACAGGAATTATTAACACCATCAATAATTAATAGTTTTAATATCATGAAAACGAGCAACACGTCTTGGTCGTTACAACGGAATAAAAAAAAATATTATGAAAACGTAATGTACAATTTAGTTTGTTTACTTTCTACCCCATTATATTACACCATTTAATACGACAAACAAAATGAAAGCCTAAATATGCAAAACGACACACAATGTAAAATGGTTCGGCGAACCATGTAAACAACACACTACAAAACCAGAACACAAAACAAAGACTGCTCGAACAGTGTCAATAGAAGAAATATTTAGTTTGTAGACATCAAAAGAAATTTAACGATATGATTTCGCATCAGAAGATAACGAGGTAGCAAACCCTGTTATTTTTATTCGGCAGTAATGGCCAGGCTGTATTGCTACCCTGTTAACTTTATTTAAAAATAAATTCGTCAATTCATGTTGTTCACAGCTTTATGAGACAGTAATTTGAACATTTTTATTTTAACAACATTAACGATAAAAGACGTACACATGTACACATGTAACTTTAAGAAGTGCCTTAACGACAGCTGCATCTGTCAAATCAACGGCAGGGAAGAAAGAGAAAAGCCATTTCAAATATGCTCAAAACAACAGTAAGCATCATCGTCATCATCATCGTGCCTAGCACTCATTTTACCGTGTCTGCGTTTTCAAAAATAAAATCATTCCGTGTCAAACTTGTTTTCTTCCCCTGGGGTCCCTCTTCCACACCCGACCCGATACTTTCGACACACACCACGCACATATTGCGAATTTGGCTATATTCCACCAAGAAATTAGCATACCATTTGACCATAGGCGGTTTGGGCACAAGGGGAAACGGACAATTCGCACTCGGGGCAATGACACCAATAGGCCTAGGCGCTCGAACGAGCTGAATGAAGCTCTATTTGACAGGAATGCCAATCAGAGGAACCGGTCGAAAGTAAACAATCCCCTATCCCCTCCGAAAAACCAGTTGCCACCATGAATACGCAATCAAAGCATACCATGCTATGTGTGTATGTGTGTGTATCTGGGCATTAGTATTGCGTTTCCCGGTCCAAGTGCGCAAAAAACCACTTACTCGCTTTCCTATGGGATGCCTGAGACGATGGATGATGCTGTTGTTCCTGCTGTTGATGCTGCTGCTGCTGTTGCTGTTGACCGGCGATCCTGGAAAGCTTGGCCTTCGAGGGTGAGACCATTCCTCTGCCGTAGCAGCCGGCACAGAAGAAAGTCTCTCACCCAAGGGCTCGTTTGCGGCGAGTGGTGTCACCGTTACCGGGAGTATGCTTGTTGTTCCCCGGCCATAGCGCCTATTTTACACAACAATTTAACGCAAAACACTCAGTACAATACTTCCCCCCCCCCTTTACACAATTCACTTAATCACTTTAAAAGACACTAAAAAAAACAATAAAATATATTACGCACACACACTATCATGATGCAAGAGCCTGTTGTGACGCCACGGTTTTCGAAAATTGGATTTATGAATATGAAAATTAAAACACACTTTTCAGATAAAACACAAATCTTCACAAGCACCAACGACCAGCTCTACCGTACGATATAAAATAATATATATTGCGCGCCATTTTCTTTACTCGCTCCTTTTCGGCACGATGCGGTGCGTACGGCGCACGGTGTTGAAATACGGCCAAAAAAAGGAAACCGAAAGCCGGCCAAAAACTACAGCGTTACAAAACACGCACACGAACACACTCACGCGCACGTTACGCATACGCACAATAGAGGTCGTGTGTTTACGCACGTACTACGCGCGACGACCGGGCGCTCTGTCGTCAGGCATCCGGCAGATGGTGACACCGGGCGAGATGTGGATGCGTAGCGCCAAAAAATCGCCATTTGCCAACGGAGAGTGTGTCTGTTTTTTGCACACACTCACACAAACATTCACTACACTGCCTGCCACAACACTCGCTTGCTTGATGTTTCAGTTCTGTGAAAAGCCATTGCCTTTCTCAGAAAACGATGGCGAATCAAAGAAGGCGTACACCGGATAGACCGGAATTGTGCAGAAGGGAACTTCGTTTACCCGAATCAATCTACAGCAAGCAAAATTTAATGTACCCACGAACACGTCCGGACAGAAGACGGTCGCTTATCAACACAGTAGCGAGGCTCTCAATGTCGCCAGTGCGCGGCTCGACCGTGATTGTTTTGCTTTTACCAGTTGCGCTCTACATTACGGGCGACATTAACAAGCCCTTCACAAACACACACCAACACTGAAACCTTGTTTTACCGCTCTGTGTTGCCTTGGAAACAGAACGAAGTGAGTGTGATAAATTACCACAAACACTGTAAATGTTTCGCAGCACTTCCAAGGAAATGGCGGGAAATAATGGGTTTCACAATATTCGGACCTTTGTCGGTGATCAAACAACACACTGCACAATCGCGCACACAAACACAGGGACACAATACACGATGATTTGCGATCAGTGATGTACGGTACATCACATCACCGTAGTGTTTCGCGTATTTGCGCCGAAAGGATGAGTGGTGAACCTTCTGTAGCCGCACTTGTGTCGTTCAAAACAATCTCCTCGCGCTTCGTACCGCGTAGCTTGACGGAATAACAAAAGGAAAATCCTTGAAAACTGAAACACGGTCACAATACGGGGAAGGATAAGAAGAATGAAATGACACACAGGTCGAGCCAGATGGTCAACTGGCGTGTAGGAAATGTTGGATTGTTTTTTATTTTACAGAAAACCTCGGATGCTGACGTTGACATTTACATTTTGGTGCTTTTTGAACAAATTCCAAGTGCTACAATATATTTAGTTGTGTGTACAATGTAAAAAATATCACAATGAAAGAACCGCTAGTGAGTCGACATTGGATAAATTCTCTGACCATCAAATGGTTTTATTTGTGCAGTGTGCGAATAAATCTTTCGCGTTTATACGATTGGGTTCAGTACTGTGCTTTTTAAATTTTCACACTGGGTGAAAAACGTATTGAGTGTTCAAAATATTCAAAATAAGTAACAAATTTAGTGCATGAAAAGCGTGTAAATAAATTTCTCGATATCTTGTTTTTCTTTATCTCTCTCAATCTCCTCTCTCTCTCTCTCTCTCTCTCTCTCTCTCTCTCTCTCTCTCTCTCTTTCTTTTAGTCAATTCGAGTCTCAGTAGAACCTTACTTTCTACTTTTCCTCTTTGTTAGTTAAATGAACTTTTTTTTTATACAAAAGACACAAATTGATATTCTAAAAGCGACAATCAATAATTCTGAAAACCAAAAGTATAAAATTCTGAAAACAAAAATATTTCATTAACTAAAAACTAAATTATAATTTGATATGTTGAATATTAAGCAACATGGCCTGGTCTAGACTACAGTTTAAAAAACAGCTTAAAACAAAAAAAACTTCTGAGAAGTACTTGATAAAATCAAATTAAAATATTGATCGCCAATATCAAAGCTAAAAACAAAAATAAGGATATTGTTAGTTATACCAAAATTAAATTTTAATCTAAATGCTACGTTTAGTTGCGTGCAGTAAACAATTTCTTTCTGTGTACAACGAATACCTATCACTAAAGTTACAGCCTGCAACATTTTCTTACGCGTTTGTAGTTTGACGAATAGTTTATTTGTTTTATTTAAAGCTCCGAGTTGATGGTAGCTTTCTTGTTTTTCTAAGCATTTCTTTACCTTCCTGGGTACGCTCCAAATCGCTATCCAGACAAAACCTGCCACCCGAGGCAGGTGTGATGGGTGTGTGGTTGCGTGGTTGTTGTTTTAATGAGATCTTAGTTTAAATCGTTCGACATAAAATTATGTTTTACGTATTTTTATATGTATCATTACACTAGCTGCATAGTTACAAAACATGCCCGACTTTATAATGAATATCGAATATTACACTCCGGAGTTTACCGGTAGTCTTGTTGTGATAAGATGCTGGATGAGGGAATTTGCGCAACTGATGAGGAGTTTGACTGCGTAAAAGAGTGCCCAGTGGCGCAGGAAGGGGAAATCTTTGTAAAAGATCGCGTGAACGGTAGTGCGTTTCAAAATGAAGCGACTGTAAACGGTACGATATTTCGATGCATTTATATATTACCTCCTTCCTTTACGCGAAGCAACTACGGTGGAAAGTATAAAAATTGGAACCATTCCTGTTTGTTTGAATCGTTCGCGCTCGCGGTATATGTATTGGTTATTAATGGTTTGTGGGGTAAATCATTCCAAAAAGCTGACCTATTGTACATTGAGCACCGCTCTACGCGTCCGCTAAGTGTGTCCCGTTCTTGGTTCGATGGGGTGCCCGGGTGTTGATGATTTCAAACAGACAGGGCGGAAACGCACCAGTGCGTTGCTTGAGCAGCCCTCTGATTGCTCTGTCGTTCACTAACTAAAGTTTAAAAGTAGGCAGTCTCAATATCGGCATTTTGTGTTCTCTCATTCAAAGGGGATTTAGATTTATCGTAGCTTAACTCTCGTTCTCTCCGTTTGACCTTCTGTTTATGATTCGCCTAAAATTTGCCTATCAGTTTTATTTACCTTTTCATTTTTGGTTTGTAGTTTACTAAGGAAAGTCTTTTTTTTGTTCTATTTTCCTTTCGCTACGTTTTAATGCTACTTGCTTGCATTGTATCGCTCGAGTCCGCCACTACCCGGCGACGATTAGGGCCCGGGAGTGGTTTCAGCTTTGGTCCTCGGAATCCAAGAAACTTAATTTTGTTTAGCCGAATTTCGTAGTCAAACTTTACTTTTGCTCATATCGCTGATGGTACCATTAATGGTACCATTTAGACTATTTGCCAACTGGTGGCTATTTTTACTCAAGAAATTATCCTTTCTTCAACCCCGTTGTTCCTTTATCGTTCCGGGCCCATGGAGAGTATGTCACGATACGCTGTATATTAAATTATCACAAAGATATACAAACACACACACATACAAACAAACACAGATATCTAAGAGTTAGTGATGCTGCTCACTAAACTTCCTGCACTTAAAATTAATCACAAACAACACGCAAAGAAAGGCTTACACTAAAAAAGTCTCGTATAGAATTATGTACATTGCGAGTGAGAGGAAAGAGGAAAAGAAAGTTGTTTTTACAATACACTTTAAAAGTGAGGTAAACTCGCATGTCATACGCACTTTAAAATTATAAGAGCTTGCCTTGCCCAAACATAGCTCATGATCACGTGATCTCACATCAACAGCATCTTTTGAAGGAGTTCTTGAGGAGTCCTGAAGGGTGTAGTTTCATACATTATGCTCGTTAATATGTCGTGCTCTGATGGCCACTGCTTCAAGTGAACTTCTACGCACCGCTTTTCGGGCTGTTCCGACTGCACCTATCGTTGATCGCTAAGTAAAGACCTTCCGCTAAAATGTTGTCGTAATGGTGTTTTTAAAATAAATAGTAATAATTTCGTGCGATTTTTTAAAATCATAAGAGAACCTAACAATTGGAATATAATATCACGATCGGTGGTGAACATGCGTCCACGTACCCGTCCGCCCTTAGTCTGCGGTCCGCCGCGGACAAGCGCAATATGAAAAGGAACAAACGTTGGGCGACTAATGTGTGCAAGTGTGTGTGTGTGTGCTTAATCTCATGGTATTCGCTAGCACGCTGCCCATTTAGCTTCAATTCGCACCCGCACCCGTGTTACCACCGGACCCAGAGCCACTGCTGGCCGGAAGCGGAGGTGGCGGTAGATCTTTCGGCCGATCGCGACTGCTTGGCTTCGAGTCACGGTCTGCTCGTGGCGGTAGGGCGGGAGTTGGTTCCGTGGCCTGCGATTGGCTGTTGGTACGGGGCGGTGGCACAATCGGTGGCTGCTGTTGCTGCTGCTGGTACGACGAAGGTGGCGGTATCACATTGTTTGCGGAGTTACTGGAAGCGGAGTGTTGCTGATACTGCATCTGCTGCTGCTGCTGTTCGGCCGCTTGACGCATCATCCGCTTCTGGTACTCCTGCTGCTGCTTTATGAAGAGACTGAGCCGACTAAGCAGAAACTGCTTGTCGTGTCCTTCGAGCACAAGCTGCTGCTTCAGCACCTGCACCATGTGCCGGTTGGCCGTCGAGACGGCGTAGTAGTAGTAGATGAAGAACGTCAGCACCACAAAACACGGTATGGCGAAGCTAGCCGTACCGAAGTAGAAGATAACGTTCTGGAAGAACTGGGGCATCTTCATAAACGCCGCAATGGCACGATCCCAAACGGACGGCAGTCCGCGGAAGGGCCCACACGATCGGGACGGTACGATCTCTGCCAGCGCGTACACCACCGGCACCAGTGCCAGCGTGAACGAGATCAGCAGCGTGGACATGAAGAGTGACTTGGAACGGGACGCCCGGTACAGTATGGCGGAGGGATTTGAGTTCACCAGGCAGGCAAACTTTTTAATGTAAAACATAAGAAACGTGAGCAATGCGGCAATGGCGGGCAGGAAGGGCGTGTAAAACGTGCCAAGCCAGCAGAGCGTCTGCGAGTAGATCACATCTAGCACGTGCTTGGAGAGCTCAAATTCCTGCTCACCGATAAACTTGGCCACCCGGGAGCTTGAATGGCGCGCAAACAGTGCCCGCGGAAAGTTGACAAAAAACGTCACGAGAAAGTGCGTCGCAAAGTCAACGATGAACAGTTTGTAGAACTGCTGACCGACGAACGTTTCCCAGCACTGTGGAGCACCGTTCTGCTCGTCGTAACACTGCTGCTGGATGGGAAGCTGTTGCTGCGTTTGTGCCTCGGCTACTGGTGATTGCTGGTCACCTTGCAGCAGTGTACCAAGCAGGGAGACCGTCGCTGTGGTCACATTAGCTACGAACGATGCATTCGTCTCGGACAGCTGATAAGCAAGGGTGGTGACGATGTTGGCTGCAGCTACCGTAGTGGTGCTGGTACTAGTGGTGGTACTCGTAATGGGTATGGAAGTGGTCGATGGAGACAGCGTGGTGGTGACCAACTGTTCTGTCCCCTGCTCGGACGATGCATTTATTAACAATTTCTGCGTAACGTTCATGGGCGTGATGAGGAAGTAGAACCGGCTGAGCAGCACCGCCAACGACGATAGCCTCAGAAACACGGTCCGAAAGAGGCTGATCTTGATCACGAACAGCGGCGAGTACTTTTCGTACTGTACCAGATAGTTAAAAAGCTGTGGTACCACCAGATTCATACACACGATCGCTAGGTACGGCAGGAATTCGTAGAACAGCACTCGTAGCTTCTCCTCCAGCGTAAGCCGATCCATTGCCGCGTCGGTCGAATTGAAGCCCCCAGCGCCCATCCCCGCCTCGTCTCCGATCGACGACAGCAACGGGGTGATGGTGCTGGCGAACGATATGGCACCGCGCTGAGACGCCGACGAAAACACCGACCAGGACGAGGGCCAGCTCATGTACAGCGTCCGATTGCCGATACCCTCGCCGAAGCTAACCGGATGGGAGGGCGTAAAGTTGGGCTCGAGCTCGGCCAGCGAGACGTTAAACAGTACGTAGATCGTTATTGCCGCCAGCAGCAGTATCACAAACACGGCCAAATTGATCACCATCCGAATGGCGATCAGCTTGAGCATATACTCGCGCGAACGATTGTTACGCTCGTGCTCGAACCGTTTCTGGTACAGCAGCGATTTGATCTCGTTGTACAGTGCCCGGTGCTTAATGTCGGCCGACTTTTGGTTGTGGATGCAAAAGTCCCATCCACCGAACACCAGATTGCAGTACTGGTAGAACAGACCTTCGCCTTCGGCGATACGATCCTTAAACTGTCGCACGACCGCCCGCATTATTGCGACCAGCGTGATGATGTAGTAGATCGCTATGATGATCACGTACACCAGGGGCAGATCGTAGTACAGTATCGTGGTACGCTCCGTTTCGGGCTGCTCGTCCACCCAGCTACCACCACCCTCCAGGCCCGATCCGTTAGCAGCCGCCGCCGCTGCCGCCGCCGACATGCGCAGATGACGTGCGGTGTGATACGCTCGATCCTCCATCGGGCTGTAGCCGTATATTTGATTGGTGTACATGCCGTAGAACAATAGCGTACCTTCCATAAAGCCCGTCCCCTGTATGAGATCCAGCACCGAGAACTGTGCGGTGCGCGTCACGTTTTCATACCCCTCCGAACAGCACTGCACGGACGTGGGATCCGTCACCAGATCACACGGTAGGTCGGTTGGTTCACGTAGCACCAGATGTGGCAGTACGACGAACGCGAATATCAGCAGAAAGAGCAGCAGATTAAGGAACACCAGCCACCGAAGAAAGAGGAAGTACGCGACGACACCCGTGCCAAAGTTGCCCTCGATCGTTTTTAGCGACATGCGCCACAGCTCGAGCTTGGTCTGATATTCGCCCCACTTGGAGCGAAAGCTCTGCCACGCTTTCCGCCGCCGCCATTTGATCTGCTCGAAGCCCTGCAACCGTAGCTTAGTGGCGTTCTACAAAGAGAGTCGAGAAAAAAGGAATCGATTAGTGGTAATGGTCTCCGGGTGAACCTTAGAAAAAAGTAATCAGTTACCTGTAGTTGAGCCTTCATCTCTCGCTTCTGTGCCATCGGGACCGGCATCGATTTGATCTCCCGTATCTCCTCCCATGTTCGTTCCTCGTTTATCAGGTTTTCTGGGTATGGGAAGGGACATAAAGAAGAAATACGTTATTTCAACATTTTTTCGCAATACAACCCTGACAACGTCTACAGCGGAAGAGACCATTGCCATCGTCCCGTGTACGGTACTGCCCGACACCAAATTAACCGTGTCTCGACTAGTGATGTGCATTATAACTCAGAATGAGTGAGTGAGTAAATCTTTACCGTGAATGAGTTGAATTAAATCATTCACAATTCATAATTTTTCAACTAATATGTGAAATAACTCTCTGTGTCGATTAGTAACTCTTCAAAACATTGAGAGTTAACTCATTCAAAGTTAGTTGACTCTCGAAGTGTTGTTACAGTTGCCAGTGAGTTAAATAACCAATTCACGTTCTTCTAACTCATCAACCTTGAGTTAAATCACGCTGATGGGTAGTTATTCCCATCACTAGTCTCGACCAGTCTCCATCCATTGTTTCGTTGCGTTTCCGATGCAACAATTGCAGCACAGACAATAATGGTGGTGTCACTCTACACCATACCGCTAGGTTAATGTCAGTGTCGCAATTTGACGGCAATGTCTGTCACACACTGGCACGTTGCACATTCGTTAGCTGGCATCGGCGATCTAATCGAGATCAATCAGCCTGGGTATGAGGAGATGGTGGCGACGGGGTAGTAACCATGTACAGTTGGATCAGGTGAGGGCAACATCAGTTGATTCTTTTTAAATAAGATAAAAATCTACGTTATATCAAAGCAAGTGATACACGTCTTTCTATTAATTAAAGGACAAATAATTTTAAAATTTCTTCATATTGGTTCATTTACCATTCAACTTTTGCGATCTATGCAACAACGGAAATGGCAGGGAGTAGCGTTGAGCTTAAATACACTATTTCCTTCAACGTCTCTCTGATGCTGCTTTTCCAAACAACTAACGCTCCACAACACACGTTACACATTAAAAACATCATCCCAATGCGTTCATTCTTCAGCTTTTATTACAGTCGAGCCTACCCAAGGCGATTTTTTCTGATCCACGTATGATTAACACACCGATGACTCACTCTCCGTCTAAGAACGCACGATCTGGCTAAATCTTTGTTTCACGTTTGGTTCCGTTGAGCGAAACAAAACAAAAAAAAGAAACACGGCAAACGAAATGAGCTAACAAAACACAACCTGTTATTCGTACGTTACGGGGTGAAAAAGAAAATCTAAACCAATGAGATGATATGATCGCTGATCTTCTCGTGTTTCACGTACTTTCTCAGTGTCCTTTTCTCCAATAATCAAAGTTTATCGGCACCACAGAACGGACCCGACGGTTGAAGAGCAACCAACAGAACGAAGCCATTGGCAAGGCTCAATAAATTGTATGAATTCATCATCACCCCATCACATGCCACCCACGTGTAACGGCATCTTCGGTGTATAAGGGCTCGCACGACACACGACCCCTTCAGCCGCGCATCAGGAAGCGGTCGGCGATGCTCTTGAGATAATTTACGATCCCCGTGGCCCCCTCCGGCGGTTGTTGTTAGTATCGCTTGGAGTTGAGGAGAGGTGCCACCACCGCACGCTACGCTGTCTGATCTTGCTGTCCGATCAATCCGACAGCCGTTCGTTGAACCACACCGATCGTGGGGAGAGGTGGAAAAAACAACAGCAACCAGAACCGGCGACCTCACCAAAGCGACCGGATACAGAATATCATCGTGGGACAATTTCACGCTGCCGTTACCCCACCACTGCACTCCCATAGAGGGGTGGTTCATATATTTTTTTTTCTGTCTACTTCTCACTCTTCTCTTGATAGCTACGGGTCACATACTCATTAGCATTGAATTCAACGGTTTGATAGTTTTGCTTTTTTCACTACTCGTTCAGATGGGATGTTTTTTTTCGGAGACTGTTTTTAGAACGATGCAGAGCCGGTCGTCTGCAACACGCGATGGGGATAGTATTAACATTAATGGCGTAAATATGGCACCCAATCAGCAGCCAATACGTGATGATGGAAACATTACTGTCCACAATTCCGTGAAAGTCATGTGGAGGACGCTATGGCAATCAATTCTAGCACAAACCCCAACCTGGGATCTCATCTGATTAACTCACCTGATAGATCGGGCAGTGTGGCCACCTGCATCTCGTGATACTGTGAGCCACGCCGGGCCACGGTCGAGAAGCTGGCCCTTCTCTTCGTACCACCTTTCGTATCCTGTCCTTGGGCAGGTCGGACGCGTCTCGTCGTAGCTAAAGGGTAAAATTTCCACAAGAAACATTAGTCACCTATATCAAGCAGAACCTCAAACGACTTACCATTGCGCGTTTGCTTCGACGGCAGCAGGGTTGCAATCTTCGACGGATCTCGCTGCATGCCCTCCAGATCGGCCGGATAACTCTCCTGGTAAAACTCGCCACCTGCTTCTTCCCATCCTTGCGTTTTGCTCGCCCTGGACCGACGATCCTTGCCGCCGGACATGGTTAGCTCCACGTCCTGTTCGCTTCCTCCACAGCGCAAAGCGTTGGAATGCGCTTCTTTAACAGCTCAGCTTAAACTAACTGCTCAATCACCTGCGAATAGGGGAACAGGAAGCAATAGACGCACATGTTAGCGGGACAAACACTCGCCTGCGATTGATTGGTATGTGCAAATGACGATGACAATGATACTGATATCGCTCTAGACGACAGGCTGGTACGAGACTGGCATGAATAAGCGGCACATGACGTGGTATGATGAGAGCGTGCCATATCACACCCGCATCTCGCACCTGTCCTACGTCCGGAAGTATCTTCCCTTCGCTGCGTGGCGTGGACGCGGTGAAGAGTCCCCGGGGTTTTTAAGCTCCTACACCGTCTTCTAATGTCCCTGCTAATTGCTATCATCGCCCCCAAACCGATGCTCTGTCGACACTTCAGAATTGTGGAGAGTTTTTCCACCGCCACTCCAGAGCGCACATCAAACAGTTCTCAAATATTGTCCTCCTCCTCCTCTTTGCTATCAAAACCGTCTTGTCAAACAACAAAGCAGACCCGGAGCGCATCAAGAAGCTGACACTACAATCAACGGAACGAGCCATTGATGAGGTGTTAATGAGTCTCAATTACCAATTGACAGCGGTGTGACCGTACATGTGTGCGACCGGCGTGATAAGATAAGCGAATGCTCTGATTGAAGGATTTCCACGGCCGCAGGAAAACAGACAGCCAAACAACCCTTTCGAGCAACTTTCACTAGCAGGTTACACTGGTCGGTGGGGCATCATTATGGTTGTTATCTTATCTACCGGCATTGATCGGTACTTGGGTTTGACCCGATGCTTGACACCTCGGGTACTACTCGCTGTGCGGAAGAGGCCAGAGTGCCATAACCTTCGATATTGCAAACAGTAGTAGGATATATGCTTTACGCATGAAAGGGTGTTGTTATGCCATGAAAGATATAGCACACTTCAAAGGATGGTTGAAGTGTATGACGGCTATCACAGTTTAAGATATATTTCTACTGACGGGTTGTCGATGCAGGTCTTCCATCCTGTACCTCGGATACACGTTGCACCAGGATGGTTTTTGAAGTGGACACTCGAGGGAAAATTTTCACCGGGTTTATTACCGTTAATTGGGACTTACATCAATGTGTCATATTTTGTGTATTAAACTAGTGGATAGGAGTCAAATATGGCTCTAACATTATAGGTTGCTTTTATTTTTTCCCTTATAACACTTAAACCGTTTCCAATGCATGTGGATGCATACTCGGATATCACGGCATAGACCATCTTCTCCTTATTTAACGCAGTAATATTAAGAAGACCCCTAAACATGCCAATCAGTGATATCCTGGTAAGATTTGAGTGAGTTTCGCACAAAATAATTGTTGAGTTTAGCCGAGCGAATGGATTGACTGTATGAAGTCCCTCACTCAGATTGTTTGTAGCTACAGGACACCGAGAGGTCGTTATCTTGCACTTTTACATTACTAGCGCGGATCCGTGAACGTAAAACCTTCTTCTCATTGTATTTAAGAAGTCGCGGTGTTAGGGGACAGCGTAGGATAACATACCAACGCCCAGTTGGTTACAGAACTCTGAAGTCTCATCCCACTTCTTTTGTTTGTCTTTGAGCCACATGTTGTGCGCGGTTGAAAGTGTGTACGAATGAATAGCTGTCCACTTGGCCAAGGACACAAGATCTTTGCGTGGATAAGGTTCACGCAAAGAAGAAACCAAAGATCCATGAACCACGTACTAAGTGCCAACGGTGTGAAATGAATGCGGATCATCCGGAGCCCAAAAGTAATTCCTTGATCGATACAGATGCCTTCTAACGGAACCGCAGTGGGTAATACGTGCTGGAATTACACAGATTCTCGCTAGGATGGTTGGACTTCTGGATATGAACTGGATTGGATCGCAAAGTCCGAGTACATCTGGGATAAGATGCCCTTCCATGACTAGGAGAAGGAAATGTTTCCCAGCCAATATGGATTGTAGCGTCACAATAATGAATTTTGGAAATTTATTATTAACACTCATAGTTAAGTTATAAAGCCCGGCCGTTTCTACCTAATAAAAAAGCTGTCTGTCATGTGTTTTCTTTTTCATTCATGGGTTTCACGATTTTAAACGTATCAGAAACGCAAGCAGTCATCATACTATGGAATGCTCCTATTGCATTAAAAACAGTAAAACATGGAAATCGCCTATTTTAACGTCTCATAAACATATCTGAACAATGCATACCATTTGAACAAGAAACTAAAATGTCACATTGGACTATCGTTTATCATGGGTTTTTTCGTAGTTCGGGGTTGGTTTTTTATATTTGATAACATCATGAACAAATTGCAGTGTAGATGTTTGGTGAATTTTTCAAAGCAATCGAAATAGAAATGGCAATTGTGCTCCAACAATTTGGTTCACTATTGTAACATTTTACTTTTTCCAATTGGCTCACTATTGTAACGTTTTACTTATTATAGACAATGTGGCACTCACAAGGTTCACAGGGGAAATCACGTTGTTGCTGATCGATACCAACGTTCGATTTCAATCGCTAAATTGCTGTGAGAGATAGCTGGCAACAAAAAAATACGTTGATGAAAAATTTTCACGCAGTTCTGTGTCATGTCTTAATGTCCTTGTTTGCTACGCACTAACCTTAACCTCAAACAAACCAACTTTCACTGGCCGGAACGAAGTCTTGCCTCTACGCGTCGCATTTCGCTGATGCCCACGAGTGCCTTGAACTACCCACCTACCTAGAAACTTTCCCTCCTACCATGCCGCTAGAACAGCAAATACATCTCAACCATCGCTTGTGTGATGGGGGTTGTAACCGAACATTTCTGCACTTTGTCCTACGGCACAACACCCGTCGCTCACACGTCAAAATGCGGCGTCGTAACCTTGGCCGGCAGGCAGCAGCATCAAACAACCACCGGCGACGCGCCAACCTCGCCGTGCCAGACGTCAAAATGCCGAAAGTGGCGGAATCTGGCTAGTAGCTGGCAGCTAAAGGAGAGTAGTAAAATTAAAAATAAAACCCTCTCCATCGATCAATCGTACGCCGGCCCCAGCAGCGAGATGGGCCCCTTTTCGGCGGTAAATCGATGAAGGACGTCGATTGGCACAAAATCGATTGATCGGCCCAATGGTGAATGGTGCCGAAGATCGGTGGAGAGAAAGCACAAGATGCGAAACACTTAAAACCGCCTTGATTGAGTCGATCGCGTTTGTTTTGGAAGGTATAAAACACCAGATACCGCGATCGATCATGTGCCGTCATCAGACCGATTGGAAAGTCATTTTAGGGATGTGAGTCAATTAGACTGGGAAAAATTTCAACGATTTTCTCCCCGGAACCGATGTTTATGGTGTCGAATGCCTGTTTTTCTGGGCGGCGACGCGGCATGGGGAAATTGTGTCGTGTTGCATAAACAACATCCCGCCAAGGCGGCAAGCGTGCGCAAAAAATCGCAACCTCATTTAACCGTTTGCTGCTGTCATTCGGCGGAACTGGATGTTATCTTACTGCATTGCATACACAAACCATAGCGCGAAGCGATACTCCAAAATACGTCAGATTAGCTCGCAAGCTGGTGCATGTGGAGCACGATCGGTAAGTTAGGGCAAACACGTTTTAAAAATATATTAAATAAGCAAAGAAGCCTCTAAATGACGTTCCACGACCGTCTGGAATCGTGCCGGAAAATGTGCCAGTATTTTTCCTTCCTTACTTAGATCAAGATCGTACGCGATCCTTACCCTTCGAAAACGGCACGGAAAGAGATGTTTGTGCGCGTGTTACGATGTGTTTTTCTTTATTGGCTAGAATAAATAGACACACGTTTACGCTCTCCAGAAGACCGCAGCCTATTTACGGTTTAATGGTTTTAATTGTTACATATTTTCCATTAAATGGTTAAGATTTAAGCTATTTGTTCACACGTTTCAACAAGGTCGTAATTAAGCAAACGGGGGAAAAATGGACAACAAATCCCATCGCCACAAGAAGCGCTTCACACAACCGCACGCCGCCCGGCTATGGACACATCTTTTGCGAAACATCAACATTTTTACGATTGCAACAACCAAATGGTCATGATGTTTGTGCATTAATTCATGCTCACGAAAGCAACGGTGAGAAGGGAAATGGCCAGTAGCCAGAAGACACTGAAACAGTAACACCTTCCTCGCCCAATCTCCCCTCGAATAAACACAACTACAGGCTTGTTGCGGCTTATGTTTGTAGCAAAACGAAACACGTGCAGACGGGCAAGCGCGTTTAGCCTAAACCGCGCACGGACCACCACATGGCAGGCAAATTTTGGTGTTTGTTTCGAATAAATTCACCCTCTCCGTCCGTTTCTCCATGGCAGATCAACGACCATAACTATGACGACGACACTACTATCTATTCCGATGAGTGCCGAGCGAGTGGGGTTGGTATTGGAGTTCAGTATTTACCACCCGGCCCTCCCGTTTGTTTATTGGTAGCAACGGCGGGCTAACGATAATAATAAACAAGCAACCGGTGCAACGCATTGCAATTGGGAGCCGATACTTAACACAAATCGACGAAATACTCCTCAATCCGATTGGCACGTTTATTTTACATTTCAAACGGACACCAACGGGGTTGCTCACTTACGGCGATCGAATTCTTTCACGAGTCGTTTAGAGCAGTGATTCCCTAGGTGGCCTCATCTGTCTGGACGATAAGTGGATGGTAAGATTCATTAGAGCAGCCTTTAGATGCGTAGTGATGCTACAAAGACTCATCATCGATGAAAACTTCAAGACGTTAATAAAATTCTTATTACCCAAGGATCTAAATAAGGTAAATATTTCTTTTGCTGTATTTTTACAATGATCAGTTTTGAACAAACAAATCGCCAATGAAAAAAAACACAAATACAAAACATATTTATTTGCAATAAAAAAAACAATAGCTTCATTTAGTGGGACTTATTATCAACAATCAACATGATCATCAAGAACAAATATTATTTATCATAGTAATAATGATATTTTTCATCACATTCTACCTAGCCGCTCATACCTAGTTATGTTAAATCTGTTCTACGCAAAATAAATAATGTAAAATTATTTTATTGTGCTTTATTGAAATAGATCTAACTGGGTTAAAGCATTTAAAGCGCCATATTTCTTCTGGCGTTGCCTTTTAGATCAAACGTTATGTCGACATTCTGCTTGACATGTACTACGGTAGAACCTCACTAGTTGGGCCTTTTTAATTTAAGTATTCTATGGTTTGTACCCCAATAGTTCGGTCGTATACCAACCAACGAGGTTGGTAAATGCAACTGTATCATGAAAGTGCATGATGCACTTTCTTTGTTTCTGTTACAATTGATACATTATTTTTCCAAAAAATCCTAGTAAAAATGACAAAATAATAACGCATGGCTACTTAGATTGTTAACGCACAATTGCATAGCTGTCATTTAAGGGACAGACTAATCTGACACTTTAGGCAAAAGCAGAATATGGACGTTCTGATCGACTAATTATGTTTTGTGATTTTCTTTTTCTTTTTCTTGTTTTATTCGATGGGTTGATATTCTCCTACATCTTCTGCCATTTTAGAGATGCAATCAGAGTTTTAACCATCTGTGTATAGAGGTGGATTGGTGTCCATTCTCTTTGAGCTTTTATTATTATTATAATTATTATTTTTTATTCTTTTTCCGTTTGCATGCAGTTTTTCCACTGTTTTTTTGTTTGTGTTTTTCCCGTTTTTTCCTTGTATTTTTTTGTTCTGGTGTTATTTATGTGTTTCTGTTTTGTTTTTTTTCTTTTTGTTTTTTTTGTGTTTTTTGTGATTTTGGAATGTGGAGGTGTGGTCAGCATGTGGATGTGATTTTGTTTCGGTTATTTATTATGTAATATATTGTTATTATTATTTCCGGTAGAGGTAATGTGTTTTCTAAGGGTCTAAGATAGTCTCTTAGATACATCAAAACACATGTGACAGCACCCTAGGACCTAGGACAAGTGGGTTTAGAACGAATACGATTCTTGTCTGTACAATGTTAATTGGCATTTTCAGGAAATGATTAATAAGAAGGTTATCGCTTAGCCTTAGTTTGGTTAGCTCTGCCACAATCTTAAACTCACTTAAACATATTTTACTTTGTCAAACGGTTTTCTAAATTCAACATTATGCATAACATTCGTGGTTTAACGAAATGAGTTGTAATATACAAACTTTTGCAGTTGGAGCGCTATGAATCTACACTTACTATATAACGAATTTATTTTCCATTTGTAAAATGTGTGGGACTAAACAGATTGATTGAACAGACTAATTTAAAAAAAAAAAAAAAAACAAAAAATAGGTTTACTTCAATAGATCGCATTCATGATGTTTGTAAAGCTTTGCACTGCACTCGAAAAAACCACTGAGTTTAGGTGAAGTCTATTCCACAGATGGTCAGTTACTAACACCATGTGTAAATAGGGCCTGTGGGAAAGCAAGCAAGAAGCCGCCGTTTACCCATTTGCTGCTGTGGGATTAAATTATACGGGGCTGTTAAAGTTGGATTGAAATTAATGATACACTCGCTCGATCGCTCATTGAAGCAGAGCAGAAAGATCAAAAAGTCGGTAAGAACCTGTTACGACTGCTCCGTTTAATGTTTCGGCGTCCATAAAGGACTCATTTATTGTTTGTACCCCAACATAGCTGTTCAATAGGCTACCAGCGCAACAGTAACCACGCTAAAGAAGCAAGTGTTATTAAATTGCTTACGATATGCCGATCGAACGTACTGATTCTAATCTATTTATTACCAATCGGGACGCTGCCCTCGTGCCTGCCGCAAAGCGGTTCCGAAGAATGCGCGATGATGCCCGCAGCAAGGGCTAGTTGAGCAGACGAGAGAAGAACCTGTGCGATTGGAGTTCTATTTTCAGTCGAGGGCACCCAAGCATTTGACATTTGTCTAGCGTCTATTTATGTGGCCGGATTCGTTTGCAGCATTTGTTTGAACCAAATAGCGTACCGAGAGGCGCGAAGGTGTGGTGGTCGGTTTAAAGAGCGAGCAGTACAGCAACTTGGTTTGATACTTGAGTTCGAATTTAATATTTTCTTTATTATTTTGAAGGAAAAAAAATCGCGTTACATCACGTGGCACATTTTTATTGGACAAATTAAAAAACTTTCTCAACTCTCATTGCTAAATGTGGCCCGATTCGTGCTGCATGTGCCAAGCTAGGCGGAAGTAGGCAAGTTACGGTTGTAAAAACTCAAATTACCATCCGCACAAAAACAGCGATCGAGCGGAAGCGCAGGGTAAAATTATATATATTGCGTGAGTGTGGGTTAGCGAAAAACGGCAAAAAAAAGCGCCACACCCAGCTTATTTTTTAGTTTGTGTTCCGCTTTTTTTCTGTTTTAATTTTGGTTTGAAAAAAAAAAACGAGCCACGGTAAAAGATAGTAATGCCGCCGGGAAATTGGTAGCAAGCGTATCCCCACACACCGCGGGGTTGGAGGGAGCATTCTTCAGACGGCGAGACTGCGAAATGCTCAGCGCGTCTGTGATCGGTTGCATATTGTGCAATCTCGTGGCCAGAAGGAGCCAACGGAGCAGGCCGGCGATGACTCAAAAAAGGCTGGCAAAGCAGTGTGCGGCGAAGCGTTGAAACCGTTGCCGGCCAAACCGCCGTTCAATGTGCTGAAGAAGCTCGATGACCAATGTGTTGCGGTGCAAACAGCAACAACAACAACAACAACAAAAACGCATCGCAAAATTCAGCTGAAGGAAGACTTGAGTAATTTTTGTCGATGCTTTGCAAACCATTTGCCGACGAATGGTGCGTGGCGTAGTTAAAGCGAAAGTGGATTATTTGCTGGATGTCGTTGACTTTGCTACAGTGATACTGAACTATAACATCTATATTCCCTTTAAACATAGTTATATCCCAATCTAAATCGTTAATTATGATCGTTATGATCGTATAAATGACTTGAAATTTGAAGTCCATAAAGCAATGGCCTAACGAAACAAGGCTGGTGAAATTTAACTAAACAAAACCCATCTTTTATTTCCCAGATAGTTAACTGTCGTACAGTTAATATACGCCATTAAATTCCCTTGCGATCATGTTGATCTCTTCTGCACTGCTTCAAGTCTCTCTGCGTTTCAGCGGGCCACTACTGCGCATTCTGTTAAAGATTTATCTAAGACACAGTGCAAGGCTCATGTATAACGAGGGACGTTGAAGTCGTCGGTTGTTTTAAAAAATCCTAGCGTTCTGCTTGCTCACCGTAATAAATCTTCGTGAATCTTCCACGTACGTCCCTGTTACAAGAGCTTGATGTACATAGTCAGAGCCTTTCATTACACAAAACTGGTGTAGTGGTTAGAAAAAGATAAGGCACTTATCAAATTTCATGCTGATTCATGATTTTTAAATTATGAAAGTAACTCTACTATTAAGAAGCTATTAAGCAATTCCAATATATATTATACCTCAAATGTAAGGCCACAAACGTTGACACTGCTATCCAATTACTAACTATATGGGTATAGTTAAATGTTCATAAATCTGCAAAAGTATCCTCAATAGAACAACTTAAAGAACATGTGGTACGCAATTAATTGTAGCATGTTTGGAAACCAGTGATATTACCATTAGTTTAAAATTCGACCATTGTTTAGCAAACTTAATTTTAATCAATTTTCGAACCTTTATTGTATTGTCTGATATATTTTTAGTTCGACTGCATTAAGTCGTGTAAATAAAATGAGCTTGCAAAATTTTATCAAATAAACTGATAGAAATTATAAATCGAATTGCATAATTTCTTTGTCAACGTCAGCAAGTAGGTATAGGCTTTTTATCCCATCGACAATTAAACAAGTTGAACTTTTCTGAGACTTTACTGAAATTAGTATCTTTAGTAAACATTTGACCGCATTTTTATTTCTGCTGGTTTGATTTTATTTATTGGCAATAAGAGCAAAATAGTAAGGGATTTCAATGATGTTGTGGAATTGATGATGGTCTGGGGATTCAATGGATGTCTGTAGGGCAACGTGCGCTAGACCATGACCTTCCTTATTAAGATATCTGAATCCCCTTTTTTCGGGATTCTTGGGGGAAATATTCACAGGGTTTATGTGCCGAGTGTTCGCAGTGTGCTTTCGTTTGCAACGAGTTTTATTGATTTCCATTGATTTACGCGACCAGTTCGAGTTATCTTAATTTCCTCTGCGTTCGAAGATGGTGCTCTGGATGCATTGGCCGGATCATGTAGAGTTGGCCATATGCATGCCGCAGTTGACTACTGTTTTCTTTATTAAAACAATACATTTGATCTTACAACTACGTACTTACTGACTACTCAACATATGATGGATTGTAGGGTGTTTCTATCTCCTATTAGATGAAATTTATTTTTTTCTTTTAATTTAATGTAATTTATAAAGATACTCATTACACTGATAAGTAACAAGAAAAACTCACTATTGGATTCTTGGAGAACCACGCAAATGGTGCTAAGGTTAACACACTAAGGTTAGATGGATTGTGACCCATTTTTAAAAACGTTGGTCGCCTAAGGTTAATATGTGCCACAGTGGGAATTCGCACACAGTTTTAGGTCAAACCATTTGCTCTTTAATTCAATATTTTAAACCTACTTACATGTATTTCTATCTTAAACCTACGTTGATGGAACCTAAGAGATGGGACTTTTCATCATAATCATCATCATCCAACTCAACACCGTATGTGAATCCCCCTCACATAGTTAATAGGTAAAACCTAAACGTCCGCCGTTGTTTCCTTTACGCGATAGCAAAGAGCCTACCTTACCGATTCACCTTACCTACTTTCTTTTGAGCAAATAATTTTCATTAAATTAACACGAACACCCGACCAAAACCTGGGTGCCGGAAACCTTGGCTTCCTTGGGCGGGGAACTAAAATTTGCCACACCTCAAAACAATTGTTGTGTCACAGAAAACGCACGGTAAAGGGAATAGAAAAATGCAATTGGGCTTCCGTGCGATGGTGGTTTTTTTTTCGCGCGCACCACTTTTTCCCTCATTTTCGAAAGGCAAGTTAGTCACAGCCGCCCGGGCCGGAGCAATGTAGGACGTACGAAAGCCATGTATCATCAGATATATATCCGCGCCGCTGCACGGTGAACTTTTCGGGCTGCCAAACTTTCACCTCCAATTTTCCTCGGCGTGACGCCTTTGCCTTTGCGGAGAAAAATAGTCTCCCCCTCCCATCCAGGGGGAATGCCGGTTGGGCCATGGAAAACTAAACGATACCCATTGCGCCCGGCGTCTGTGTTCGATGCAGCTGATTCAACACAATCGTACCGGAACGGCACATGTTTGTGGCTTTTTTTTGCTCTCTCTCCCTCTATCTCTTTGTCTCTTTTTCTCTGAACGACATGGATCAGACGATTGGCAATCAAACGTCTAATTGCGCTTCATTTGTGAGGTGAGGTTGCAATTGCGAATTGGAATGGCTCTCTATCATGTGCCGAACAAGCAGGCAAGCGGGACCGTACCGTTTGATTGAGAAAATTAAATGTTATTCCGATTGTGTTTGGAGCTGCTGGAAAACGGCATGCACCCCAGTTGGCTGTACAAGCGCAGCAAACACGACACACCATGTAGTGGATTCTGTACAGTAAATTGTACACAACACAGCCTCTATCCCGACCTTTGGGCGTATGCGTTGTCTTTTTTTTTAAAGGTAATTAAAAACCAAAAATAACACACAGTTCTGGCACGATCGTGGCGCCGACTCCCGACTTGGTGACGAACAATAGGAAATGATTGTTTTTGTTGTACTCGTACAATTACTATCCGGTGCCGGTTCAGCTGTTTGCTCTTGAAAACATTTCTCGTCCGTATCGCACGTAGAAGAAGCGAGAAGATTAAGCGTACTTTTGCATACTTTCCTTTACACATTTGCTACAGTCAATCTCACAGGCGCCATAAATTTCCGCACTTTGTGAAATTGGGAAACAATGTTTTGTTTGTAGTTTTCCCGCTCTTTTTTTCTTCTATGCTATCGCGTCCGCATCCCTGCATGAATTGCCTCTCGTCCGTGCCTTCTGGGTTTAAAAATATAATACATTTGTGAATTTTTGTTTTAACGCTCATCAATGTGAGAAACAGTTGGGCAAGTGATCAAACCGGGCTATCACTCAAGTTAGGTGATCTTGTGCCGAGTTTTAAGGGCGACACTCTTAAATACCATCCCACGTACGGATGATCTACCCAATTAGAAGCATTCTAATTGAATTACACATATTTCACAGCACCGCGAACGCTTGGTGACGTGACCAGGAGATGCTCTTTAAATGACTCGCCGGGAACCTCGCCTAGTGGGCGCTGAGACACCAAAAATCAACGGCTCACGCGCAGCCGGCTCAACGCTTGTCACCGGTCGAGAGCTCGTGAAATGTTTATCGTGCTCGTTGACGGAACGCGAAAATAACGTGCTAGCAGTGCTAGCAGGGGAAGCGGGGGAGAAAAGCAAGTGTCCGTAATCCGCCACCAAGAGGGTTATGGCAAATCACTCGTCACTAGGCGACCGGCCGTGTTGTTTAGGGCTGCCGTTTGCTGATGCTTTAGTTTGGACTGTGCAAATCGTGACATGCATGCCGATTGACATGTTATTACAACTTCAAGACGAACGGCAAGGGAAGTTTATTCTGACCGCAGAAGTTTTTAAAGCTTATTGGTTGTCGGTAGTCAATATAGGAAGGATGTATTTTTGGGTTATTTTGTGTATTTTGAAAAGAAACAGCGTTGTATGATTCCTTTTTAGTAACATTATTTTGCACATTTATGACTACCGTTGATCAAGTCCTACCAAATCACTTATGTGCTTGACTTTCTGTGGTTGTTGGTTTGTCCACACTACATCTATCGATGGTATGTAGTTTCAATGGGATTCAATATACCTTGGTTCTTCAAAGTTGATGCAACAAATATTTATTTTATTATGACTTTCCCTTGTTGTCCTTTTTGAATTAATAATTTATTTTTAGAATCAATGTCTAATTTTTTTAAATGTGACTGTCAAATGAATCATCTTTGAATAAATGATCAAAATAGTCAAATAATATAATGTTCACCGATATTTCTTTAAATAAGCAAAATTAATAGCTCATAAATTACAAAAACAAAAATTCAATTTTTCTAAGGTATTTTGATTTAATACCGGGGAATTGGTTGAGCTAAAATTCAAGCTACGTTGATTACTTCAATATTAAACAGGTGTTTGGATTGAAGCAATAAAGCAATAAATAGACTAAATAAATGATAAATAAAAATGATAGAAATAAAATGATCTAAAACACACATTGACCATAACTCTGTTTTACAAATTGTTCAAACAACTTATTTGGCCTTTTTAGTATTTAAGAAGAATGTTTTATCAGCTTCTAAAGTAGTTCTATTATTTTCTCTTTAATACATTTACCAATTAATTTTAACTCAGATACTGAAAACAATTATTTTACTATACTTTATTATATATTTTTTTATAAATATATATTTTTTATTTGCTTGGATAAAACCACAAATTATAAAAAATATGAGCCTTATAAAAAATTCATTTTTGCCAAAAATTCATCCACAAAGATTCACATCTGTTCAATTTATTCAAACAACGAGCGCTTTTCTCTAGACGCCGAACTTTCTCGAAGGTCAGAATTACTAACTGACTTCCCCAACAAATAACAATCTCCTGCTCTTCTTTATTGAAAAATACACAACAAGCGCAAGCGTAAAGTAAATTTAACCAAATAAACAAACACATTGTTGCTAATGGCTTCAGACAACACTTGGTACGAGCGCAGTCCAATAATATTAAAAAACTATGCAAACAAAAGCCCTCGAGTGACAAACAGTTCGTATCGATATCAGTTCGTGCGAGAAAAGGTTAACGATGGAGCAAATAATAAATCCCCGTTTAGTTTAGTAAGAGTTCAATGCAAAAATTCGTATCAATATCAGGTGCCACCGGTATGAAGCATTCCGCACCGGAAAGTGTAAAAAAAATCAAGAATTCCACCACCTAAAGTGGATACATCTTGCCACACATTCCTGCAAAATAAAGACAACACCTTTTTGAGGCGTGTGAATTGAATGTGCAAAGCATAGCAAAAGCGACAAAAAAGTGCTTCACATTGCAAGTTTGGTAGCAAAAGTGGCGGTACGTTCGGATTTGGCCAGGGGCAGCGAAAGCGAAACGATGCGAAAATTCAACAAAAAGCAAAAGAAACAAACAACCGAAAAAAGTGAAACAGCATAATTAGTGCCATTAATCATGTTTGCCGGTAGGAAGCAACGGTTTGGCGGGGGAGAAACATTTGTTGATAATTTATTTCGACTTTCTTAGAGGGAAAAAGATCTTCATAAAGGTGTTTATTTGCCAAGTTATTTGCCAAATTTAGAAAAAAGTATCTTTAGTTAGCACGCTAGCTGAAAAAAGAATGAAACAGAATAGAAGAAATCAGAGTATTTCTTTTTCGCTTAAATTTACGATCTACAATTTTTTCAAGTCCAACTTACTCCTCCCCCCACCACACAACGATTTTAAACTTAATCAGTCATCACTGATAAGGTCAAACGACTGTCTTAAACGCCTTCGCCGCCTCGTCCTTCACGTTTGCTCGGGAGTTATTTAGCAATTTGCACAGCAAAAGCAGGAAACATTCATTTTAAACTCATCGCGCCAAGGCAGCGGCGCGGTAAGATTTGGTCCTATTTTAAGCGCACCACCATCCCTCATGGCAAATCTTCTTCCCCCCACCCCGCAATGGGACAATCCCGGAAGGTCATACTGCCATCGTACGGGGTAAGCGTAAAGACGCCGTTGCAAAAACAACGTGCGTACCCCGTGTTGAAGAGCATAAACCGTCACCACGTATAGCGCATTTTATATATTTTTATTCCTTTCTTCTTGCCGTTCACCCGAACGATGCAGCGGAACTACCCCCTCCCCCGGGGGCGAGAGTCAGCACAATCTGTTCGAGTTTAATCTCGCAACGCAGTGCAACGAATCCCCGACACATTAGATCATCGTGTGCGAGAAGCGGCCCTGAGAGTTGAACGCACAGTCCAGACCGGGAAGGAAGGAAGCGTGCTGTTGGTTTGGAGGTAGCATGGCAGCATGGGATGATAAATTATACTCGCGGTGAGTGAAGAGCAGGATGAACTTTGGGCGGTTGATGTAAGATGGAATGTAAAATCCACGGCAATGCTTCCTTATCGTACCGGGGGGATTGTTGTATGATGCAGTAATTTTATTCATGCAGGCAAAATATTTATATTACATGATGCTTGCTCATTTAACACAAGGTGACATCTTACAGCTATACGGCTTGGTTGGTATTACGGAAAAAGTTGAAATCTTAAGGAATAAGGAATAAATATTTTTTAAAGTTTATAGTTTACGGTTTAAATTAAGAGATCACGCGATCTTTTGCTTTTGCTTTCTTTAAGAAAAAAAAAAAATATAACTTGTTTGTCTATAGACTCAAGAATTTCCTTTGCTTTAGTTATGTAACCGTACGAATTTGAGATCATTTAGTACATGGTCATTTTACTATCGATTGTTCTTAATGTAATAAAAACGATTGCACTTTTTTGTGTGAATTTCTCCATTCATAATACCGCAATGCTTCATACCATTTGATCATGAAATTTAAGGGCCCAATTACGATGGCTAATATTTTGCCATGTTAATCATTATGAATGTCTTCAAAGCACTAAAAAAATAATTTTTTAAAATTAAAAGCAGTAAGCGAAAAGTTGAAAAAAAAAAACAAACAACTTAACCCCATTAGTGTCACTCCAGTGTCTGTAAACATGTCTAGTTAGCTTTTCAATGCCTCAAACTATTGCTTAATTTACTTCATACTCATTGCTTTCTCAATATGGTAAAGCAGCGAAGGGTTTTTCCCGGGAAGATTAAAAGCATTGAATAATTAAATTATCCCAAGCAATACGGCAGATTAATGTGTCAAAATGATTATAAAAAATGGATACAACAACGTCTTATTATATTATACAATCCCATCTTTTGAATACCCTTTCATAAATAGAGGATGTAAAACTTATAATTTTAGCCGTTTATAGTACAATTACTTTAAAATTTCTCTGTTTTGTACTGCTCTCTCATGTAATATAGATCACTTCCAACGATTTACACTTAAGCAGCACCGTACAAAGGTTGAAACAGATGTTTTTAAAGACCTTAATTACACCACCAAAGATTGCCTATTAAGGTGACGTTTGATGGCAAATTTGTGTTAAATCTTCTTACTGAGCAAAGACGTCAAATAGTGAAGATCATCTTCCAGTGAGTATTTATTGTCTAATGCCAACCAAAAATAAATGCTTTCCTCGTTTTTTAACATCCCTCTGAACTAGAAATATTTAGATGAAGGCACAACGATCACGATCACGGCGTGGCATTCTAGACCCTGTCGTTATCCCCGTTGGCCGTCTATGTAGATCAGCTGCAGCAGCCCGAACGATCACAATTGCAATCATACTTTCAGGGCAGGGAGTATCATCATCATTACCGTGATTGTAATACGCGAAGATTACCATGTACGGCGGCCACCGTTGGCAACACCACTGCGATGTGCGGAGTGTGGTCGATGAAGTTGTACAGCAAACTAATAACGACCGCATACGGTTCTACGCCGGCCGAGCAGCGTTGACAGGGCCTGGCGGGATTTACATTCCACTCGCCGGAGTGTGCTGGATAATACGGATGATAAGTGTAGGCTTTATCTCGTTACACCAACAAACGAAAACCACTTTGCGAAATGTTGAGACGCAGTAGCTAATTCGTCGGTCTCAATCGTCACAGGCCCTTGCTGCCCACTCACTTGCTGGAGACAAAAGCCAACCGCTGAGTGGCGGTCCACGGACCAAGGCAACCGTGCCATGCCGGATCGGTTAAGGTAGCACGTTTTACTTGTCCGCAAGGTCCACGCGCTTGATAACAGGCACAACAAACAAACAAAACCACTACGTGTGCTTATCGAACACAAGGGGTTGTGTGTAGTAGCAACAAACGAGAGCACAAAAGTTCACATCGACGGTCCGAGCAGCAGCAGCAGCTTCACTTTTGCCGAACGTTATGTTTTCACTTCCGTTTGCTCCCGTTTCGATGCACACAACATCGGCTCAATATGCACCCTGGTGTGGGTGAAATGGTGAAGGTGGGTACAGAGTGGTCGAAGATGTGCACTGCAGTATGTTTTCGAAACGGACAACGGAGCACAATGCGCACTGAACATTGATTGAAGAGTGAATGGGGTCGCATTTCATTGCGAGGTCCGATTCATTTCCGCGTTGCGGGCAGGGAAAGTGTTGGAGATTTTAAAGAGTTTGTGAAAGAGTCTTGTTGTCTGGGAAGGTAGGGATGAGTACACTAGGGGTTTTGTGGGACGATCTAAATAGAATCCATGCACCTTTCATGGCATGGTATGTCAACATTTTAGCTGCATCCTTTTTGGTGAAGGAATTCTTTTTCGTGCATTTTTTTAAATATAATGATCAATTAGTAGCCTCTATCGGGCTTGTATGGCTTTCATGATATTATAGCTTTCATGAGTTATAATACTCGAAAGTATGTTTTATGGCTTTATTTTGTATGAACTATGGCTTCCTGGTTGGTCAACAATGGTCTTCACCTCTCACTTGTGGAGGATTCAAAGGAAGTTCAACTGATAATTTCTCCGATTGCATTCACCGATGACCTTCTTCGAGCTACAGCCTATATCAATCGTTAAGATGACGTTCAATTGCAGTGAAAACAAGTATAGCTTAGCACTTCAAGATTATTTCTGAACTGGAAAAGGGCTGAAGCAAGGTCTTGATGCGTGGTTGTGGTATTCTTCTTGTCTTTCGCAATATTTGGGTGCACACTCCATTACGCTGCTCTGCCTGGCTAAAAGGTAACTAAAACGAGGAATGTTGAGATTTTCAGATAACTAGGCCAAGAACATAAACGATTTTCAAGTCCATAGTGCTGTTTGGAATCCCGGCCAAACCGATCAGGCTATCAAGAATGACCATGACCAACGTCACATGCTAAGTTAAGGTGGATGGAAAACTCTCAGGATCCTTTGCTACCACCAAGGGTCTTCGCCAGGGGGATGGGTTTGTCTGTCTCATCTTCAACCTGGTGCTAGAGGGCCATCAGCGGCTCGGAGGTGGAGATTTCGGGAACCATCTTTTACAAGTCAATACAGATCTTGGCATACGCTGATGACATAGACATCACTGGTCTGCGGCTCTCCTATGTAGCGGAAGACCTCGGGTTGCAGTTGCAGACTAACGAGGCAAAGACCAAACTGATGGTGGCACCACCAGCGGCCCTATTAACATATGCCGATTTACGTAGGGGTGACGTACGGATAGGTCAACGCACTTTCGAAGTCGTCCTAAATTTCATCTATCTCGGGTCAAAAGTCAGCACCGACAACAGCATAGAAGTCAAGCTACGCGCACGGATGCTGGCAGCCAGCCGGTCTTTCTATAGCCTGAGGACAATACCCGGTCTTTGTATAGCCTGAGCTGGGACTATATCGCACCTATATAATTCCAGTACTCACGTATGCCTCTGAGACATGTATGACTCTGTCCAAAACTGATGAAACCCTGTTAGCCGCGTTCGAGAGGAAGATGCTCAGGAGGATTGCTGGCCCCATACGTGAGGAGATACAATGGAGGAGCCGATACAACGACGAGCTATACGAGCTGTGTAACAAACTAAATGCTGTGGAGAGGATTAAGCTTGCCCGGCTCCGATGGGCTGGCCATGTTATACGCATGGACCCGGACGACCCAGCCCGTAAAGTCCTCTTAGGCCGTCCACATGGACATAGGAGGCGTGGTAGGCCCAAGCTGAGGTGGGAAGATGGCGTTGAGGCGTCCGCCATCATGGCCGGGATAACGGATTGGCAGACGACGGCGCGAGACCATGAGCGGTTTTGGAGTTTGCTGCAACAGGCCAAGACCGCCAAGCGGTTGTAGCGCCTGACAAGTAAGTAAGTAATGCTGTTCTTCATTTACAACAAATCCTTCGACCAGCAAATAAAGTTCTTCGAATATACTAAACATAGGACGTCTCCGTGGTCTAATTAGTAACGGCGTAGGTCTATCATATACGATTAGGCCCGACGTTGTATCGAATCTCATTCGGACCGCTGCTGCCCCCCATACTCAGGATTGACTATCCTGCTATATGTGGGTATACTAAGTCACAGCCCCATGCACACAGGATTAATAATCTTGATGTGGATAGATACACTAAGTCAAAGTAAAAAAGTCAACGCATATTAGTGCCCTGGTGAGGCCTTGACAATACAAAAGTTGATTTGCCACCCGAGAAGAATCCCTCTAATGGATTGGAGTTAAAACTCCCATGAACGACAAGAATGTTGGTTAAGTTTGTAAGGTTTCTTAGATTGTTTCTACAGTTCTTCCACATTCCATGTAGAACTAGATGCTTGACGCTACCATCAATTTCAGAAATCTTCGTGTGTTCAAAAGAAGTCAAAATAATGTTCCTAAGCGATTAAGAAATTATCTCGATGGAGCTCTCTTTTACAAAAAATAAATCGTAATCGATCGACACATGAAATCCTTGTCAGGTTCCGTAGTTTCTGCTACACATCCATTTCAAATTTTATTTTAACTGCTATTATTTCTGAAACATGCTTTTCAGATCAAATCCAAAGGAGTAAGCATTTAAGAACCAATTCCAGGATTATAAAGGAATGTGGAGACCTCTCTGGAATTCGAGTTGACCATAGCAGTTTTTTGCTTTCGTTTCTCTCAAACACACGGATGTCTTCCTCGACCTAATCACATCTACCTTATCATAACTCGTTCCAAACTCGAACAAACCCCTCCGTACATTCCAGTGCTCTTTGATTATTATTTTTTGAGGTCATCGCCTCAAACGACCCAGCGGCGGAGTATGAATAATGTACGCCTGGGAGGAGATTTACTAGACCACGACACATACTTCATCGTGCTGACACGCTCTCGACACCCCAGAGGCAGGGGTAATTACAAGCCCGATCTGCTGCTCCCTCTTTCGCGACAATTGCCGCTCGGATCGTAACTGTCGCTCGTGCATCTTTCGACACCCTAGCTGGCAGGGAACTGGTTTAGCACGCCCTGTGTGTCGCCCTGTGACTCGGTAAATAATTGTGTTTAGATAGATTTATTTGAACGCCCAGCAAAACCATGATCGGTTCTTGCAAGGCGAAACCTTGCTCTATTTGTTAAACCGGACAACTCTGGAAACCAGAACTGTCTATCTGGCAGTTAATGGAACTGGAGTGCATTAGGCGCACAGTCGAAGTCCTTGCTAGATAGCTTAAGATCGACTTACCAACAACTCAAATGCATCCGTACACTTGTCTCTCGCCTCGCTCTTGCAGCTCCAACTCGTTCGCCCAGGGGTGTGTCGTACCGGTTGCAACCAAACGGTTTCACTATTCTTTGTTCTCCAACTGTTGCTTAGACACTATTGCTTCTACTTTAAAGCGCGCTCAGTTCCCACACGGACCTGCGGCAGCACACGGCGTTGGCATTGACTAGGTGGTGGGCTGTGGCGAAGAACCTTGGGAATGTGGTCCACCACAGATCCGCTTCCTTTGCTGGCCCTGCGTCCTGGAGCGCCCTACAACTGGCTCGGGCAATTCACAGCTGTGTGTTTGTTCACTGGCTCTGCCGTGTGTTCAAGAGACTACTTCTTCTTTCTTTCCGTTTGCATACAAAATTCACCCAAAACCGGTCACATCAACACACACGCTCGCAAGCATTCGCACACTGCCTGCTTTTCTCCTTTCACATCACACAACGCTTGCACTGCTTGCCTTTCTACTTTTTCGCCCTCTCGTTCACAGCGTCGCCATTGTTGCAACCGGTGGAAACCGCATCCCGCCTACTGAGGATTAGAAACGCCCGGTACACCGCCACAGGACCACCTCCACCATCCCTCGCAACAACGGGGGACTGCATTTTTTCTCTCTCTATCTCTCTCTTTTGCGACTTTGCCGCAATTTATTTTCCGGTTTTTGTTCTACTTTTTCTCTCCCACACATATGCACATGTACGTACAGTGTCCGCCCTTAGGGGATGGCGGTATCGGTGAAGAAGGAGAGCGTTTGCATCGCCGTTGATGGGGAGGAGGTTGTGCCAGGCAAAATCTGCAAGATGCAAATCTTTTTCGGAATTGGGGAGAGGGTCGGAAAAGGATGCTCCTCCTTTTACTATCTTCTTCCTCTTTCTCTCACACACAGACGCACACAACAGAGGAGAGCTTTTGTTGTTGTTGCTTTTTTCTCGCAGCTCGTAATGGGGGGGATGGGATGAAGCAAACCCTTTTCGTGCTTCAGACAACGTGTGGTTGGGATTAGGCCTTACGGAAATTCGGTTTTTCTTTTGCTTGTACGGAGGATGAACATTTGTTGGATTTGTTGAACGACACTATTTGCACTTGAGCACGGACGCCTCCTTACGACGGACGCTTCCTAGGGCCTGTGCTCTCTCTCTCTCTTTCTTTTCCTCGGTCAAGAGCCGATTTTCACGTTAACATTAAGCACCGGAAATGGCTTTTCCTGAGGTGGTGGTGTTGGGGATGCTTCCCTTCTTTTTTGCATCCCATACGAAACAAATATTCAACACACAAATACACACATGCACACACGTCGAGGTACCAATTACCTATTGCTTCTCATGGAGAACTTTGATTTTAAGCACTGCTTGCCGATGGGCGCTTCTTGGGGATCAACCATCAAAAGCGAGCTTTTCCGCCAGCATCCAACGCACACAAACACATATACACACACAGACGAGCGTAGAAATGGACGGTGAAGCCCTTTCTCTTCTCACCATATACACGTATACACATGCGCGCACCATTCGACGTACACAACTCCCCACAGGCTGCTCCGCTTTTCGCTTTTCAGCCCAGCGCACCTTCTGTGTGTGTCGTTGACACAATGCTCGAGCCCACAGCGCACACGACGAAACCAGGGAAAAAGAATCACAAAACACACACAAAATACCACCACCGCACTTCCCCTTCCACGGCGCAGGTGAAAATTTTGCTCTTGCTGCACCGGTGTGCCTTGACGCATGCACAGCTTCCAACAACTTCTTCACACTTTTGTGCTGCTTAAGAAATCCTCCTTTGTGTGGAAGATACGTTTGCCCCTTCTGCCCCTGCTGCTGCTGATGCTGAAGAAAGCAGAACAACGGGTGCGTTGCCGATAGACCAGACGGACCGCGAAACCCCCGAGCCGTGCGGAACCGCTTGCTTCGAACGCGAGAAACATAATGAAGAGCGAACAGAACGCGAAACCCACGGTTGTAAAGAGTGAGAAAGCGAGAGAGAGAGAGAGAGCGTTTTGTGAGTGAGCTGTTTTTGAATGAAGTGAGGATTGGTTGAAAAGTAGCTAAAGCAGTTTTTTTTATGTTTATACTTTTTTCTTGTTTTTGGCACAGGAGCAGTTAGTTATTTTATATATTTATGATATTAAAACACATCTCAACTGGAATAAAAATCTTGACTTCAAAATATTTATGATATACAATTTAAAAATTAAATAATTAAAAAAATAGCTTTTTTCAGTTCTTTCGACACCTTCGTATCACAACAGACACAATCGAGAATAATTTTAGTTCAAATAGCATGCAACTTGTGTTATGGGAAATATTTAAATAGCCTATTTTCTTCTGATTTCAAGTAATACAAGGTAAAACACTTTTCGTGTTACACACTTCGATTCTCTTGCGAGGGGTAGGACACTTTACCCACTGAGATGAGCAGGGTAAATGTCATTTTCAAACGTCCGTTGCAATGTGTTCAAATTTGCTCCATGTGTTAGGAAGTTTTATATGTTTTATTAAAACTAACCACAACATAAACGATGCGACCCACCATTTGCATGTAAAAATACAATTTTTATTCGACTGTATAAAAAACATTAAACACAACGTAGCATGAAAAAGGGAAAAGGAGGAAAAATTTGGTTTTCCTTCTGCTTAAAATTTTACTGTAAATCTTTATACTGCTGCTCGTGAGCACGTTTCGTGTCGTTTTCAAATCACTAGAAAAGAATCCCAATTCAAAAATAAGAAGACGAAAAATTAAACCATTTCATTAAGTTAACGCTAATATTGTGGGAATGTTAAACTCAACTCGCTACATAGAACATTTCTTACGCACTATCAATAAGAATGGTTTATGGTGATGTTTTTTTTTCAATTTTCGAATTATGAATTTTAAAAATTCAGTACCTTTTACTTTCTTTTCTTCTCGTTTTATGTTTTATCATAAAAAAACTGTTTCAACTGTTAAACCGCTAAACGTGATCGAGGTAAGGAACGGGGAATTAAAGAGGGCCCAACACTGAACCCAAGAAAAGCGTACACAGATAGAAGAAAATAGACAGGCGGACAGAGAATATATGAGGTTTGTTTGGATTACACGAACGACGATTAAATACTGAATGAATACTGTAATAGTAGTAGTAGTAGTAATGGTAAGGGAACACTTACGAATTGGAAACTTTGATTGTGTTTAAGCATATAAAAATGGGGCGATTTTGGCGTGCCACAAGAGTTCCGATCGTTCCATCGATCGATCGGGGAAGAGAATTGAAATGCGTTTAAGTGATTGTAAATATGTAGTTCAATGCACACACATGTGGCTAAATGTGGCCAAAAGCGGCTTTTGGTTTTTTCTTCAATAATTAATTTCTCTTGCGCGATATAATACAGCAGCAGTAAGGATTAGCGGAAAAAGCGAATGTAAAACGTAAACGTCGGTTAATCACTATTGGGGCTTACACGGGACAAAAATGAATTTCCAAAAATCACATTTTTGTGCCCTCACCCTTCACCAAATGCAATAGTCTACGCTCTTTAAATGTCTACGCTCTGAGCATTTCTGTTTTATAGCTTGTTATTTGTGAGTCTTTAATGTGCGTTAGTGTGTATGTGTTTTTTTTTCCTTAAGTCCTTATATTGTTTTCTGCTCTATAATTATTCTTCTCTTTTGAAACCACGGTTTTTTTTGTGTGCGTTTAACTGTTCTGTCGGTAATTCGAGGAGGAGATCACGCAAGCGATCCGAAAACGGTATTCGCCTGTCTGGGGTGGAATGTAGGAGTTTCTGTATAAAAAATATGATTACACCACATCTTCCACAAACGTTCGTATTGTTCCGTTTCGATTCGATTGGTTGTGCAGCACTTTTATCCTTTTCCTTTAACGTTACTTTCCAATAGATATAAAAATATATATCCTTTCTTTTACACTCTAACGCCAGTGCTGGCCTATATACCATTTCGTCTTTGTGCGTCTTTGTGTGTCGAGTTTATATCGCTATTACATTTGCAACCTGTTTTCCTTCTAAGCTTATCACACTGGAATGTATATTGTTGTTTTGTTTCGTTTCAGTTTTGTCTTGTGTCTTTAGAGGTAAAGCTGGGGGTTTGCGTTAGTTTTTGTGTGAACCGATGCATCTTTCAAGCCCTTGGCAAATTCCTTTCTAGTCGATATGTCTCTCATTTCCATTCCCATCAATGCATCTCGTTGTGCGTACTTTGAGCTAAAAGCACCTACACACGTAATTTTGGGGCACACGATATTGGGGGGCAGTGTGTGAATTCGAACACACTTTCGTTTTCTGTTGCTTATTGTTACCTCGTCAGACTTTTTCAAGGGGGGTGGTTTTTAGTTTCCACTATACTGTACGGCATCGTACTCATGTGTCGTTGTCGCTCTAACGCTACCTGTGTTACTATTGCTACGCTCTGTACCAGGAGTATCTAGACTGGGCAAAAGTAACGCGCGAGGGCCTAAGTTTAAATTTTTCTACTGCGCTGAATTGTAAAAACGGTAGCATAAGAAGGAAACAGAAAGGAAAGATAGGATTTGCAAAATTGTAGGGGCTTACTGCCTTGCTGGACGGATTGTGGAAAGTAAGTTAAATTAAATGGGCGATGCCCGGCGGTAAACCGTTGAAGGTGGCAGTGCCTTAAGCTGTTAGAATAATCACACTAAACCTAAACATCCTCACAGTGGTAAATCGAATTTCGATTTGCTCACGCCACCTCGCCGGCTCCCGATCGAGGTGGTGCCGAGACGCATAACTTAACGTTAACAGGGAAAGGGAAGGAAGCGATAGCGTTCAATTTCGTTCGAACAAAGAAATAGCGCTACATCCGGATTACAGCGGACCGGTGGCAAATTTAAACGTAAGCTGCTCGTACAGCCGCACCATATCCGGTGGCCTTGTGTTGGGGCCACCCTCAGGTGCTGTGCTCAATGTAGATCTCCTGGGCCGTATCCTAGAACCGGTCCTTCGATGCCGCACTGTACTCCATCTCGGTCAGGTTCTGGATCTCCTGCAGCTCCTGGAACTTTTCGTGATCGCGAATGTGCGCATAGTTCGCCGCCAGGCACATCAGGTAGTGCACGAAGCTGAGTATGATCAGCAGACAGGAGACGGTGGCAAGGATGAACATGATTTCGCACTTTTCCACCCCATCCTTGCAGAACGCCTTCACCTTGGCCGGTTCGCAGATCTTCATATCCTCCTGCTTAACGCCCTCGGGGAACATAAAGTCTGGAATTGTAACGACGAAAGTGTAACATTAAAATAAAGCCAAAAATCAGTCGATCGCTCCTCCACTTACAAAACTGTGTCAAATCGATACAATCCCGATGCGTCTGTACGTTCGTGTTCGCGCACATGTTCCAGAACACGGTAAACACAAACGTGACGATCGACAGGAAGCACAGGATAAGAATCCACGCAATATTGAGCACATACGAGATGGCCATAAAAACGGCACACGAGATGCGTCCCCCGACACGGGAACCCCACGCCCGGTACACCTTGTACCGGGTGGCACCGGTTGCCAGGAAGCCCACAAACAGTATCATCAGCCCGAGCGCCGCCATCGAAGCACCGATCACGACGAAGATGATTTGTACCGCTTCGATCCAGGGTAGGCGTAGATGAAAGACCTGATCAAGCATGATGATCGCCAGCGAGGTGCCACGGAACATCGTGCCGCAAAAGACTCCGACACCGATAAGGCACATGACCGTCGCGATCAGTGTCGCGTACGGTATTCGCGTTACACATGACTTGCAGCAGCCACCTGCAGATGGAAATACGTGAAACATGGGTGAAATTAGTAAGGTGTTGTACATTAGAGTTGATTTTTTTTTATTCGGTAGTAACGGCCAGGCCGAATTGCTACATTAGAGTTGATAAAAGAAGTAAATTTGTGTGAGTGGGTATAAATTATTTACCCTGGAAATATAGAAACATAAAACATATAAAAGTGTTTGTGATAAATGGCTATAAGCGATGATTTCACACAACTGATAGAAAGTGTTAGAAAACGGAACGAGCTTTAGGTGGCACGACAGCGAATTTGATCCGTTCCTGCAATTAATAACTACTAGTATAACGAGCAATCGTTATACTCGTTTGTGATGTTCTTCCAAAAAGCAAAAATAAAAATCATGAAAAATTTATTCATAGATTTAAATGCCCGTTATACGAAAAACTTAGGAAAGGGTTTCCAGTTTTGAAAAGGTCTTATTTTATGACCCGTATGAGCATACCTTTTCTATAATTATAAGATATTTAAATGAAATTCAAACACTTGAACAAATATTGAACTTCATAGTTAAATATAAAATATTAATATTAATAAGATTAATATTAAATCAGTAAGAAAACTTCCCTTTCAATTACCTTTAACACACGTTGAAATACGAATACTGATATAAAACAAAAAATAAGAAAAATAAACCTTTCTCGAGCATCGATTTCACGCCCCGATGCCGAACACAAATAGTTTCAAGTTCATGAAACATGGCACATTTATAGACAGAAATGGAACCGTACTAGTGATGGGAATTTAGTTCCATCTGTGGAACGATCGAACATGCGATCAAATTAGATCACAAAATAGCTTTTTCGCACCTTGCAATTGTTGTCCATATAAGGGTTAAAATTTATACTACTACTTCTTTTCTTCTGCTCTGCTTCATTTTGCAAAAAAAAAAACAATACGATTTTAATCCTGATTCCCTAGTAAATATTCTCCTTACATCTCGTTGAAGAAGATGGTACAAATAACCTATTAGGTTCGTACCGCTCCGTACCGTTCCGAAAAAAAACATGGAATTTTGCCATCACTACACAGTAGTGAACCGGTGTGGACAAATAAATGTATTCGGTCCGCCCTGTTTAGCACGCAATCGTTAATCGTTTGCGGCTCTACGGAGCGCAGCATTTGAAGTGATTTTATCTGCGTTATGTTGTGCTGTCGGCCACCGTTCGACTTGTTGACAAATTAATACTCCATGTTTTTTTCTGTGTGTTCCGCTCGGGTGTTTGTACAAGTGCTTTAATCTTGAAGAATGAGATTCCAAAGAAGCTTCCCAAACATAAATTTAGGCCAAAGAAATGAAATGCACTGCATGGTAAAGACGCCTAGTAGGCTAGTTCCGTCGTGTTAAGCTAAAAGTGTATGAAAAAGATGAATCAGTGCAGTATGATTGCCCATGGACGAGACAGTACATGAGTGCTGGTGGAACATAAAACAGACAACACGGTATGTTGGGACATGGCACACATAATTTCCCTGATCTAACTGCAACGAAAATAATAAAATGACAATTGAAAGCCACTAATTGAAGTTTCTTCCCACATAAACCACGAAATGATTGCTCCGAGTGCCGGGTAGCGAGAGATGAACGGAGTGCACACAACCAACAACAGATGAATCATGAAGCTTCCTTTCTCCCCCCGGCTTTGGCAGCGTGCGCGAAGCTACAGTCCGTGGATGTAAATACCTTTCCGCGGTGGTTTGCCATGCAGGGTCGTTTCCGAGTATCGATCCACCGATAAGTTCGACCGATAGGGAATGCTTCGCCGTTGCAGGGTCGCCTGTTGCTGCGGCAGGGTATTGTACGCACGGGTAAGCGCACCATCGTCATCGAAGTTGGTTTCGAGCAGAAAATCGTCCCGTATCTGCCCGGTCGGTGTGCGGTTGCGATTGCTGGTCATGGTTGCGGGTAGGTCAGGTACGGTGGAGATAGGTTTCTTCTTCCGGTCCGGGTAGGCGTCGACGGTGAAGGATGTTGCTGCTGACAACCGTCCGCTTACTGTCTGAACTGTTCACCGTACACGTGAGCGGCGTTTTTTTTTTGTTGATGATTCACGCACAGAGAGACACACGAGTCAGGTTGTGATATTGCTATTGCTGTTTCCAATTCTCTAGCCTACACACAAATATACACCGTAATCTGGCTGTAATCAAAACGGTACACAACGGCAACGGTCTCTATTCCCGGGTGCCTTTACTCTCTTGCCCACAGAGTTGCTTCATTCGGCCTACTGCGACCCACTTTTATCGACCCATCAGGGCACAGCAGCAGAAGTTACGTAGTCACTTTGCTTAACCGCTGTCAAAAACATTAACCAGTTCGGTGAATTAAACGCATCACTGTATCACTCTCGTCTGTTTCCGGTGACCTTTCCACCTTTTTCTGTCGTCACACTAATTGAGCTCGCCGGAGTGCGTTAATTACCACACGGGATGCCACACACTTGTGGAACGTTGCTCGTCGCCGTTTTGAATGGGAGCGAAGCAGCCACTACATCCAAGTAACGTGTGTGTGCTCTGGACCAACCACCAACAACATTCCATCCGAGCAACCCGTTCGTCGTGTTTCTGGGTGGGGGATAATGATGATGTTGAGCACACACACACACACACACTAGCACGATTTCAAAACACTCTCAACAAGTGGGGGAAGGGGTTGAATCGAATTCGATACAAGATTGAATGGCGTTTTATTTTCGTTGAGAGGAAATAAACAAAGTTTAATTAATTGCACTCCAATTGTTCTGATTGCAAGTTTTGCTCTTGATTCAAACACGACACCATCGACTAGAATGAGCTGCACCGTTGGGAATCGAAACCCCACCTTAACCGATCGTGTCTGCCCACCGTAGCGGTGTAGTGGTGTTGGTGTGCTTTACTTCAACGTCTCTTTCGGCCATTGCATCCAACCACTGAACGTGAAGCCCTACAATCGCTTTATCTTATCTGCCTGATACGCGGATAGGATAAGGAAATTCGCTTGTTTTCCACAGACAGGTGCACACAAATGGTGACACTTCTGTTTCGATACATACCCATTGCGTTGGCTCCTTCGACTCCTTCGGAATGTATGTTGCCTCGGTTGGGGGTATGTGGAAAGTCGGGTGGGTCGCACCCCTTGGCTTCTTTTGTGCGACGCCTTTCTCTCGCACGAGATGAAGAAGGTGGAAATCTTCTGTAATTTGAGCTTTCTGCCCTAACTTTAACTACGAGTTTGCTTCTGCTAGTTGGAGAATGGCGCTAGACGCAAAGTTCACGTGGTTTTTACTTGTAAAACATAATTATAAACAACATAAAACGGAGAGCACAAAACTGCACGTAAACAATTTATGTTTTTTTCTCTTCTTTTTCCGTACGCCCGCATCGCGTTTGACGTTTAGTGGCTTTCTCTTTTTGTCGACTTTATGGCATACTGTCAAAAAGCACACATAGCTTTATTTATATTTTATGAAGATTTTTATCACGTATAATATTTTATTGATCATCAAATTATTAAAATTTACAAACAAACTCTTGATTACCCCCAAAATCAATCAAAAAGGTCCTCTGCAACGGATCTATTTGAATGTCGACACAGGGTGCGCACCAAGAAAAGGGCTCGCTTCACGCACACCCGCTTTTGACAGTTCAAAATGCGGATTCCAATTCAAAACGGCATTTTTGGTGTGCAACGAACAACAAAAGGCTGCATTATTTTGTTTTCATTTTTCACTCCGCTTTCCTTCCTTTGCTGATAGAACGTTTACACCATGAATCCGGACGATTTTGATAGCGTGGGAAAGTTTGTGTGCCGTAATGTGGATCAAATTAATCATCATCTCGGCAAGGCTAAACTAGATTCGAAATTCCTTTCGAATAAAGACGCCGGCGCCGAGGACTTACCGGCAGCCTTGCTTGCCCTGGCGAAGGAACAAGAGCTCGAACAGACAAGCGAAACAAAAGAGAACGATCCGATGGAGCGCCCGAGCGAGGAAGAAATTGACGCACTATTTGAAGTCATCCGATCGCGGCCAACGGCCAACAGCAGCAATAAGTGCCAACGGCAAGGATCGTTCAAGAAAACGGCCGCCGCCGTCACCGCCGCAATAGCAAACAAAACGACAGCATCTTTTGGTTCCAGTTCGGATCTGACCCTATTGATCAACAAATCGAGTGTGCCCCCGGTGAAGCAACCGCCGGTCGATGTGGACGCGATGGTAGCCAAACTCCGACAGTCGATCGATCTGCTCGGCACGGTTGAGAACGGTGAGATAGAGGCAGTTGATTTGGCAGCGGTCCGTCAACAGTTCCGGCGGGAATGGGCCGGCATCGGGAAGGCGTGTCGCAACGTGGAGGCTTTGCTGGAGGAGTTTAAACAGCAAACTGAAGGGAACGGTGGTGCGGCAGGAGTTAAGAAGGAACCGATAATCAGCAACGAATTAGTGAAGTCGATGAAACAGCTACAAATAGTACGGACGGGGTATCATTGTGTACAAAAGAATCGTAGTTTTAACTTTTTTTTCTATTTTAGAAACTGCACTACGCGGTGTCGTTGAAAAAGGCGGAAATTTTACCGGACATCACAAAAACGCTCAACAAGGAAGTGTTGCCGTTATCGCCGTACATCGACATGATTGATGAAACCATCCGGCAGATGCAGCTGTAGCAGACTGTAGTCGAAGCTCTTTTTTAAAAGGACTCGTCATGTTCGTCATGTTGCCATAGTAGCAACAGTCGTCTGTTCATGGGCTACTAGAACAGGGTTTGATAGGGTTTGCTTGAAGCAGGCAAACTCGCTAACACGATCAAGCACGACAGCTAGATGATCGTATGTACATAGCTCACAGGTTTCATTCACCCAAACGCAACACATTTTAAATGTAAATATATATATTTTCCTTTTCAAATACGCTCGTAAAACAACAATATATGATTAGAAAGCATACTCCCCTAGCATGACTGTTGGTGCGTTCCCTCGTTTCTTCATGACGATTTGGTTTTGTTTGATGAATATGTTCTGGTATTCTGGAGGGCTCCCTTTCTTTTCACTCTCTCTGCCCCTTCAGTTAAGTTCAACTCAATTTATTTTTCCTGCACTTTCTTTTTGATATTGAAGCCTTTGGTATTTGGTATTACAAAAAATATTAAATATTTCCTCATATTGCGCGTGTTACAACAACACGAACTGCCTTAACACCTAAGTTCGCGCAAAAGGTTAATGTTCTTGTTTCACCCATCATCCGGCAGATAGAGTGCGACGTTTTACACCGGAAATGAAAAACTTATATAAAAGTTAGTACATCTCTTGCTATTTTCTCCCTCTCTCTCTCTCTGTACATTGAATATACGTGCAGTTATTCCTCGTTGCACGTGACGGCGTTGGTGGGCGAACCGGTGGTGGACGGTGGTGCGGTACCGGTACCGGAATCGGTCGGCGAAGGTGTTTCCAGCTTGCGGCGGTTGTTACGGCGCCCGATCAGTATCGTCACCTCGCCCGTCTTGATCGCCTTGAACACGTTGATCGCCTCCTGGTGCGAGAGGCCCTGGAATGCTTTCCCGTTCACCGACAGGATCTCGTCGCCGGCCTGCAGCGTACCCTTCTCGGCCGCCTGCCCGTTCGGATAGATCGTCTTCACGTAGATGCCCATCGAGCCCTTGGGCGAGTCCTTACCGCCGACAATGGAAAATCCGAGCGCTTTTGATCCGTTTCCTTTCGAAAAGCGAGCCTGCAACGAGGGAAAAGATATTATTAGTTATGGGGTTTCCTTTCAAGGGGGTAGGCTTTGGACAATAAGATGGTACCTGTCGGATGGTAAACGCATTCGGACCGTGGCGTGGAAGGGTGCAGAATTTGCTCTCCTCGATGCTATCCCGATCGTCCTCGTCGTCGACGTCGTCGTTCCTGTGATCTTCGGCCGTGCGATGGTTCAGGTGGCGCAGCTGATCCGAGCCGAGCTTGCTGCTGTCCGCAAACGTGATACCACCGTTCGATTTGGTGTGCCCATGGCCCAACTTTGATTCGGAAATCTGTGAAAAAAAAAATGAAAAATTAAAACTCCATTAAAATCATATTCATACAAAGCAACGATTCGTTGGCCGACGATGGCGAAACGGCAGTTCCGGGGACAAATTGGGATCTAATGGGATCAATTAATCAATTAAAACACGCCCCAACTTCCCGCGCAAGTCACCGCGCAAGTCACCGCGCATATGTCGCAATGGGCCGATCGCGACTTTTAATCGATCAGAAACCAGTCCACTTTCCCACCAACGCGATCGCTGTTGCTTTTATGTTTTATTTTGTAAACCCTTCCGCACGTTTATGATGCATAAATATTTCCTTTTTATCGTGCACACACATACCAAGCACACTGATGTCGGGTTTTCCAGTTGAGGGCAGTTATAAAATGCATAACAGCAATTTCAAACGCTGATCAACGCGCGAACCCGATCACAATGACCGACTGGGAACGGGAATGGTTTGCCCCATTGTTTCTCGATCGGCGGTTGTTGAAGTTTTATTTCAAACGGAGTGCCGAATGGGCCCATTGAAAGGATATAAAATTCCGCCCCACACAGCCGCAGGAGGTGGAACGTGCAATTCGGGCACGAGGAAGCCCGCGGTTTTGGTGAACGTTATATGACACAAAATTAGATAGCTCATAAATTTCTTTCCAACCCTGTCTCCCCCTGTTTCTTTGGGGAGGAGAGCAACGTGTCGACAGGAAAAGAGGAAAGCCTCGCGCAATGCGCACACCGTGATGACTGCATTATTCAACGGTGGGCAACAATATGGCAAGGAATGGTTAGAATTGTGCGTTCCGTTACACGTTTTGCTTTCATAGGACGGTGCTACCGTACCCTGCGGCACAAGACATGAGCTCCAAAAATGGGTTGGAATGGCATTTCCATGTGCCCGTGGAGTGACGATGCGTCATACCTCCGCGTTGTTTACCCTCAAGTGGCGATGGGAAAATGTCAGCAACGCAGCGGAACCAGTTTCTTTATCCGTAACAGGTCTTCGAAGAACCTTTTTCAACGGGAAATTTAAAAAATTATGTTTCTAAAATATATCAGCGTGAAATTATTTAACACTTTAAGGCGAATGTGACCCGTTTCTGAATCAAAATACAAGTAACCGGCTATCTGACTTTTTTGGGGCTTGACCTAGGCCCTACATTTCGAAATCAATCAAGGATCAATCAAGGAAGGAACGGAATGACTCTAGTAGATTCGGAACGCGATTCCCATCGCTACTTTCATGCAGCTCCAATAGAACTTAAAACAAGCATTGGAGTGGTGTTGACGAATCCCCCATTGGAGCATGTTTAGACGATCAATGGATCTTATTGTTTCGGAGCTCTCCAGCTCTTGCGTCGCAACATCTGAATGCTATCGATCGGATTACTAGGTCAGATAAGCCCTAAAGGTTAGAGCATCGTCCCAGCAGTCCAACTATGATCGGTAGAGCACATCTCAGCTGCATCGCATAACGATCGTTTACATCTGCTTTTCTGCAGCAGCAAGAAGCGCGTTAATCCCCAAACCGTTGCTATGGTTTTTGCATGTCCCTGTCAGTGTAGCCACGTGACCCGTTGATCTCAATGTCTAGGCTTGGGGCTTGTGTTTTCCACTCATCAGCTACACGCGGACAGTGTAGCAAAATCGCCAAACGAGGGCGGAAGAGATCACAGTTTCGGGTTTTTTTTTCCTCAAGCGAGTGCGCGAGAAGTAACAGTCCCCCGACAGTACTAAAGCAAATAAAGCGAAAAAATGAGGTCTAGTGTAAAATCGATCGAAACTGCATGATGATGGAGGTGTTGTTTTTTTTTTGTTTGCTTGAAGCTGTTGCAGATTGCAGAGCCCTACAGTCCCGGCCGCCGTGGCCTCTTCTGTGGTCTAATTACTCGGCGTTGCATGCGGCAGTGGGGAAAAGCTCTCGCGCTGCAGCAAGCTAGTGAAATTCACACCGTGGCACAGCACGAACACTGTGGTTTAACTTTTCTGTTTGTGTTGTGGCTTAATTGATTTGGCTAATTTAGATGAGTCGGATGAATCGTGCTGCGGCTGCTGGTGCTGGAGCTGCCGGTGAAAGATCGGCTCGACTAATGGAAACGATTTGCCGGTAGAAAGCGCACGGTAGAATCCGGCCGGCATTATGCTATTTCGAATCGAGGTTTTTTTTTGCGAAAGAGAGTGGAAATTAATTACGGACAACCTGGCGGTATGGGTAAGACAAAACTCACCGAAGCAGTTTGTGCAAATTTCCTCCAAAGTAAAATGAGTCAAATCTTAAAACGAAGACAATTTCGCGTCCAATCATGATGATGTAACTGTTTTGAGCGAGAGGAACCATTAAAACCGGTGCAACGCATAATAATTATTCCAAAAAAGGTTATGAAACTGAAATCAAGCAAAATGGACTATCAACGATCGTTCTCTTCCTCTAACGGTTGTCAGGGAATGCGAGGAATGTTTACGACACCCGGTTGGATCTCCATATCAAAGATCGGAAGCTAAATGCATGTAACGGACCACATATCGTCAATGCCGAAGCATTTATCGAAGAATCTAACTGTTCTAAGCGTGTCAGCGCTCTCCCGAAAAAAGTCATCACTAGCGGTACCGCAAAATTCATAGTGAACCTCCCATTCTTAATTACCGATGGAAAAGGTGGCTAACGGCTGTTCCCTCTCCCCTGGGGTTTGCCAAAATGGAGACCACCACTAGTGGAAAGGTTCTGGAGCTCCAAACTGCTTACCCCGTCTCTCAAGAACCTCTAAGTGTCTTTTGCGTGCACTGTATAACAATTGCAAGACTTCCTCTACAACACACTCGTTGGACCAGACGTCCACAGTCCAACAGTGGTAAATCTTTTTTATCCAATTTCTATTAATTAAGACTTCCAAGCACGTACCGTCTTCAGGCGCGGTCATGGTTGGAAAGGCCCACCGACACTCGACACTGAAGCATTGTGTCCGATGACTCGTCGTTTGAACAAGCAAACACTTGACTTTGGATTCGCGGAAACTAATGTCTGTCGGAACCATGGCTGCTCTACCCGGAATTACAGCGAACGGAGATGCTAGAGATCTGGGCGCGTGCTCTGGAACGCAAGGAAAAAGTAAAAACAAACAATCGCAGCAGCAGCATCCAACCAGTGCGTGCCTGCTCCAGCAAGGGGGTTGTCTCCATAGCTGTTAGCGTCCATAGTAAATTCCATTGAAAAATAAAAATAATACACATCTAAACACACCCAATGCACACAGGCAAACACACCATTGTCCGTTGTGCCGAGGTCATGAACAACGGGTACAAAACCTAACCTCACAACATCTGTGGTGATCTCCGTGTCCTCGATGAAGGCCATCGGTTCCTCCCTGCACACATGTGGATGCATTATATGCAGCTTATCGGATGAGTTTGGCTGTGAAGTTTCCTTTCCTTGGATCAACAAAATCCGGTGTCTCGCGTCCTTTCAGCCATAAGTAAACGAAATCGTAATGATCCCGTGGGTGTAACCGAGGGCGCACGTGGACTGACAGCTGCTGCAATGATACCGTGAGATGATTGTGCAGTGCACACGACGAGGGCCAACAATCACCCGTTAGGTTGGGTAGGTGGCTATCCATGATTGGGTCAACAAACAGCACCATAAAGAGGCACATGGGAATTGAAAAAGCACCATCATCAAGATAGACGTGAGCAGCGGCCAGAAGGAAGTGCGTGGGATGTCCGCTTTCGAGTGGACTCGCTGTCGTGCAACGAGAGTTTTTGTTGCTGTTTTGAAGCACCTGCGATAAGAGCTGATCAATTCCGATCGAGTCTAGGGCTCTGCGTGGGCCGTCTGTCACGAATGGGGTTGGCGTTACTAAACGCCACCATTAACCACCTCTGCTGGGTATGCGTATGCGTGTTCCAAAGGCCTTCAAAAGGTCGGGTGCGCGCACGTCCACGCTGTTTGGTGTAAATATTAACGCACATCAACTGTTCATCGATAAACTGGGCAAACACGGTTGCCCCCAAAATATGGTCCTGCCAAGCAGCAACTTAAAGGGAGTTGTTGATGGTTTGTCTATTTATTTAAATGAACACACACATTCTGTGCGCTTCATAGGTTGTCATTCATCTTGCTGCTGGTTTTGGGAGACTTCGAAGAAATAAAGACATTTTCGATGGAATTGATTTGGTGGAATCGCAGTCATTCATCAGACGAAGGAAGCTGATAATTCGTCTAATGTGTTTAAGATTTTGGGTGCGTCCGGAAGATAAACAGCCATATGTGTAGAAAACTGTATACACACATTTTTAGACGTAGATAGAAAAAAAAACACATCATAATGGGAGGCAAAGTATGAATAATAGATTGAAGAATTGTGGTTTAGAAATGGGTGCGATATACAAAAGTGATTTTATCATGTTTTATTTTTTTTATGTGTTATGTGTAATGAATTTTGCATGAGCTCGAGAGAAACGAATAAAATTCACGAATTTCAATTATTATGTATCTTTAAGCTATGCTACAGCTTTTTGTAGATAAAAGAAGAATATCATAATAAGTAATAACTTGTTTTTAATTCCGTTAATCTTCCACTAAACTAATCTTCCACTTGTTTTTAATTTAGTTTTTAAATAAAAAAAATCTTACACTTCAAATTTCAAACACTTTCGGTTGCGGTTAGGTCAGTTCCGGTTCTTCCTTATGAGCGTATCTCTTCCCCTTGTGTTGTCATACATAAAATGTAAAGAATCTCCCACATTACTTAAATTAAATTGTATCATTTGTCCAACATCCTAAAAATGGGTCACTTTCAAGGTACAAGACACACGAAAAACACTTGCTTTTCATCCATCTCAAGTACCGTCACTTTATCAAGCAAAATAGTGTTGCGATCTGGACCAACCCAGCCAAGCTTATGCGCCTACCAAAAACTTCACCCTTCGCCTCGATGACGCCATAAATCCAACGGGAGTTCCGGAGCGATCCGCCGTCCAAACCGGCGAGCAACGGAATGTACCTTCCAAAAAGTGACCATTCACCCAAACGGTTGCCCGCGATTGAGCAGCACCGCTAAACTTTCTTCGGCTGTAAAACAATGGCACATAAAATGGTAAGCGATACTGCCGATGGGTGGTGACGGTTGTAATGCGTGCGTCGCCGTGGCTGCTCGCAAAAATAGTAATTTTATATCTCTGCCAAGGCTCCGAAAAAGGCTTAATTCCGGTGCAATTTCTGCCGCTAGATTAATAGCAACCCTTTCTTTCTTCGCCTGCCTACCGAATGGCCCATTCACGTGGAATATTAATGTCTCGATGGCTGGGCGAGCTTCCGAATTTTTTGGGCTGATGGTCGGCTAGTACTTTGGCGAAAGGTCGTTGAGATTTTGTGGCGATGCGTTTACGGTACTTTGATGATGTTATCAAAAAAGCTGAAACCCGGTAAGATGGCTATTACACCGAGAGTGTCGTAAAGCTTTTACCCCGAGAAGCTTATGATATCGTCGCATTAGACCCGAGTCCAATTGCCTTTTAATTTTGTAACACTACAAAACTGCTCGAACCGTTGCCAGGGAAACGGCAAGATGGCTTACAGATAGTTAATTATGTTGTAAATCTCTGAAGACAGCTAAAACGACTCTGGACGTGCCGTATCCAAACGGGTTACGTCCAACCAGCGTTGGTTTTCGTAATTGTTTAATATGGTCAACCTACGCACACGGTCGGCGAGAGAGAACATAATTACAAATCGATCGATCGGCGGCACTCGTCCACGGCGGAGATTATGATTCACAGTTTAGGCGCAACAAAGCTCGCATGTTTATGTCCAAAGCCCACACACGCACATCTTGTGACACGCGTTTGTGATGTTGTGTGCCAACGTTTTTTTTATCCCTTATGTTCCGTTCGGCTCAAAGTCCCCCCTTCAAGATATTAACCATCCGATCGAACCGTCGATACGACTGGTGCGACATCAAACGATCGCGGTCCTCCTGCCCACGTAACTACAGCAAGCAATGGTTGCCCGTTTTATTTGACACCACCGCGAAGTTGGTAGTGCGCGGTCGCGTGGAAAACGATCCACTTTGCCATCTAATGAAGCCATGGCGCGATGGTTTCTTGATGAACCGGCGGGTGGCACTGGTACTTCTATGGATTGACGTTTTGAGCCGTTTGACAGCTTTATAGTTATGCCGCAACACACGGCCACACGGCTGACATTAGTTCAAAAGAGAACGCTGTCTTCGCTCGGATCGGCGAAAACACGCTGGACATGCAGATGGTGATAGATAGACGCCTCCCGTTCCGGACGCGCTCGCTGCAGCTATCAACGCCGTCCACTTTACACGTGTTTGTTTTTCAATGTTTGTTCTGGCGACACGCGTCCATCACCCTTCGATGTTGCGCGCTGCTAGCCGGCGATGGAAACGCGATACATCTGCTCGGTGAGCTTTGTAGCCATTTTTGGGGGCAGCATCGGGCTTGTGCAATGTGGTCGTGGCCGTGGCAATGAACAAACGCTGCAGCCGTAAACAGAGTGCCAACGGGCACTTCTCTCCCCCCTAGTGCTCGTAGATGACCAGCCACTCTGAAGCCATGCAGAGGTTACCCGAAACGCAACATATTCGGGGCAAACAACTAGCTCAAATTAAGGAACTGGTAACGCAGGGTATTAAGCGAACCAGACGCGTCTAATCCATCGCGTGTGTTTTGGATCTCGTTTGGTACGGAGGCATACGTTTAGCATTGAGCAGGAATTATAGTTTACCGGTTGGAGGAGAGGGATTATTTTGTTTTATTTTGGGCTTTGTTGCGAGGATTGAAGAATTTGGGACAAGGTAGGCAACAGTAACATCTCAATTATGATGTACTCGCTTATTAATGGTGAAATGAGAGTAAGGTTAGGGTTTGTAGGTTAGTATCATTGTTGAGTTAAGTTTTATGTATACAATTTTAAATGATTTGAAAAATTGGAACAAAATATTCACCCGGTTTGTTGAAAATAACAAGAATAAACTAAGAGATCCTAAAATCTTCCATGAGCTCATGTTTAGTTTAGATGTTCCTGATATAAGAAACTCTGGACTTCAAAATGTACCATTTCTACCAAATCGTTGCAGTAGCAAAAAGCGCCCAAGATATAGATCTCATCTTAAATTGGTTTCTTCTCTAGCTAATCCACCGTAGGGAAAGACAGGAAAAAACGTACACCATCAACTAATCGGCTTCACCGCGCAATAGGACCATCATTGCATGCCCCTTAATTCGCCGACACCGATTTTACACGTAGCGAATCGATTAACCTAGACTTGAGCGCAATCGATCCCGGTGGATGTTGGTAGTAGCAAGAAGATGAACATCGAGGAAGTGATCATCGCAGCCACCATTTTTTTGCCAGAGCACACGCTACCGTACTGCCAGTACACCGTTAAATTACCGAAGGGTATAAATATACTGTCGTCACCTTGCGCTCTGTTGCAAAGCTTAAAAACGCCCATGTCGTTCGGTTAGATGGTATAACAATCTCGTCTAATATCGAACACTCTAAATGGAAGGTTAACTGTGTCCCAATATCAACAGCAAAATAAAAAAAGGAATCCTCCTTTCAGCTGAAAACTTACGCCAAGTCACCATGACACACGTTGTATTGGGATTCCTTTGCCGAACAATTGCTTCTCCTGCAGCGCGTTGAAATAAAAGTCGGAAAGATGCTTTGCGTGCTCGATCAAGTCCCACGCCTGGCACTCCATTAAAGAAAAGCTCTGGGCTGGGGGAGTCGAAGGAAGCCTGCTCTCGGGCGAAGCAAATCCTTTCGTATTAGTGGCAAACCTCCATTCCTGAAGTGCGGCTTCCAAACAAATCCGGTAGCAAGTTGATCGCTTTGGTGCTTCTCTCGCTTTCAGCACCCGCTATCTTGTCTTTAAGAATTCTAGCCTCAAAGCGATTCGAACAGATCAGAATCACGTCAGAACATCAGTATGTCCGTTGGACGGGAATGATGATCTTCTTGTGGCTCGATTTCGGCTCGTTTGCTCATTACACGGTTCGCGTTTGCTCATAGCAGCTAAAGAAGCTCGCGAACACGCTGGTGTACTGTTCAAGGTCGCCCTGATGAGTGCAAAAAAAAACATTCCACCCAAGTCGCATCGAGCAACGACGGGAACGACACATACCCTCGGTGCGTTTCCCACTGTCGTTTGTGCGGCTCGTTCGGCAAAAGGAGATTTCAGACGAAATAATTGGCGGCAGTGGGATCGCAGTTTTACTTCCTGGTTCAGCCGAACGATCATCATGGACAGGCAGCGATCAGATTTGTGCGCCAGATTAATTGTGCTCCGGCGTAGTGCTGCAAGAGCATAGCATGTTTTGTACACCGAGCATAAAAGCGAACCCGTTTCCATTGATGGACGGATGAACGTTATCCGATCAAGATGTAATGGTGGAACGTTGGATCGATTGCGAGGGCACGATTAGCTTAAAAGGCATGGATAATGTTGTGCATAGTCGATTGTGTTCTAAAATTAACAATTAGGGCAGTTTAGCAGCTACAAACGAGCAATTTGTTGTCCGTATACTGGTGATTGGAAAAATGATGTCTTGCCCGGAATTGACTGGCTTCACTATTTTCTGGCATTGCTTCCGGAGAGCAGGTCCGATTTAAGTTACTGAAGTTGATTCGAACAAAATGGAAAAATTAGGATGGGACGTGAAAACGTAGGTTTCTCGTTCTATTTCAACTAATATCTTGATACCCCGAAGCGTTCGCTGCCTTTATTCTATCGACAGCTCATAGCAGCACATCTAGCAACTCTTCTTCGAGGTTAGAATTTTCATAATCTATACCATCGCCAACGTTTTCATGTATCGTTTCACAGTCATAGGATAGAATCTGAATCGAATTCTGTAAAGAGGAGCGATCCCATAACAGATCACGGAATCAGCCCCAGAATCGATTCCAGAATTCGGATTGGAATCAGAATTGATTCTGGACACAAAACAAGGAATCCCGAAGGTCCGATTCTGACGCCCAACACTTATGTTTATAGAAAATCAATCATTCAAGTGGTGCCTCACATGGGTTGTAACCCAAAATATGTCTTCAGATGGTAATTTATAAGTGTCATCTTTCTAAATATCTACACAATATTTTCTATATATTCTCGACGCTAATCAGGGCTTTGCTTTGAAGGAGGTGAAATTTTACCATACCTAATTAATTGCTAATTTACCTAAATATACGCAATTCTATTGCAATCCTCGCAATAACCCGACATACCGTACCAAAATAAACTTCATCCCAAAACGAGCACACGAACGCGAAAGCAATTTCACATCCGTGCAAATCATTTCGCATTTCAAGCGTTTTCTATCCGCGTGTCGGATGTGTGTCTGCAGAGTTCGCGATCGGTTAATTTCATCCCTCAAATTCGGACGTGGCGTGCAGGAGGGAAAGACCGAAAGATGCACCACCGCGAGGAAGTTAATTAAAACATCGTGCGAATAAGGTTTTGCTGCGAGAGGAGTGGAAGTGCATAACTGATGTATATATGGCGCAATGGAGAAACCACAAACTGATGCTGCTGCAGCATCAGTTTCACTTGAGAGATGCCGGCATAAGATGGACATGATTTTCTCATATTTCATCGATTGGAATTATGAAGAATCGTACGCGTTGCGGGGAGGGCAGCTGGTAGCGGTGAAACATGAAATATCAATTTCATGCCGCCACCGAATTCTGAGAAAATTCAAATTGCTGCCGCGCTGCCCACAAGATGCAGCACCGGAACGAGCGGTGCGGAAGTAGCGACCGTTAAATGCCATATCTTTATTAACAACGTTTTACTCTTTCACCTTAAACAAGATTGAGTTTATTGCACTAAGGGCGGGTGTGTGTGTGCGTGTTTGAGGGGTGCAGTTGGAACTAAAGTAAATACTGGCGCCCTCAGAATTCTCCCCGCCACAACACATTCGCTCGAGCGGGCTGTGGATGAGAAAGTGAGGATGCAAACGATCTCACCGAAGTAGTTCGTGTTGGTCCTTTGCTTCGTGAGAGCGGCACTCATCCTCTGCCCTTACATCCGGGCACTGTTAATGAATTGGTTTTTGTTTATTAAAAGCGTTTAGGTCACCAATCGAAACCACCTGCGTTGCTGGAGTCCCCATCCCGAGAAAAAAGTCGATCATCCCCTGCCGGAATCGAAATTCCACTTTGGCTTTTGGGTGAGTTGTTCCGGTCGATCTCGCCCGGACGCTTCCCGGGGTCGCACTTTCTTTCATCGCTCGGAAGCCCACCATGAAAAAGGTGCTGAACGGTGAACCGACCAGAAGATCCAATTAAATCACCACTGGGAGAAAAATTATGCATTCCACACTGCTCCGATCCCAACCCGAAACCTTTTAAACGATCACGCGTGCTGTGGAGGTTTTGCTTTGAAGCTTCCCGTTGTGCTGTTTCCGAAACTGAATTTCCCAACGACCACCACCGACGGCGACTGACGTACGGTTCTGCGTGCGAGATGGTAGATCGGAAAGCGGATGACAATTAAAAGTTATGCTACGAGACGGGTATAGCGTCTTGGTGACATTGAGGAAGGTTTAGGCAACCGATAGCTGGCACGCTTCGGTACGAGATTTCCGGGAAGACCTATCGTGCAGATCAAATTCCCAACTCACCACTTGGCACAGCTCATTTGCCTGCGCCATGCAGTCGTTTTGTCGCTGACGAGCTTCTGATACACTGTTGCGATATCGATGATCTAATCAGCAGCGGTTTTATGATATCAACAAAATGGTGCACACAGAAAACAGACCGACGGCGCTCGGTGACTTCACTCCGCAGCGCTCGCGACGACGCTCCAGCTTCAACTACTTTAAAGTAAACAACTTTATGGTCGGTTGTAGCTGTCCAACTTCCCGACAGATTCGGACCGAACGGGCAGATGCAGTTGACAAATTTGGGTTTTATGAGACCGTTTGTTTGTCTGGCAGCTTTTGCTTTATGAATGGCGTAGGATAACAGAACATGTGGAAGTTGACAAAGATGGACGTGAAGTGATGCCATGCTCGTAAAGATAAGCTTCTGAGAATCTGTGGGTTTGGTAGCAGCCTTTCACGAGCAATGTCCTATAAGCTGAGTCTTTGTAGGAATAATCCAGGAAGTTGCAACCAATAAAAATGCATCCCGGCAAAAAAAAAAACGACGGAGAATAATAAATGAACTTCCCGTTTTAATAAGGCCGTCACAAATTTGTATAAAAAGTGTTTTGCCGATTGCGGTGCAATTAAATGGTGACGACAAAAAGTTCGGCCTCTGCTCTTACTTAACTTTCTCCCGCAAACCCCTGGAACAATTTCACTGCTTTTCTGATATAATAACTTATTCTCCTTCCGTGCGCTCGTTCCGAAATTGGGCCACAAGGTGAAACAGAACAGCAGCACAAAAAAAAAAAACATTCAACTAGGCGCCATGACAAGCGTCAACCCAGCGAGCATGGGAATGGGTTCATCTGTTTAACTGGCTACAGAAAATTAGCCCCGAAAACAAAATAAACAACCCGTTCTGTCAGCTTCTGCCCGTTATGGAAATAGCTTGTTAGTTTTCGGAACCTAGCCATCAAATGAAAAGCCATAGCTCGGACGAAGGGCCGATCGTTGTTTGAAGGGCATAGACAAACACCTGTTGTGGTACGGTTCAATGGAGATTTCAACACTCCGTGTGTCCGCTTTCATCCACACCAGCGCACAGCAGCTTAAGCTGCAACGAAGTAAGTGGATTTAACTGCTCATTCCGTTCCGGGACTTTTAATGTCACTTCCTGTCTTTCCGCAGCGCCTGTCCAATCGTTTTGGTTTGAGCTTTCCGAAAGAAAGAGAGTTCTGAACGATGCAAACGGAAGTATTCATTTTCTTCCGGAATTAGCACGACCGTTCCGTCATTCTCTTTCTCTGACGGGATGAGATGATGATTGCAAGCCGTACCACAAAAGCCACTTCACTCTGGATGCACACGAAACAAATTAACCCGACGAGGTTGTCTTATCGGTGGACCATCACCACAACGGACCGGTCGGGAATGAAGCTATTAATCATGATCACGGGACGTTGATGCACTAATTCACAGCAAATCTGGACATTGTCTCAGGTCGCAATTTTGCTGACGTGTCCAGCGTTTCTTCTGCTTCACTTGGACACGCAGGGTCGCCACCACGCGCACATCTGATCTGATTTGCGCCGGTTGGGGGTTTTACCACGCAAGAGGCAAGAAATTCCCGTCCAAGAATGGGAGGCTACGCGTTGCGGCCTTCGACAATCAGCGGTTCCAGTTTCTGGCCCGCGCGCGCACACTCGGTCAGTCGATCGTAGATGTCCGATTGTGGAGCCTATTTTGCTAGACCAAAGCGCAAAGTGCCGGCATCGGGCAGGGTGGTATGTGACATCGGTATCCACGACAGAGAGAGGTATGATTAATTAGACCTTCCGGTGGAATCGGAGCAACCACGCCGAGGTCGGAAAGCGTTGAGCAATCGGCATCGTAGCGACAAGTTGCTGGCGTATAAATTCTGTATGGAACTACACCTTGCGGGCGGCGTAAAAGGGTCGCCATACCGTTCCATAGTGTCTCACATACAATATGTGAACCGCTTATGGTTACAAATTGGTCATCGTGCTTACCGGTGTGCAGTGATCTTTGTAGCATAGCTGGCGGTTATAAATTCAAACTCCCGGACCTGTCGTCGGCAAAAAACAACGAAGCTTGGGCTTGAAAATTATGATACGGTCCATGTTCCAAGGAACAGAATAGGGGAGAAGAATACAACTAAACAAGAACCGGTGACGGGTCACGCTGATGCCCCCGTGTGAAGCGGTCAGCCTTCCAGAGTGTCTTGCCGAAAGCTCCAGAATCGAGAGTGTCGTCGTATTAACATTTTAAATGTTTTCTCCACCAGAAAAAAAAACTATAAACGACCGGACTACCCCAGTTCCCAGTCTTTGGAGGAGCGTACGAGCTGCCCACCCGTTCCTGGGGTTGTGGTTTGTTCGGGGTCTCACCTTCTAATAATTACTCGGGTCACGTGTAGGAGTCATTCGCTACGGTGATGGTTGCCTTCGCTTTGATCAGTTCCGACTTTTCCGGCCGTTAGCACATCGAATCACACACAGATCACATTGAAGAGGAAGAGACGAACAAGCGGAAAACACGACCCAGCGGGTGTTTGGGGTTGATTCGATGGGGGAGTGGGCGTGAAACTAATCACTTTCCTGCTGCCCTGTGGCGATCGCGGTCGTCCCGACCACAAGCTTTAGTGGTGTATTGTTCTAGCCGATAATCTGAGCGGATCCATCCGTTGTTACGTAGCCGGCTACATGATTAGCATAACAATGTTTACAATCATATAATACAATCAGCGGAGTGGTCTGTAAGTTTCTCTTTCTCCCTTCCTGGCGAGATTCTTACGGCCCCAAGGGCTGAGAAAGAAAAGGTGTAACGGAACTGGACTGTACACAGGGGGGGGGAGGAGTCGAGTCCAATTAAAAGTGCTACATCATTTGTGTTGTACTTCAACACTCACTTGCACCGGTTCACAGCTGATCTGATCCCCGTTCCGTTGTGCGAGAACTAGTAGCCGTGTAGAAGCGAGCCACATGAAGTTGTTAAATAGGAAGATGCTCTGGTGCTACGAAACAGAAAGAGTGACACGTTAAGATGACCTCAACAAGTCTGTTCTACTTCTTTAATGCTGTCATACAGTGACAACAAGCACTTTCTATCGCTCACTTTTCGCTTTGGATTTCCCACAGCTGGTCATAAATCATTCCCTACGGACTTGGGACATTCGCATGATTTTTGATAGATTAATCATCAACGTAGTGATTGGGCATTTCGTGCCGATCTCACTAGGTTCGCTCCGTTCTTTTTGTAGAACGAATGGACGTGAAATCAAACTAAATAAAAACATAAGATTGTTGCATTTTCGTATATTGCAGTACAAACACTGTTTAACGTAGTGTAAATGATAAAATATGGAATTGAGGTTTTTTTATAAATGGGTTAAAGTACTTCCAAATAAGCTTCTAGGTTCATTCAGTCCCTTCCTGTAAAGAAACTGGTTCTGTTCCGATTAAAAAACTATGGTATTTGGCCATCACTACTTCAAACAGCCATAAAGTAATAACTCTCACTCCAGTGTATATGCAAAGCTTCAGCAAGTGATTTGTCATCTCCAAAGACAAAATCACAATTTCCAAACACGCACTCCAGTGAAAGACCCATTCAATTCACTCTTCACAACCTGGAGCCCATTCACAGTTCCCACCAGAACGTACAAAATGCTCTAACTCACCTGTTTGGATTTCCGGTCACGTTCATGCGTTGTTTCCGTCTTTGATTGTTGCAACTGCTGCTGTTGCTGCTGCTGTTCCCGCCGGTTGCAACTGCTCAGCTGTGTCAGCTTCTGTATCGTCGACTGTTTGCTGACATTTCCACCGAAGCTGACGCCAACGGTGCCGGCCGCCTTATCGGTGCCGCTGCGCAAAACCGGCGTACCACCGGGTGCGGAAGTCAGCGTCCCATCTTCAGCACCAGCTTTGGAAGCGACAGTTACCACCAGTGAACCGGACTTGCCAGTGGGCTTATCGCCCGTACCGAGCCCACCGAGTCCGTGCTGATGCATCATCCGGTTGAGCCGACCGAACAGCCCGATCGATTCCCGTTTGGACGGCTTGTCCCCACCGGTGAGGGATGGTGTGCCAGCCGCCGGCAGCTTCTTTACCGGCGATAGGTTTATCTTGATGTTTTTCAGCGGTGAGTGACTGCGGGGCCGTATCTTGCGCGTGTCGGAAACCTTCTTGACGACGGCCACCGGGGTGGCCGATGGAACCGGGCTACCGTTGCCACTGGAGGAAGACATCTTCGATGGGCGCAATCGGCTCAGGTTCATGTTTTCCACCCGTTCCCGTAGACTCACCCGCCCACCGATGGAAAAGTTTGGCTTGGTGGACGATTCTTCGCTCGTGGCAGTTCGGTCCTGCTTGATTCGCTCCTTGGTGGCGGGCAGCTGCTCCGACTCCGGCGCTTGTTTCTTTGGTGTGCATTTGGCTGATGTGTCGAGCGAGTGCCGATGGGAGTCTAGCTTTTGCAGCGCCGCGTTAAAGTCTATGCTGCGGTACCAGGTTTTGGTGCGTTCCTTGCGCGGACTGGGACTGTGGTCAGTCGAGCGGAGGGTAACCTGCTTCACTGCGGCCGTTTCTGGAGCAAGCATCGCTTCACTGATGTACGGTAGACTGACGGGTCCTTCCTCCTCCTCGTCCTCGGGCCGATCGGTGGCCCGGCTTGCGTCCAGAAACGTGGCTCTCGCATCCTCACCTTCATCCTCTTCGTTGTAGCGCGGTGCCAGTCCGCCCCGGTGTGGCGTTCTTTCGCTGACCAATGGCGAGGGCACGTAGAACGTAGGCTTCGTCGGAGTGGCCTGTATGCCGGGCCCGGGCGTGCCCGGTATTTGGAACACTTCCTGCACGGACAGCGCCCTTCGCTTGCGCAAGCCCGCATGGATCCGGTTAAACTTGCTGCGCAACAGCTGCTGCACCTCGTGTATGGACGATTTCTGCCCGGGCAGACGCATCGACGCCGACTTGAACGTCTTCAGGCTTGGCAGCTTGATCTCTTTCGCTACCTTGACGCCCCCGGTGCTCTCGTGGCCCGGCTCGGGCGTTGCCGCCGCTGTTCGCTTCGCCGTATCCGACAGCTCATCGTAGTACTGCAGCTTCTCGGTGCGGAAGATCCGCTGCGGCGGTGCCATGTTGTCGCACATATTCTCGTACCTCTGCACGTTGTACTCCCAGTCGATGCTGTGCGCGCTGCGCCGCTGGGGCGGATTCACGTGTATGCGATGCGCGTACGTCTGGTGCGCACCTAGACGCCACAGCTTGACATCGCTCGGTTCGTGTTGCGGTGCAAAGTGGTGCCAGTAGTCGTCGCTGGGAATGCCGAGGCCTGCTGCTGTCGTCGCCGGTATGGCTGGCGGGGCACCGATAGTGGAGGAGGAAGATGCGGAAGCGGAGGAGGAGCTGGAGTGGCGTAGCTCCCAGTTTTTCAGGTCGTAGCCAGACGCGAGTGGTGGCGGTGGCACGTCCAGCAGGTGACTCCCGGGCAGTGGATAGTCGACGAGCGGATGATGATGAAGCTGCTGATGGTGCAGATGATGGTTGTGGTGGTGGCTGTGGTGGTGGTGGTGCGGATGATGCTGATGGTGATGATGCGGATGGGTCGCACCGCGATGGTGTTGGTGGTGATGCGGGTGTAGCTGATGATGATGATGATGTCCGTGATATAGTGGATGCTGATGGTGCGACGACGGCTTGTGGCTCGGCGGAGGCACGGCTCTGGGAGCTATCGGTGAGCCGGTCGCCGTACTGATGATCTGATAGTGACCTGGATGCTCGGCCAAGATGAAGTTGGTGTCCGAATCGAGCGAAGCCGGACCGGAGACTGATTTGAACGAGGCACAGCGGCGTCGTAGCTTGCTCCACTTCTGCAAGATGCCCGCGGAATCTGTGGACGAGGCGAATAAAACAACAGCGTTTATTATTGAAATTAATTGACGCCCGTCTGTCCTCGCTTTGCTCAAGTTACACACTCACTCACAGCACCCTCCTCTTCTCTTACGGCAAGATCAACGTTTCCTTCACTTTGTTCCTCGAGACGCAGAGACACCACCCTAGCCCTTTGGAGACGTGAATATGACTGAGTTTATTTGTTCTCCAGTTCATGAGAAGCACTGCACCAAAACACGGGACCCACACACAACACACCCCAGCCACCAGAGCATGAGCGAGATGAAAAACGCATTCCAGACACTATTAGAATGCTTCCTCGGTGCATGTGCATCACTTCCCCGACTGACGAGGTGCCTGCCGTGGTTGTGTTTGTGCATGCGGCGTCTCTAAGGCCGATGGATGCTACGATAAATGGTTTGTTGCTTTATTAACTGATGACTCGCTGCGAGCAGGGCTTCTGCGCACTCCGCGCAACGCCCAGACCCGATCATTGCGTGTGGAGATATGCATTTAATTAGATTCACTTCATTAAGCAAATACGAAGTGAATAAATGGCTCCGGTTCGATGATGATGCTACCACCCGTCGGGTATTGCAGGGCCACCGCACTGCAAAAGGGTCCAACCGAATTAAAAAGGGTTGGGCTTTGCCGAGGGCTAAGCGTATTTCATTGCGTCGGTGGACTTGTTGCAACGTTTCCGAAAATGGAATCGGCTGCAGCATCGCGTTGGGGCGTTCCAGTATCAGGGCCGCCGTTCTCGCACAAATGTAAGCTCGCGCCTACGGGCGGAAGGGTGATGGGAGCTAGTCATAATTATATTTAATTCTAACGCGCAGGCTACTGCCGGTGCCTGGGTACGTTCGTGGGTTGCAGGATGGTTAAAGAGTGCTTTTAATTGGTGGTTGCAGTGAGGGTCAAATGACAGGGAAAAGTACATCCAAACTCTAGCAGGTGGTGGCAGTCCTACGCACTTATAGCAGCAACGGTAGGAAAAGCGCAGGTGGAAGGCCGTATAAAGCTTTTCAGGCAGAATGGACAAGCGCTTTGGTGTGTTTCATTATAGTAATTTACAAAATTCTTTGCCACAAGGTTATGGTTCCGGTGAAGTAAGTGAAGGGATGTTTCAAATTTGCAAATTTTGATGTGAATTTATGAGAATGTAATCATTGACAACACTATTTCCTTACTTCTGACAACATCTATCTAGTATTTGCTGTAGGCATGAGAAAATTCCATCTTTTCAGAACGGATCAAAATCAGTTTCAGCAAGGAGCGAAACAAACCTGGAAGGTTATTTGTACCTATTTCAACGGTAAAATTGAATAAGTCTTTAACAGAAATGGAGACTCTTTTGCTTTAAAAAAAATATTATTTATTTTACCTGTAGTCTTGCATAGTTTTCCTGTGTTAAACAATTACTTCAATCAAAGTAAGATTTAAATTTTAAAAGAATACTGAACTTTATTATGTTTCATATTTTAGGGACCGTACCGTTATGTAAACAATTAAGTGAGAATTATATCATCATCACAGAATCATAGAAGGAACGGAACGAAACTAGGTTCGGAACGAAGTTCGCATCACTAAATTATTATCAATTTACAACATGATCGTAGGCTTAGAAGTAACCAGATGTAACACTTCATAACTTACAACTCAAGACACCACCTCCACGCCACCAACAGAAAAAGTCGTGGACGTGTCGAGATTAGAGTCACATATTAATTAGCATCACAAAGCATCACGCACTGGCACCTATATCAAGGTAAATTGCTCTGGAACCTCGTGCCTTGTGCGAACGCTTGATTCTGCGTAGACACGTTGTCTACGCCGGCTCACATAAGTTGGCGACATTGCCTGGGGATATGATCGCGGGGTTGACTAGCACACTAAATCAAGCATAATCCACTTGGCACAGACTATCGCTCGCGGTACGACCAAGAATGCAATTTTCAAGTGCACGATGGGCAACAAAGAGCAAATAAAAAAGCCACAGCACGCGCAAACACTCCGACCAATTCACAAATCAATCAACCAGAGCGAACCTGTGTGTGAACGAAGATTGGTGTATTTGTGATTTTGGTTTATTTTTTCACTTCCATCACTCCCTTCCTCCCTGTGGCGACCACGCAATTAGAATAAATTACCAGAGATTGGCGCTGCAACGATGAGGTTAATAGGGCTGGCTCGGTTTGAGAGCTTTTGGTGAAGATGAACTGCTGCTGCCCATCCAGCTAGTGCCGGTTGAATATTTACACTTACAGACCAAGGAGCCTCACGCCAGGTTTGTCCGTTGCGTCCGATATAAAAGCGCCCATGTCAGCTCTTTCCGATCGCAGAAAAGTGGAGGACGGACGTGCTTGTTTATTTTGCGTTGCCTTTAACAGACGCAATCATTTGCGTCAAGTGCAGCGTGCGGCGATGATATGCAATCGTTCTTTGATGGAATGGAAGTGGCGGAGTATCGGCTTGCGTACGGCACGATTGACTCAAGTGGATAATGGTGTGCTGATTTTCTTGCGCAACTCGCAATCCACCTTTGCACCAGGGTAACCTTCTTCGGAGCAGGGTTCGAATGAAGTGCCTCGGTTACATTCTAAAAATAACAATATGCATAAATCTTACCAGCGTTTAACAACCAAAAAGACGTTTCCACATCCTCCTAAACAGCTTCATCTAGACATCTGATCCAGGAACTCGTAAAGATCGCTACACAGACCGGCACATTCACACCGTAAAATGATTCACATTGAACTTGCAATGCACAAAATAAAGCCTGTCCCCAAACGGCCACAAACTTCCATGCTTTTGACACCTCTCGGACAGACCGTTAAAACGGCTATCGTCCCGTTGTTCTCGTTCTCACATCCCAATCCCTGATAAGCATCTAGAGCGCTGGGTTTCCTGGTGTTCTCCAGCACCTATTTCAGCAATTGTTTTCCACTACTACAGACCGCCACGCAGAAGAGAACAGATGCGAAACAATACGCGAATTTTGGCATTCAGTTTTTATGACTGCAACCGACGGGGTGGAAGTGTTTCAGGAAACTGACTCTGATCTCGCTACAAAACTTAACACCGTTTGAAGAGGAGACCCACGATCTGGACAGCGGGTGTGAATGTCTTTTTCGAGCGCTCTTTCTATTCCGACGTGTCTGACTCATGGCCGGCTGCCATCACGGCTTATCGTCCGAGCGCCCTCCAAAAATGGAATCAGCACGTCCGGGAGTTGCGTGAACAAAATCGGTGACACAGTGTTGTTCTGGTGTCATCTGTCTCGCGGATGGTGATGCCGTTTTGTTGACTAAACTGGACGCTTGCTTCGTAATGAAACCGTGTTTAGGTTTGCACCGCAAAACGACCCCATTCCTACGGGCTTGGCTTTTCGCACCTTTCCTGCTTTCTACCTTTGCTGCGCTTAGCTTCATTTTAATTTGCAAACAAACTGAAAGCGTTTGTGACACACAAATCGGGAGAATCTTGAAAGCGCCAGCAATTAAGCGTTAAGTTGCAATCACCCCCGGCTGAGATGCCGATTCCCTTTTGCTAGTTGTTTCTCATTAGCCTAAATTCTAGCCTTCTTTCAGTTCCCCGTTACTATGCCTCCGTCCGATGATCCCAAGAGAATCGTGGGTCGCCGACGGTGTAACCGCTTTGATGCGGCCCGTCCGTCTGTCCGTCCCGGAAGTACCCGTCAAAAATGAGGTTTATTTTGATCGGTTCTTCTAAAGGGTCCCTCCTGTTCTCTCCCTTTCTCGCCCTCCCAAAACATCAGCAACGTATAAACAAAGCACGCGTAATGCAGACCTAACACTGAGGAAACAAACTTCAACAAAAACAGCTGGCAGGGATCGCACAGGATATGTATGCAGAGCACCTCGATCCAGCTCCGTATGGGTGAGAAGTGCAATTAAGCGTGCGATGCGTATCGAACAGGCGCTGCAGCAGTCATGTCCCTAATGCATGTGTTCCCCCTTCCCTCCCCTTAAGCGTCAGAGGAAAGCCCTTTCATCCCGGGCAGGATCCTCCGCTAATGGGGTGCGGCATGTAACACGCGCATGTTTTCCTCACGTTTGCGTTACTCGGGATGGTTATTCCGTCCGTGACCTTCAATTGTGGCGTTTGGCTTAGGGCACACGAGAACGAGGGAAGATCCGCGCATCTCCCGTCCCCAGGATAATGCGCCGACAGTCTAAGGGACGCGCACCCTCCCTCTGTTAGCGTAGTGCGCAGCTGCTGCTGCCCCGCTAAAGCAAGGAATCGGACACCGGGGCAACGTTTATGTTTTTAATTCTACTTCGGGGACGCATTCGATGCAACCGCCGTGCCGTACCGACCGTGTTGCAATGATAATCGTGCTGCATATGGGATAAAAGTCGCGAATGAGTATTTTTTCGGAACACATAATGCACAGGGAATTACAACGTTACGAACAAACGGGAAAATATCATAAAAAGAGGGGGAAAGCAAGAGTGTTTTCACGGTCAGCAACGATCCGGAGGGGGTTTGGATGGTTTTGCAATTAAATTTTGATTTCATCACAGCACGATTGCGTGCACTATGTTGCTTTTGCGTTGCTGATAGTATCACCCTAATGCCGCTTTATTGTTATTATTTTTTGGAGGATTTTCCCTAAATGTTTTGCCGTATCAATTGCACTGCTGGGAGCGAAATTACTGCAATTGCTGTGTTGTCCCGGTTGTATTCGTTAATTTTTGAAGTGCATTTTCGATGGTACCGGGGTTTGACGTTTGCGAAAATATAAAAAGGGGGCCTGCACACCATAGTGCGAAGGGTCGTTTAAACGATTATAGGAAAGAGGCTTTGGGCGGTAAGCGGCCGTTTTAGACGAGAGCACACCGTGGGTAGGTGGTGTTGTAGCATTTTGGTTTGCTGATTAAATTTTATTGCAACTAACGAAATTGTTGTGGTTTCAGTGGTTTGCATGGTTTGTGTGTGCGTAGAAGCGAGGTGGGAATTTGTGAAAAAATAATGAAACATATTGCAAAAGGGAGCATTTTAATTTATTATTTTTAAAAAGAGCTGCTGGTTTGTGGACACAGAAACACTAAAGGTTAAATATGAGAGAATCCAGTGTGGAAAAAAAACTCGATTATGTATTAATTATGTTAAAATAACGATGAAATTTCTCATTATGCTTTGAAAGTTCTGAAATAAAACCGCAACAGCACAGAGAAATGTATAATTTTAGCTGTTTCTTCATAGAATTTTACTATCAATCAGTTGGTAACATCGAAGTACATGTTGCTCTTGGAACTAAGGCGTATGTACTTGTTATTTTGTTTCAAAAGTGTATATTATTGCAATCACCCACCGTAGATTCGTTAACACTGATATTCCTTTTAATTTTTTTTGTTTTAATTTTTACATTTTGGATACAAATAAGAAATTCAAATGGTATCCCTTAAGCAAAATTTACAATTGATTACATCTTTTTCATTAGATTACGTTCACCTTTAAGCTGTCTCCTTTTTTCTGTTTTAAACAGGTTTCACTACATGTTAAATTTACTGTCACACTAATGTTCTACCTTGAACACGGTTTTATTTCCATTTCAAATATATTGTTAAGCTACCGGATAAATATTTTTATATCACCATCACCCAAACGCTCCACAGCGCACAACAAACACGCAAAGTAAAGCTTACAATCAAGCGAGCAAACAGTTGTGGTTATAAATCAAATATTTTGAGATGTTACATTTGAAAACAACAAACAGGTTTCACCCGCCGTTGGTAAATGTTTTACGTAAACGTCCGTTTGGTGAAATCTTACCACACCGCGAACCGCGAACGTTGAACTCGGAGAACATCAACACACACACACAAAAGGTAAAAAACAAAGAAGCAAAATTAGCAAACATGCTATCAGAGCGATCGTATCACTAAACACCGGCACAGGCTGACCTTGACATTTTGTGCTACCAGTGTGGTCGGCTCAACTCCCCACACAAAAACGAGTGCATTTTGAGCGGTTGTGACTCAAAGTTGCTGTCAAAATTTAATGACCATATCTCTTTAGCTGGCTTCACCAGAGTCCCGAAGACGAACGGCTAGTCCAAAGCAAAGCATCACAAATCCGCCTCGGGTGGAATGACGATCAGCTTCGGTAGTGCGTAGAAACCCCGCAACCAAGCCGCTGATTGCCGATGCCGATCGCGTAAGGATTGCCCGAGGCACGATCGTTTATCAAAACCAACAAATCGAGAAACACTTCGAAAACGGCGGCCATCCTGAGCTGAAGCCTTTTACCCTGTATCAACAGGATCGTTGGGTAAGACGCCTTACTGAACCGATCAAAAGTCTCAAGATATCTTGCTAAGAGTAGCGATAAAAGTATTTAAGGTAGATTGAGTCAACCCTAATCCTACCCTGGACATGGTATTAATCGGCTTAAGGCCAAGAATACGCCTGAGAACATACAAACAGAAACACATTACCGTCACACCTACAGAATGTGACGCTTTTTTGTTGAGGTTGTTTTTGGACAACCAAAAGCCCAGGACGGTGCCTGACGTTGCTTTTCGCACCGTCATTAACCACATCACACCGCAAAGAAAGGGTTGTCAGATAACTCTCAACAGGAGGGCCTACATTGTGTTTAAGCACCGAGCGGAGACGGTGGAAATAATTCATCCGTATCGTCACCCAGGCTTCAAAATTCAAATATGCCTAGGGCGTGCCCCATGCTGCGATTGTGGTGCGTGGAAGTCGCGTGGATGCCACACCGACGGGTGATCCAAAATGCAAAACCATCAACACCACTAACGTCCTGCTTCACTTCCATCTCAGTTTCAAATGCCTAAAATGTGGGCTATTCCTTCAGGCAGCATGAAAATCACACACCGCGAAGGTATCACAGATCGAACTGCAGTAACTCACGTCAGAGCATCATCTCATGAATATGTAGCAGGAGAGTGGCATGTCGACGTAGATTATACGTCCCCATGTGCAGGGCCCTGAGAGGCTTTCGGGCGGGATATAGCAATCACTGGCCACGCTGACAACTGGCAACAGGGTGCCGTAGACCATGCCATGCTTTTTTTTCTGTGGCCAACTCCAACCTAAACCACCCAAAACGGGGCAATAGGTAAGATCTTGTGCTGATTGATCGCGGTGTCGCCACTAATCATCGTGCGTGCACGCTGCCATCGGTGTGTCGCCAGCACTGGGGTCGCAATTACGCAAATCGAATTTCCAATGAGCCTCAAATACAAACGATAGCTTAAAAAGATGGTGCTGCTGTCATTTGCTTGCAACACATCTTCTTTCTTTCCGCGGTAACCTTCTCATTTTGTGCAAAGAGACCAAGAGAGAGAGAGAGTGAAAGAACCTCGTGGCCAGATGTACTGGAATGGAACGATCAATTCCACAATTTCCTTCCCTGGTGGTGCGCTTATCGTACGCTCACCACAAACGCTTCACACAGATCGGTGTTGCGAAATTTGATCTCTCACCGTGCTCGAAAGTCGTCCGAAGTCTAAAAGACACGAAAAAGTAAAGTAATAACAGCCACGAGCGGTTGACAACGATCAATAACCCACCGTTTGACCTACTTGTTCACGTGGACGCGCGGCCAGCTCTACCTTCATTATCTGGAGGTCACAAATTTTGTGCAAATTTTTGCGCGCACAAAATCTACCAAGCCGGCAGGCCGACACATTGTCGCGGTGTTGCTGTGTGATCTGTTCCACCGCTAACACGCTGTGTCTTTACCAGCTATTTTACTTTCGCCTCCCGGTACACAGATGATTACAGCGCTCAAGTCCCCACCAAAAAAAAAATTGGAGAACCCGCTCAGCCGGCCATTAATTGCAATGCAATCAATCTTATTAATGTTATTGCCGACGAGCTGCAACCTGAACTTCGAGGTAGGCTTTCCTCCGCTTCCTGCGGGTCTTTTGTGGTTCAATGTTGATCAAGTTGTAGGACATACGGTATTTTCGTGTACCCCAATTCATATCTGTCTACATCGCTCCACTGCGTCACATCGATGTCCGGAGCACATCAACACTCAAATTTATTCGATCGAGATCTTGACAGCAGCCCACAGCGGTGGTGATTTATGTCTGGTAAAAGTTTGACACTGTCCTCAAGCTATATCAAAAGTTATGTCCAAAAGATCAAGTCTAAAGAACAAGGTGGATAGTTAATGTCCACAATGAGACTCAATTTCACGGGATCTTCATCGGAACTTTTTACTTTGTTTCTGGATGTCCAGAGCTCCTAGGGTGAAACATATCCAGTCTATGTTTGCAGCAACTGTGGAATTTGCCTGAGGGGCGGAACGACAATAGATTTCGTCAGCGGTAAACAAAGGCCAACCACAGTTACTGACCACTAGACATCCCGTGGCGCACCAGACTCTGTGGACATTTTGCGACTCGGTGTATACATACATTCAGTAGCCAAAATAAACATTAAACAAACGCGATGGCGCACGCACTACGCACTGTAGGTGCAAAATATACTGTTACCTTCAACGACCAGTAAAGCCATACGGTATGTCAGTTGCCCGCTGCCGAGGCGAAGATGACAACGTGTGCTCCTCATGGACAAACAGGCGCTCGAAGAAAAAAACAAACCCCTGAACAAACGAAAAACGTCTGGGAGGGCGGCTACAGGGAAGGAAACCAAAACGGAACAATCAGTCGTGTTGCGCATAACGTAAACAACCGATCGACGTTTTGGTGAAGTAACCGCGGTCCGCAAGATGGTCAGTCGTAACGCATGTACGTGTGGGGGGTGATCGCGACGCGGGACAAAATGGGGAACGATGTTGCGGTTTACCGTCAGTATGGTAATTTTTAACGACTACCCGCGCTTTCCAACGGCCTATAATGAGAAATTACCGTAGGCCACAGCATTCCATCTGCATTCCTCAGGTTGGCTGGTGGATGGAGAGTAAAACTGCTAAAATAATGCAAATACACAAGTGCTTTACACGATCGGTTATCGATTCGATACATTTTTAGCATTTCAACTCGAGTTGAGAATATAAATGAGCTTGACTTGCAAAGTCCGCTTAATCTTCTTGCTTGTCAAACAATTCAACGCTTTATCCATTTAACTGAAGGCTTTGTGGCCTCATCTACAAGAGGCCTGATTAAAAAACACCAACAAGCACTCTCAAAGTTTTGCTTCACTTAAACCCTGCACTGCATGGCCGAGCGCCTCAAGACGCACATTGAAACTTGAAGCCTTTCAAATTATTTTGACGATTTCGTACGTCCCTGATACAAACGAATTAAAAGAAACAAAAAAAAACAATCCTCCTAAATGAGACACCTCAATGGCTTCCTGCAGCACTTCAGATACGACCTTCTTAACAGACAGTTAGTTTCTCCCCAGAGCAAGTACCTTGGCACACACGCTGCACAGTTTTTGTTGCATCAATAAATCCCTTAAATAAATACACTTTTACCAAAACCACCATTCTTCATACTCCTTAACCGAATGACCTTATAGCGGAGATGTTTATTTTTACAACACACAACTTCTGTTGCCCATGCCATCCTTCGGCTGGCAGGAACTGCCGCCCTAATTGCTTTCCAATCGAACAAATCGGAAACACAATCACCCAAACACTTCCTTTCCGTAGGGCCTGCCGCTGGCAAAGGGTCACACCACGCCCTGTACGAACCTGGTTGCGGTTTGTAGGACGAGATATTTATAGGACTATCTTCTTGTTGTTCACAGAGAGCACTCGGTTCACTTTCAGTTTCACACCGGCCTCCCGGCTCCGGCTCCACAGCTGCTCGTCGTTCGGCGGTTCGGTTACCTACTGCTGGACTGCTGGCAACGTGCCATCTAACCTACTGACCTCTGCGGTGAGCGGACTCAAAATATGACATCTTCGAATGACCGAGCAGCCACGGGCACAGCAGGCGCAACAGTTTGGCCATGCTTAGGCAGAGGCACGCAACCTAACCCAGCCATCCAATTACAATCGACACTGACCGCATACACCAACACTCACCTACCCTGGGCCCAAATCGGTGTGCTATCCAACCGAAACCATCTTCGCACACTATCGGTCATTCGGTGGACCGCAGTTGGATCTTTTCCACAGACAGCGTGGCCTTCCTTCTGAATTGCTTGTTGTGAGCGCACGAGCCACACAATTTCCGGTCGCATTGCGCGGTTCACCAACCAACGCATCCCAATCACCCGCGATCGACGGTAGGGTCCATCATCTTCACTGCAGGTGCTCACCTGCCGTGGTGCGCTCCAAGCGCAACCATTACGCAACCAGCTCCCGCAGAAACGATTTCCGACACCAAAACAACAGCGCAAAACTGACCATTTCATCTCGAAGATCTGCATGGAAGTGGTTGGAGGTGGCTGGCCACTGATTCTGATCAGCAACATCTTGTTTGGGAGAGAGGTTAGAGTTATGTTACCCGCACAAAGCCGGTAAAGATCAGCGCTTGGCGATGTTCCGGTTCGATGGGAATTAATGTAGTGCGGATACCCCTCCCTCAAGACTTCAGTAGGAGGTCATGTTCCAGTACCGTTTTTATTGCATGTTCGCATGCACCCAGCAGGTGCAATTCACTACCCATGATCCGCTGATCTGGGTTCCATCGGCAGGAGGGACAGGTTTTATTGAATGAATCTGTGTTTTTCGTTAAGCAAACCATAACCAAATGACCCTGACGACGCTGCCTTGTGAGTATAAACTTTGCGAAATTTCAGCAATAAGCTTAAACCTGACGGACACCGACATGATCTGGTGCATCCACCATGAACAAGTGCTGTATCAGGTTGCTGCTCCTCGATTGCCAAACTTTACATCCGCTGTAAGACGAATGTGGCGCATTGGGGCAAGATATCGCAACAAAGCTGATTAATTAAAACAAGTAGCTCTCCGTGGACACATTTCACGTTTCAATTTGGTGTGCTAGCTAGGTAGGCAATTAAGGTAAGGTTATGTGTGTGCACTCGGCAGCTCGCAGGCTCGGAGCAGTTATGAGATCAACCGGTAAGAGATGTTTTCTAAAAGGTTTGCTTTTTATGTGCATAATTTTTCTATTACCCTCGTACGAGCTAGCGTGCACACTCTTAACGAGATTTAATTAATGTTAGATCATGAGCCGACAAGGTTAGCCGAGGAGGTCATGCATGATAGCTAAAGGTATGAGTACCTTTGGATTATTAAAGAATACACTGGACTCCGAGCTCTTGAGCAACACAACAAACACCGTGATTAGTTCGCTAGCTCTCTTGCTACACAGCAGAGGTTGGAATACAGAGATAAATTCAAGACCTATCAAACGCTCTAACTTAGACCGAACAAATCGTTTGATCCATCCCGCTGTGAGTTAAGTATACCCAAAAAAAGGATCAGCTCCTCCTTTACCTTTACACGTAACGATCACTCTAAAGTTCGATCCAAAATGATAACTCCTCGCGCTCTCTCTCTCTCTCTCTCTTTCTCTTTCTCTCTACTTAAACCTGCATTCAAAACAAATCTTCCTTGGCTGCAGGAGCGTCACACAACCAAGCAGGTCCAATAATTAATTCTATTAGGTCCCCTCGAAATCGACACCAACACCGTGGGATCGGAAAGCCTCGGCGTGGCTCTGATTGCTCGCCCGGCCCGTCCGGATGCAGGATGAAAAGGACAATGCGGTAGCCTTCTCAATCCGGAATGAGGTCTACCTTTTGTAGTGCATTAAGGTTCCCTTTCTTCTTTCGCCCTTCGACACGTACTTCCCTCGGCAATCTCGGTATCTCGAACCGGATTATGTATAGTTTTTTTTTGGGACGACACCTTACAGACCGTAATGTGAAAACGGAAAAACGAACCTGATCGTTGCCCTGTGGTGGATGCGCCGTGAGGGCCCGTGGCTATGGCCGTAGACATAGGAGAGAGCTTCCGTGTTCAGCACGACAGCGTCGCTAGAAAAGACGTGATTTAATTGCTCGCAACGGGAGGGCCTACTGCGCGACGATGGATTGAGAACGGAAAATGCATTCGATACGTTCGAGATTTTAATTGCTTCTTTTGGAGTTTGAGAATAAGAAAAAAAGCTTAGACACGTATCGCAAGGTGAGTAAGAGAGCTTCTCGGGATAAAAAAGGACGCCTATGTGGCCGAAAAATGAGGGTATTAACGAAAACGCACAAGAAGCGGTAGAACCAATGCCCTAAACCTTGGATGATTGAGGTGTTGTAAAACGTCGGGTGTAATCGACCATTACGCTTTAAAGGTCTTTTGAAGCTTGGAGTTGTCTGCGCCGCATTATCACTCAAAAGCAAGGATTAGTAGCAGTTGTGACGGTTTTATTAATTTCAATTTACATAATCCTTATAGCAGGCAATACAGTTTTATAGCCATTATTGCAGACCGCACCGGCACGATTAGCTCGATCTAATCGTGCGGACATCGGTTGCTTCACAACCACACATCCGAGAGGCTGTCATAATCATTATCTGATTTTTCAGGAAAAATTACAACACATCGAGATGCACCTCTGGGGAGGGTGCTTCGAGCCTGAGATAAGCCGAGGGTAAATATATGACACGATGAAACATACCACGACTCTTTTTCCCGTTTGATTATAAACGATCCGAAACTACGAACTGCGAGGTCTCGCAGGGGATACGTGAAAGCAGGTGCCGTCCGTTTACCCTATTACTGCAAAGCACCGAAATGTGTCTTCTCCGTTCCTCCGTTCGTTGAAATACGACATCCAGAAAGGTAACGGCAGCGAATGCAAGCCCTTCTGCGGTTAGGGATGGCTACCTGTTCAGGTGCCTCTCTCACCTCACGGGACAAATGCAACTTTCTCACACGCCGGATATATGGGTTGCATCAACGCTGGAAGCCATCTAGCGAGGGTTTTTCTGCTTTGTTTTGGCCTTTCGGTCGACAACGAATTATTGGTTTATTTTATGTTTCACATTAGCATAGGGACAGAAATGAAACGCAACAAATACCACAGGTTGATTGGCGCACATTGAAAGAACCCGCATGCATAGGCTCTCTCTTTGCGAACGTAACCACAACTCAATAGATTGGGATCGTGGCTAAAATTAACCTGCTTGTCCCTCTTGTATGCTGGCTGGGGTAAAGATAAGTACAAAAGGCACAACATTTATAAAGTTTTTTATGTTATGGGAGGAAGTGGTGAAAGTGTGCCTTTGTTTTTTAAAAGAGGAAGCACAAAAAAAAACGATGGAACAATTTCATGATGGGTTGTTTAAATTTTAACATTTTTTGATAACGCTTATAGCGCATCTTCGGAAGTTGGGTTTTTCTGTCAATGACGCTCCCGTGGTTTGGTTCTATTTACCAGCTCTGACATCATCCAACCCATGTACACCCAGCCCAGCACTGATAAGGGTTTTTTTTAAACATTTGTTAACAAACAGTCGTAACGGTAACGCCCCTGCTGAACGTAAATTCAATTTACCGATTTTGAAATTGTGCTTCGACTGGTGCCTTCTCCATATTATCACTCTTTTGGACAAACAACTAACGTCGCGCCAGTTCTGCTGTTTCATAATGTTTTTCCTTCTTCCAATTCCTTTACAATTCTGTCCAATATTGTAGTTCAACTGTCTAGCAGCTAGGAAGTAGACTAATCTTCTAATCAAACTGCGTAACATGACTCCCCAACTGCGTATAATCCGACGTCCAAGGTTTGCGGGAGAAACCATGGGTTGGTTCAAGTAACAATTTTGTAACGATTTTTTCGATGGTATTACTCATTCAAGCACACCTCCAAAAAGTGGGAAGATATTGAACGCACATCAAACAGTCAGCAAACAGTCTAGCTTCATGCTGGTGGCTCCATTCGGCATATCTTATCAGTTCTTCGTTCCCTGTGGGGGGCGGTGCGGGACTGCGGAATTGCATAGGAAAAACGGGTCCCTTTTATTTTGGAAAACTTACGGGTTCAATAACACCGTTCATAGTTCACACGATGCGAGCAGCGGGGTGGGTTCAGCATTTACTTTGGACCGTTTGAAGCCGCCCAAAATAATTGTGAGAATGAAATTGGAAACCAATTTCTGGAAGGCATCGGCAAGACTTTGTCTGGTCTTTGGTAGCTCTATGGTGGTGTAAATGTTGACACGTGTGCTCGTGTCCAATTAACGATCCCCCTTCGTGAAAACAAACACCAATCGCTTGACGTTTCTATACATTTCCGGTCACTGATTAAGATTGTACAGCGGGGCAGAAGAATTAAATTGAGATCACTTCCAATCAACCCGGTTTTGTATCGGTGAGAAATGATGATGGTATGTATTGGGTCTGTAAACATTCAATTAATGGGAACCGATACTTGCACGATAAGAAAGGGAACTTTGAGGGAAACGATGTGGTGTCTAATTGTTGCAGGGGCAATTGTGTTCTATCTGCCAACCCATCCGTTCCAGTTTTCGGTGCAATCGTGCGTTAAATTAATTTAATGCATTGTTTTCAATGAATGTGAAATACGGGGCTTTCCAAATTGAACGAAAAATTCAAAGTATGATAAAGAACAAAGGTGAGTAATTATAAAAATAAACCACAAGGGTTTTAACATACGCGTCACATGGCTTATTACTTCATCCACAAGCTGGGTGTGTCGTAATTATGAAAAAAGCTTGACTTTAATTAATCAAACTATCTACCATCCTACCCGACAGTCGTGTAAACAGTCGCTAATGGAAGTGACGCTGGACGGAAGGAGGGGTGCTGTCAATCATCCGCACACGTCTGTACATACCTGTGAGAGGGAGAAAGAAAAAGAGAAGAAAGAATTTCATAAATTAGCTTCATTTCATAAAACCATTTTCAATGCAACACAATTCAACACCGGAAAAGAAGAGGGACCAGAAAACAGGCAACCATTTAGCGGGGTGATAAATTACTGTGTTATGACATGCACAATTGACAGGAGGGACACGTGGGGGACAGATACTGAAACACGCACTTCAAGGCATCTGTCAAACTGTTTTTGGTACAGGGTGTCAATTGTACAATGATTCATCTTGTACATGTCACATCACACACGTAAAGTGGATACTTTCATCGCAATTTCTTCTTATACAGTGTAATATATTTAAAACAAAATCAACATTAATCCGTGCCACAACGCTACCTGTGTTTGGGACGCTCGCTGTTTGGTAGCAAACAGTACGAAAAAAGGGAAGTCAGTAATACTTGCTCCAGGGTAATATATCATACTTAATTGAGGCTTAACTTTCCAGCTGTGTTGTGCCATCGCTGAAAAGTGTTTTTGTTTTGCACAGCACAGCCCTCCCGCGATGTGATGATCTCAGCGGCACTTAAAATTCTATCCAGAAAATTGTGAGGATCCCGGGAACGCGAGAGCGTGCAAACAGTATCCCGTGTAAGCGGAGCCGGGAAAGAAACACCTTCCCAGTGATACCGTTCAAGTGCTTAATGGTTTGCAAAGAATTATTGCCGCAATGTCTCGTGTCGTCGTTGGCAAATGAGACGAGCTCATGATGTCAGGTCACACAACGCTACACGCCCCCTGTACCGACGGTGGTATTGCGCGGAAGCGAATGATGTATATTAATAAACGCTGACGAACAAACAGAGTTGGTGTATCCATACTCCGATTCCATAACTTCTTGGTTGCTAAATCTTGGCTAAGATGACGCAGTGTGCGACACTCCCGGAGAACGAACGCAAAGGATGGGTCCGGGCAGCCGTGTATGGCAAGACCGGCTCTGATGAGGTAAGTTACGACACATCACCGGTATCTCATCTGACCAATTCATTCTTCCAGTTCACGCTTCATCGAACCTCGATCGATCCGTACGATCGAAGCCGTGAAGCAGTGAGACCAGCACGCGATCGCAAATATTTGTAAGACGATCGTTGCGGAACACTTCGAGCGACTGATCTACTCAGAGGAAACACTTCCAGCCATTCGAACTGCTCTGCTTCAGTTGTTTGCAATCAATATGCACAAGAATCTGGGCACAACAATGCGCAAGTGCAATTCATTAGCCGCATTCCCTGCGTGCATTTGCTCCAAGTTGTGTGGAAAGAATCTCCTTATGCACTGTCAATATGGACAGCGTTTATTTACATTTGTAATATTTCACATCAAACGACGAGCCCTTTTGGACCTCACACACTCCCGGAGGTCGTCACCGGCCGGTCCCAAACCGATCCACAAAAACAAACGAACAACTCCACCGACTCATTGAGGGTCGTCGACCTGATTTTGGTTTCCTTTCGCGGCTTCTCGGCCGAGACAGTGTTTTAGCACGAGCGGGCTGTCTCTGATGCAGTATGCGGGAATATGTGGCGCGTGTCTGGCATTTAGATTGCGGGCCATGTTTCATGGGACAGGAATGTGCCATTCTATGCTCCGCTCCAGACTCAACTCCGTCTCCGACTCGAGGTTAGCTACACCCTGCTAGATGACGGCAGCACGAAGTGGTTCTCTATGGGGGCCAGAAAAGCTAGACATGATAGATCAGATTGTGGTGTAGGTTTGTTAGCTTGTTGAAGGAAGCAATATGGCTTTCTACCGCCAACTCTAACGCCGTAAACACCGGAGGCTCTACATAAACCACACCAGCAGTCACCAGTGTTTTGTCCAGGAAAAACTTTAAACCCCTTAAACCTTAGATAAGCCAATTCGAGCTTTACAGCGAAGCGTAATCTAAACGTTTTCATTTCTGTTTCCAGTAGAGTTTGGGTGCTCGACACCGCCAAGTGATCGGTTACCATAAGTGGTTATAAAGCTTTAACAGGAACAGACATCTTAAGTGAGTAAATCACAGCCATAGATATTGCCGCCGCCGATTACCGTCGATAGATAAGCGGCCGCGCTGCTCTAGTGTTTTAATGGATTTTTCTTTTCATCTGAGGCCAGAACTTTCACTCTGGCGCTTAGCTGCTTGGCAGCAAAAAAAAAACACTCTTCACAGACACTTTCCAGCGCGGCATTCTACAATCTGTTGTGCTGTGTTTTGTCCACTCCTGCAAGCGCTATGTTGAACACTGCCGCATTACGCGTGGCCCCGGAGGGTGTAAAAGCCGTGTGCCGAAAACAGGGTGGCCTTTTCCGGAGCAAAACCGCTGTTGAGTCACACCGTGGGGTCGTCGGGAGTTAAGGGTGGTTCAGCCTTACGCATGACGCGCCTTTAAACCACTTGGGCATGTGCAACGAACACGCTGTGGTGTGTTTAATTGCTGAACCTATTTCTCTCCAGAGTGCCCGCGATCGTACGAAATTAGCTAACGGGGTGGGCTTAAGGTTTAGTGCCGCGGGAGCTGCGCATGTTACAAAGTACCTTTTTAACTGATTTGCGGGGCTCACAGGATGAGAGCAATTCAACGAATGGAGAGCATTGCTAACGGGTGTGTGTCACCGACAGGGAAGGCTGTAGCTGCCTCCAGTCGAGAGAGTTTCACGGAGGAACACCTTGTTTTTTGGTGAACAGGTAGGGGAAGCAGGAGCCTTTTTGACCTTTTTCATCTAAATATCTTCGAATAAAACACTTTTCACGGATATTTCTTTCCTAATCTATACTTAGATTCCTTATTGCTTAAAACCAAAAATTGTTGTTTAAAAGGCAAGCTTATGTCCAAAAAATGTGGTAAGAATCACTACGGAATGTGTATGGTTCACATATTTGTAACCATTTTACTCCCGTGCACACTTCATACACCCACAAAAGGGCATAGCTGGAAATGCCTTTGCTAGTAAAAAGGAAGCGTAAGCGTAGTATTCCGAGCTGGATTAATCATCGTGTCGAACCGAGCAAAAAGTCTGCTACACTAAAGTCTTATGCAATTGTACTCCCTCCGTTCACAGGAACAGACGCTTACAGGTATCGCTGGTAAACCCATGACGGAATCTCACGACAAGATATATCCGTACGCCTCGGTGCAAGTTTGGAGGGTGCACACAACAACACTCCAGAGAAACCGGTCTCGACGGCTAAAGACAGTTGAGAGGTTTAATCAAACTTCCAAAGTGAAAACATCTATCGCCCTTCGTTGATCGGAGCAATTTCCAGGGCTATGGGTAAGGATCGGGGCAACTCTCCAGGATTCGACCGACCCACCCGGTATCTAAGGTTAGGACTGGCCGGAATGTTAATAGGCACTGACAGCCCGAACCACCAATGTTTGTTCCAATCGGGGGTAATGTGTCTGTGTGTTTTGTCTAGTTTATGTTCGTGCCAAATCAAACTGACAATTCCTGGCACCATGGCGTGTATCGCACGCGGTCGTTGTTGTTGCAACCACCTACAGAAGAATGAGATTAACATGGTTGATAAAGGTTTGCTCAAAACGCTTAATTGTTGAAGAGTGATGCCTGAACATAACAAGCAGGATTGGCTTTTAAGTAAAAAGCGAGCATTCTAAAATCATTACTGAAGCTTGAAACAGAATGGATGGCATTATAAATAAAACATTGTATTTTAACGGTCTGTGGCTTCCATTTTAAAGCACGAAGCTAATAAATAAGCCACCATCAGTTCTGTCAAAACGCGTGCCTTTAGATCCAGGTTTTGATTGTTTTTTTCCCCTACTTTTTCACCTTTTGCCCCATTCATTTGATGGCGTAATCAAACCACCATTAACGTACACGCGACTCGGCCAAACAATCTGGCGGGCAAAAAATCAAAGTCTTCCTGTGTTCGGTTCCACTACCGCCCGACACGGCGGACCACAAAATGAATGCAGATGTCCCGCGCCACCGTCACACGATCGTGCACCCGAAGCGCAAAACCCAATGAGCCGTGGCGAAATTAAGTGTCCCAAACAATGAATTGTGGCGGCGTGCGTTTCCTTCTGCGTGAAGGTCTTGTACGCCCTCCCCGCACTGTTCTTTCGCTTTCCGATTCGATACGATTCGTGCGTGTTTAATTGACTTCGGTGCCATATTTGTCTTTCCAGGCCCAGCCGGCTTGGAGATGTAATTTCCAAACGCAGCGCAAATGTTGTTTGGTTGAACGACTTTTTAGTTTGCCGTCGATTGCAAATGAACAGTGTAAAGAGAAAAGGGCGGCGTACTGCGTGCCAACCTCAACTTCTTCAGCAGGTCCCGTACCACGTCCCAGAGTGGTACAATAGCACCGCGCACGTTTTGCTAGAGAAGACCACCCCAGGCTGTGTACTCCAACTGTCTCACCGGAGCGAGCGACATAATTCCGACAGTGAAATTAAATCTCAGCCAGTCAGTCAGTCATCCCAGGCGCAAGCGGAGCCGCGACTGAGGCAATCATTCGGCGACACATTTGTGTCTCGAGAATAAATCATTTCCGCACCATCCCTTTCGGGTGGGGGACGACGCACCGAGTGGAGCGTGAAGAACGACGTTCCGGAAATCAGACAACCTGACATACGGGTGGAGAGAGAAAAAACACACCCCACATCCACAGACAATAGCAAAGAGGGGAGGGGGGGGGGTTATTCGGGAACTGGTACAGAGTTAAGTCACCTGACACGTGGTGTGAGTGTCGGTCGGTACTCACGCCTCGGGTGGTAGATGACAACGCGACCGCCCAAGGGATTGGAGCACGTTGCGGTAACACGTTGACCGCCAGATCTACCAGAGAGATCTCCCCAAAGGCATTCCCTAACCTTTCATAGAACAAATCTCGGGATTTCCTACAACAACGAATTGTGTGTGCTTCGTTTTAGATGCAATATCGTGTTCGGCTTAACCAGTATCATGCATGTAAGCTCCAGAGCTAAGCCTAGCACAAGAGGCAGAGACGTCGCCAAGTCGCCATTGAAATCAAAAAAAACAAAAACGAAGTACGAATGTCACCCCCGATTCAGCTAGTTAGCTAAGGAGGTCGTTGTCTGACTCTATGACGGGTTGCTGCTTTTCTGCCTATTGTTCGATCGTTTATGAGCCCAAGCGAGGGCCTCGGATGCGCCGGGCTGCACCCTTCACCAAGTCCCTGACATGCGTGCGGCTGTGACATTGTACTATCTGTCCATGTGCTGTGTGCAAACGCTTAATCTTTGACATTAGGTTTTGCGCCAAAAGGGCAAACATCCAATTTAGTGCAAACGGCTTCAACTCCTATGTTCCACTTCGGCAGTGCTGAAGCAAACACATTGCCTGTGTTTCGAACCGTGAACGACCGCCCGAAACAATCGGATTGGATCTTCTCACTCATTAGCACGGTTTGTTTTTCTTCACTTTTGTTAGAACTTTTCCATCCCGTGCCGTTCCATGCCGTCTCGCAGCACCCTGCAATTCGCATTACAATTGGCCGCTTCTTTGAACTCGAAGCCGCTGCTGCTTTTTCCGTTGTTTCGTGATAATTTTTCAATTAATATTCATCAGAGGAAAGATTGTGCGAGGCAGAACGCATGGTCGGCGTCCACTTTTCGGGCGAACGAACTCCGATAGCTGCATGCTGATCCGACGTAATATGATCACCGCCCGATCGTCCGAACAGGGAGAAACGGTACATCCAAGGGGTGTTTTGACCTCCCAAAATGTGTGCGCGAGAGTGCATCCAGCATGTGAGCAGTATCTGCGAAAATGAAGTAATGCCCTGGGCTGAAGAGTGGAAACTTTGGGCAAATTCTAAGGCAAAAGAATGATCCCATACTATCGGTACCATCGAACCGTGCTCCAAGAGCCACATGGTTCATAGCAGTAGAGAGAACATGATCGTCCCCCGCTTCTCCTCCTTACGCCAGCACTTGAACCAATTAATTCTGAAGCGAGAAAATGCCTTGCCCACAAAGCAATGGAAAGTGTGTAGACCCGCCAACGAAATGAGTTTTCCCATTCGAAACCAATCTTGCACCCATTGTTAACGGCAATTTTATTGGCCGCACTGTTTTTGTTCTTTCGTCTGGAAATTCTTCTCATCGAAGCAACGTGTTCCCAAACTTCCATTCGTGCCGGTGGTCATTCGTGCGTCCGCGCGCAAGAGTGAAGCGTAAATATTTGGAAAAGTGATCGAACATACTGTTGCAGCTGGCCGCCCACTTTTCGATACGTCCCCCGGGGAAGGGTGGTATTAATCTCTTTTGATTCGTTCGGTGGTGGCTTGGCGTTTCGGCTCAAATAAGGTCACTTTTGTTTACACTGATTAATGATCTTTTTTTAAGTGTCCGTTTTGATCCAAGAATTTCTCAAAGAAAGCAACATCGCTGGTGTTGCTTTGGTCCAAATGTTGACCCAAAACAAGTGGTTGAGCATTAAACGATATCCAAGATACAGAGACACACTTAATGTAACATGATCTGAACGTGACACAATAAAATTCTCGGATAACGACAGCACCGAAAATGGACAAGCTTTCGCACCTCACGCTTCGTGTGCGTTGGCCACCGAATTGAGACCTTACCGGGCAAACAAATTATCCAATTAAGCAGATAAATCACCGTTTACTGTTAGATTATCGTCACAATTACCACCTTCTCCCCATGACGGTTGGAGGTGTAGTTGCAAAGCGTGCAAATAATAAGCAAACGCGGCCCATATAAAATGCCAAACAAGCTTCCAAATGAAGCTTGGTGCACTCTTGGGTGCATTCGCATCGTAATTAGATGCTATCAACATCATCCGTAGCAGCAGCAGCAGCAGCAGCACTACTGGCAATAGCACCCAAAAGACAACGAGTCGTCCATGCGGCTTATGCACCGTATCGTTCGCATACAGCGTTACCGGCTCATGGCACCAGATAATTGCTCCACATCCGTCACGAGCACCTTTCTCATTTGGGCTCCAATATTGTGCAACGGTTGCGCCCCGCACCAAACGTTAGATCATAAGCGGCGTGCGTCTCCGAATCTGATAAGCGGTGCAGCGTTTTGTGATGGTACGAGGAAAACGACATAAACGCCAGAAAAGGCAATCAATATTCGGATCGGAAAATCGTAACATGCCTGTCATCCAAATCGTACCCGGGCAGCATCCCCCCAAACCAAACACATATTAATTAAGTGGCGCATTTTGCACCCTCCCCAAAAACGAATTCAATTACGTCGCTATATTAATTAAGCAATTAACACTTTTCCACCCCGTAATTGGTGCATCTGCAAGGCTTAAGCACCTGAAGATGAAGCTAGCACAACGGAGAAGATTTGAGATTGCTTAAAAACTTATCGTAGCCGTGCGAGAGGCTAAACAGGCGAATTGCAAATCAAACCGATGCATATGGGGTGCATATCTTTGCAGTGCGCGGTGCTGCAAGCAAACACTCGACCGTTAAATGCACACGCACGCAGCACACAATGAGTGCGCTTGCGAGACGGGCGGGTTCGCGAGAGACGGGTGAGAAGCATTACAACAAACAAAGCATAAACTAACATTCAGCTTGAACCGTGCAGCAACAGAAGTAACCAAAAGCAACCTCCCCTCATAAAAGAGATGCATTTTATTTTTCCAGGCAGCGCGACGCATTATGCGCAGCGTGCGTGCGTGCCTGTGCGCAGCTACATCTTCAACGGGCAGCAGTGATTGCCAAGTGAGAAGTTTGTCTTTTACGGTCTGCGTTGTAAAGCGATTGAGAATGTTGGTTTATTTTTTGCTTGCTCGCTTGCTTCCCTTGCAAAAGCAGAAAGACGGTGCGAGAGGCTGTTTTAACAGTTCGATTTGAATCTTCGCCTAACTGCATTTCCCCCTGTGCGCGTTTCTGCCGACTAATAACGTGTGTTCGTTCTAATCTGCAGCTTTCCATCGGCACAGTGGTGCCGCTGCAAAGAAGCATAATTACTTACAGTTGCATTTGTTTCCCAAGATTCTCTCGCGCTGCCAGCGGGTGATGCGAATGGCAGCGCGTTCTGTTCGGCCCGCCCAGATTACAATCAAACGTCACCAATATGTGTGCGTATGCGCTTCATTGTGCGCAGCGCTAGGCAGCATGTTGCACATGTATCCCACGGCTAATCAACCGAGGTAGATGGCAGGGATGCAGGGATGCTCTGGAAGGCGGAATGCTGCCCGCTTGTCCACTTGGCGAATGAAGACATTCAACAATTTGCCGAGTTTGATTGTTTGCATATACTGCAAGCGCACTGGCGGCGAGAGGTTGATGCACCCAATTGATGGAAGTGATGGTACTTGATGGTTGTAGCTGCATTTATTTCATCACGCCAGAACGCCTTTGATGATAATTGATGTTAGTTGAAAGATAGAGAAAACAGGCGTAGGAGCAGACATACTTTCTTTATTAATTATTTTATTCACACACAAGCGTGCAGACATTCAGAAAATGTTTTGAACCTTCTTGAAGAGTGTTTGAAAGCCTTTGCTTAAACTACCTAATTTTGATTTCGAAGTATTACAATACAAAATGGAATTTAAGGAGTCATTAGAAAAGACAGGGATGATTTTTATTTGATTTTGTAATGAACAGTTTTGTTATATTGTTTGCCTTGTATTCTTTTTATTTTAGCATTATAAAAAGAACCATTAAGAAACACTCGAAGAAACGAATTAAGTTTAAAGGCCTAACCTCATGTTGCAAATATCTTAAGCCCCCTTCTCTATACATAGTGGCAGGTCTGAATACAACTGTTGATACAAAAAATGACATTGAAAAAAAAACTCCATTTAAATCACTCCATGCATCTGATACAATCATTAATGCTATTTTAATGGCACAGCATTAAACGAAACGTTTTCCCAACCTCCCCAAGAACCTGGGAAGTCTCTTGCACGCGAATCAGCCTGCATTCTAATTTGACCAAACGCAGCCACACTCTCCACTGTACCAGTCATTTCCGGTTCCCTGCCCGTACTCCCTGGTCGGTCGCCACCACCCTGCAGCATTTTAAATTTGTCATTTTCCCATAAAAACAGCAAAACTTTCACCCTGCCGTAAAACATACACACAAAACCAGCAATGGTGGTCCCTTCCCACTTTGTTTCCCGATAAAGGCCCGCTTCCTGCAGGAGCTTTTTGTCTGCTGCACTGTTGCTTGTTATTATGCAAACAATGACGAGACAGGACAGCCCCAGGCGCCGATTGCGCTGTATTAAAGTCGACCCTTTGCGCGGGAATTCCATAAAAACGCTGGGGGAACAAGAGCCTGTTATGCCTAATTTAGCAGGGAGTGACGGGAATCAAACTGATGCTGCAGAAAATGTCGATCAATTAATCATACGGCCCGCCACAGCCTTCTGATAGGCTAATGCTGGTAGCAGTTGGTTTGGGTTTAACAGACCAGAAGAGAAAAAAAAAAAACAAACGGAAGGTAAACAGTGCCTAATCGCCTTTAAGCTATTTAAACGGCAGGATAATGAGAATCCTGTTGCCTGTTTGCAGAGCGAAGCTGGTAAGGATCGTGGTACGAGATCAATATTGCTTCGGGCCATTCAATTGTGTTGTGTTTGAACAGATTGGTAGAATTGTCGTAATTGAGGGTATTGAAATCCTTGACAAAAAAAAGACACAATCAGGGCAGCCCTCGAGGATTACGTGGCTCTTCCGTTGTTGCTTGGCTGGCTCTAACTACCGCTAACGCTTTGTTGATTCACACTGCACTACCCAAACCGAACAACGAATACGACAAAAAGACTTCTCCGCCGCGCATCGCCAGGAACTTCAAAAACGCATCGCGGAAAAAAGGGCTTTGGCGTACTGCGTGAACAAGACAATAAAAACACAGGCCCACGAGTTAGTGAATATGGGCACACAATCGGGCCCAGGTGCAGGGAAGCGTAACATTTTAAGTGGAGTTTTGCGTTTATTTTTCCCGTTTGTTGTACATAAGGGCGATCGCGCGGGCGCGCGCGCCCAAGAGCCAAACATTCGAGCGAAGGTATTCCAGAGCTAGTTTCCTGTGCGGTACCAACACTGCGCAGGCGTTTTGCATCCGGATGGCAGTGGAGAAATTTGACTGCAGTACATCGGCTCCAGCGGTGGAAAGTGCTCCCCTATCGCTACACAATGGATCAAGCTAGACCTTTTTACAAACCATCATAAACACAACCCATTTACTCTCCTCCGCCGCTGATCGGAGGTGTTTTCCAACAAAAGCCCATCACGGGCTGACAAAGAATCAGCTTCTCGACCGTGACGAACACCTCCTCCCAACAAACATACACACACACATCCAGAACGTTCCACACCACGCAATAAAACTCGTGGAGAGGCAACAACATTCCGGTACCGCACCGCGGCCTCGTTTTTTTGGGCCAAAGAGAGCCTCCCGAATGAGTCAGCACCGGGGCGCACACATCCTAAATATGGCATCTGTCACAGTGAGTGAGTTTGCGCGGGCGCGTCAGTGAGTGAGTTCCCCGGGGCAGGTTGTGCTTTTGTATCGAAACCTGTGCCTTAACGAGGGAATGTTCACTTCACAGCCAGGGATGAGGAGCAGTCCATCCATCCATCAAGGCGCTATCTCATGCGCAACGCATGGCCACGCGATGCGTCTTGAGGTAGCTTTTCGCCACTGCGATTGCCCTCTTCTTCCCTGGATGCGAACCCGGCTAAGCGGAACGGGTCGGTAAAGATGCATACTCATCCCAAGATATGATCAATAATTTTATTATTTCATACCGGGTTTTCGTTTTTTTTGCGCCAAAGAGGCTGAAAAAATGTTTCTGGAAGAGATACTTCGCAAACCGGAATTTCGAAGCGAGTGTCACGCCTCTTACGAGAGACACGCCTCTGACTTACTGACACCGAAAGCGGAAGATCCGAAATTAGGCAAAGTAGCAAAGATTACCTTAGAGTGAGTAACGAAATAAGGGCACCTTGAGACGCTCTTCGCATTGGCACGATAGGTTGGAAAGTGGCGGCAAAGTCTGCCACAACCGACCACGTGCGACAATCAACGAACTGTGGAAAAGCTATGTACAGTTGCGATCACCTGAAGTCGGACACTAAAAACTTACATGCTTCTTTTCAGCACGAGTCCACCTGGGAGGCCTTTAGAAGCACATTTTGATCATCTGGTTCAAATAAAAATGTGGTTATTAGCTTCTTTTCTTGATAAGTACAACAGCCATTGCTTGTCAGGGCCTGACACAAATCACTTAACTTTTCTTTATGGCCAGCCCAGAGTGTATGAATAAGCGGTCAGTCTTTGGGATTCGAAGAGCACGACGAAGTAGGAGTACTACGTCATAACCACTCCACCAACATGCCTCCCAAGAATTGTTGAGAGTTTTGAGACCCTTGAGAGTCATTTAACTAAGAATGATTTATGAAAGACTACATACTGTTTTGCAAATTTTCCATTTTGTCATAAACTCCACAAAAAAGATATAAAAAACAAATGTGTCAAACTAACGTTGCATACCACTGTAGAAGACGCAGCAGCAGATCACCCATCACCGCGACAGATGGCAAAGAGAGGCGGCGTGCACATTATGGTAGATTATGCCTTCCTGTCTTTTTTAATTCGCTTCCGCCAGATCGCGATCGTGCCAGAAGTTGCCGTGTGCTCATTTGCAAACACGCGTCCGAACCACCGAACCACGCATGTAAACTTCGGCGTCGAGGCAAGACCTTAGGGCAGTGTGTGGCAGCGCGTATACGAATTTCTCGTACGAAATTATCCCGTCCCTTCCTCAAAAACAGCCTCGCTATCATGCGCTATATGCACACCGGACTGGTGGAGCAGACGGCGCATCTTGTACGCCGGCCTGTAATCAGTTCGATGAAGAGAGGGCATAAAGGTCTGTCCGGGCTTGGCCTTTTCCGCTTCTTTTGCGTACGTCGGGTGCGGTGTCGTTGTCGAGGCTAGTTGCTCCACATTTAACAACGGTTTATCGGCGGTACTATCTCTTTGGCGGGTTGACTATTCGTTTGCCTTTTGGAGTTTACAGTGGTCCGAAAGCGATTCCTTGTCCTATACTGTCATTTGGAAGCCTCGTTCTTTGTTGGGAAGAAGGGTGTTCCTGTTGACTCTCCAAATGATTGACAGTAATAACTGTGTTATTGTTTTGCTTGCCCTACCGGCAGAACCGCTCGTACGTAAAACAATAACGTACAAAAGGCAAAATGACGTGAAAATAAGCGTTGATCGCTGATAGGTCGTGATGAGGAATTTCTTTGCGGATAGCGATGGCAAGGCTTGTTTCGCTTGGGGATAGAAAGAACTTTCTTCCAAAGAAAGTAACCGCACGAAAGAAAGCCAGATGTTTGACGGCGCGGTGGAGAAAGGTCTTCGTTCTCCAGCCAGCTTGACAGTTGCTGTTACCAACTTCTCCATCTGGCAAAAGGGACATTCAGGGAACTGTTCAAGATCGTTTCGAGTATAGGTTATTTGACCCACGACGTAGACGGTAAGTGTAAACAAAACGACTGAACCGAAGTGTAATGAAACAACTCGTTGTTCATTTTATTTGTTTCCTTTCGAATACTATTTGCACTAACTAAATTGATTGCTTGGACATCCACACTAGAATTGATGTTCAATTAGTTGTTTCCCAGTTCCATGCACCGAGAGCAGATCGAGACAGAAAAGGCACGGAAAGAAGTAAGCCATCCACAATTCCTTCTATGCCCTCTTCGGCTCCACGAAACCTTTAGAACCGTGCGTATTACATTCCCCCTTCCCCTGAGCCCAAAAGCAACCGGGTGGACACATTCGCAGTCAAGCAGTAATCGATCAATTCTTGATGACTTTTCCGGTTTGTCCATCGCATCCGCGTTGATATCTATTTGCCTTTCCTGTTTAATTTCACATTATTATTGTTTTTCCTGGGTGATGGTGGACGCACAAGAATAGGCAATTCTAAGAGCCATTCTACCCCTTTCGGCATTCGTGTACCTTTAATGGCGGTGGCGGATGTACCACTCCATACCGGGAGCTCATGCAGCGTACAGAAGCCTCACCTAAAAGCCCGCAAACCCTGTCCCGCCCAGCTGGCTGTTAGCCGGACGATGACAGCCGACTTTAGACGTACGTGACCGCGGCTGTAGAACGGATGTTTCGGTGCCTTCACGCTTGGCGGCACTTGTGTCGCGCTCGCATGACAGTGGTGCATGACGGAATTTTGTTGGATTTAAGCAAACTTCCACTGTGAATATTGCTCCAGCAGGAGAAGGTAGCCATAGTGAACGATTTGCAGTAGGATTTTTTCAAAGATTTTCTTGTTAAACAACTTTTTTCTTGCAACCTGCCTTGATGCACTTGATTTGTTGATGTAGACATCAGATAGAAGGGTGACCATCGAGGCAGAAAAAACTCGTAAAAAAGCTGTGCTGAATAACTCGATAAAACCATTCCCCGACAGGGTAATACAGTACTGCAGTTTCTGTGCTTCATACCCGTCAATACGTATGATAATAATAGCAATAAAAGTCCATTGGACTCTTCGGCTTCCACAGCCGGCAACGGTAGTCGGCAGCCATAAAGATCCCATCAATCGGTGCCTTACCCTACGATGGAACGAAATGTCCAGGCACGGGAATTAAAATTCATTACCCACTTGATTTATAAAGCCTTTGTAATACGATAGGAATCCAAGCGATCGAGCGGACCTCACCGCGTTACGGCTAGGCGGCTGCACGGTCGTTATGGTCCGCTGCACCGAACCCTACATATCATTAAAAACATGTTTCCTTCCATCGATTTCTTAATCCATCGTCCCTGGGACGCATCTCCGAGTGCGAGAACATTCTTCTCTCAGTTCTTCACCTGCCCCGTGGAGACTCCTTCACTCTGAGGGAAGAATTTCGATTTTTGGTCAATGTAAATATCCATCAGAGAGCTTGATGGCAAATGAATAATGCAGCCATTGCCAGCTCCGATGGATTACCGACGGACGCGTCGTGCCGTGCTCCGGACGTAACAAAATTCCATGCTGAGCCCTGCCCCGCGGGGTCCTCAGGCACGACGACGAGTTTTTGGGTGTACATCAACATTCCATTCTAGGTTAACCATAAGAATGCAACGCAAACATCTAAATATTGAAAATAGTTGAGCAGCACTTGGAAACGTTAGGTGAAGACGAAAAGGAAAGTGAAGCCACCACTTCAGGCATCATGGTCCCAACGATTTGGTGGTCCCAGGCGTGTACCGCGAGCATGATTCACCTGTTCCGAAATGATCGCTAGCGGACGGTGCGACAGTTGGAGGCGAAACTGTGTTGAAACTGTTAAAAGTACACATCGCTGCGCATGAAATCGTGATGCCGGGCGCTCTCTCACTCTGTCCCAGGCTTTTTACCTTCGTGCGGTAACCCTAAAATGGTGGCAAATCTAAATTCTAGAGCCAGAGGAAAATTATACTTGCTAATTATAATGCGAAACTCTGGTGAAGAAATGGTCTGCCATCTTCCATCGAGGGACAACGCAAACGAGCGGGGGAAGAATTTTCCGCTCGTCGGTCGTGGATCGGTGCGTTTTAAGACCATAAAAGTGCCTACCCGATGAAGAGCACCGGTACAGATTGGTTGCCAATGGATGTGTGTGCATCGTCATGCTACATCCCCGGTAAATCTGTTTTATTCCAAGACCTTCCAAATCTTGACCTATCTTCCTATCCTATCTTTACGTACAGTGAAGACAGTCTTGAAAACTCGCACCTTTGAAGATAGTACTACAACCTTCAAACGGACAAAAGCAGAAGCTGCAAAGGGTCTTCAGATCAATCATGGGTTCGACATTGGACGGCCACCTTGCCGCAACCGTTAAAACCCAAACTAGGTGACTATTGTTTCATAATTTAGTTGCCCTTCGGTTGCGTTTTATTCCCGCGTGTGTAAACACATAAACAAACAAACGGCTTAACAATCAACGGTAATCAACCGGCCTGGCCGTTGGGGTCGAGCCATTTCGACGTCCGCACGGAGAGGAACCTCAGATTTTGACAGCTAGCGATCATCGCCTTACCGTGGCAATTTAAATGATGGAAAACTGCCGACCGGGCTGGACGCTGGCGTTGAGATTACGCATAATGATGCAACGTGGCCCGGGCTCGTTAATTAGGCTTCATTCCACGTCATCGACATGCCACGGTAACCGTACATGGACCGGGTTGCACATTCGTGCATTGCATCTTTCCCTTCAGAAGCATGCAGGGAGAACCGTCAACGAGCTGATAATGTGTCAAATGCGTATGCGTTATGTCTCACTCGGAGTGCGCGTGTTGTGACGGCGACACCTCGCTTCAAGGTACAACAACATTCCCACTAATTAGATACCATTTGAATGCGATGAAACTGCTGGCTGACTTGCCGAAGCGAAACCCGCTGAATTTCGATTACATCGTTTAGTTTCGAGCGAAAATAGTTATTTGTCCAGTTTGTCCATAGTATAAGGGACATTTAAAGCACACTAAGAAAACTAAAACAAGATCACTTAGCTCGAGAGGTGTTCGCAAAGTCATTGTCCTTGTATTATGCAGCTGTTCGTATGTTAACGGAATCATAGAGCTCCAAATCCGAAGGCATCTATGTCTAAATCCATTCCACAAGATCTTGTCGATCAACAACAAACAAAAAAGGTAAGTTCGCTGCTCCAAAAACTCAACTTCTAGCAGCCAACGTTTACAACACCTGAAACTGGAGTAGAAATAGCTTGAATTTCTGAAATATAATGACACCATTTTACAATGCCTCCGACTTAAACTGGGTGTCTTTACGGAATTCTTGTTTCTGGAATGCAACCATCTGAAGGGAATCTCACAAAACATCCCCACCAACGCAAGCCCTTTAGGGAAGAGCCATCGTGGAGCAATGAGATACCTACGTCTCTGCTTCAATTACCCGTCAACAACTCCCCTGACCCAGTCCCATTACAAGGTGTGAAAGACTAGGTCAATCGTACCAGCACCGGCAATTCGGTGGGAAACCAACTTCATCGTTTCTAGCACCTATCCACTCCACATCTGCACCTCCACCTGGTGGTCACTGGAAGAACTCGAAGGGTGTGAAGTCGATCACGGGTGGACTCGGGCGCGGAAATTGGCGACGATGGACACAAAGGTCATTACGTGTTCGGGAAGCCTCGAGGGCACCTCTTTAATGCAGAATGGTGAGATAGACGCGGCTCGCCGCTCTGCACCCTTGATGTGCCAATCGGTCAAATCGGGCAAACAGCGGATGGAGCTGACCCGCCGACTTCACACATCACCGGTGTGGTCTAGTCAAGCCATCGCACCGAACCCGATCGTGTCGTAGATAAAGGCATGAAGAGTCTTTATACTTTGGGGCGATGATAAATTGAGTTGAAAGCCCGCCAAGCTTTCTTTTCCTCGCGTCAACGGCGTCCTTCTATAATTTATAATGTGTGAAAATCAACAAATCGTGACCACCGCTTGACGAACGTTTCCTTCGCGATGGCGAATGGATGGGCCAAACCGTGCCAAATGTATTAATCAAATTATGCAATTCAATTCAACAATGCCATACGCATTATATTGCTCATTATAAAAAAAAGTCCTAGACTGAGACTCGTCGCTTTTCGGTAACTCATAAATTTGAACGAACGGACAGTGCTATGTCCCTTTTTGTGCGGCGGTTTAAGTGCAAACAGTTATGGATGCTTTTAGAAATCACGTCGGCCACCATCTTCCCACCAAAGAATTCTAACCGGATCGCATCGGTTATGAATATTGCTAGCGATGTGAGAAATTACCGTGATTTATGATGCTCATAAAATCTCACTCGCTACAGAAACCACATAGACATAGAACCATTAAACCGTATGGAGCGAGATCTGTCTCCGCGCGAAGAACTCGGTCTGGGAATCTGGCAGTAAAAGTGCACCGCATGCACATTGAACAACAGTCAATTGACAGAAATATCGCATCACTCAAAAAGCCAGAGTCTTGGGAGGTTTTGTCTGCTGGTTTTTTTTTTTTGTTCCACTGTTTGAGCATTTTATCCTGATCCAGCCGACAGTATGGGACATTACCGTTTTTGTTTGATCCATCGCTTATGGCGGAAGTGGATTTGTTGCTTCGTCGTGCTGTCAAAAACCGTTCCGGGGAACAGATTTACACCCGTACCGACCCGTAACACCTTTAGCCTTTCCGCGGCTCGAAATAGAGTCCCACTGAGTGTGCAGCTCAACGATCAAGCCTATCCGTACTGCGAGTGACACATCTATCTTTCTCCTCTTTTTAGAAGAACAGTGCACAAAAAAAGGCTCCAATCCTTGGGATGGTGTAAAAAAACAAACAAAACGCATGCTGGCATGCATCCTACAAGGGAAAAGAAAGACACACTCCATATTTGTACTTACCTAAATCACTGTCACAGAGCACCATCGTGTGGCGTTTGCTGGTGGTTGAAGCACGCTTTTTGAAATTTGCTTTCGCTCCAGAGAGAGACGTCTCTGACAACTTCCGACCTTACCGCTCTGGTTCTGGTGGTTGAAGCACGCTACTGGTGACTAATCGATGCAATTCTGCACAAATTATGTCCCCAACAACTGCGCGCTCTACGATGCACAAGACCATACACACTTGGATGTTACTGCATGCACACACGTAAGTAAAAATACACTCGCTTGCAAAATCAAAAACTCCAAACGCAAACAAACCGAACCAAATGTACACACACACACACACACACACTCGCCCGAGAAACGGGGTAGACGTTGTGGAGAAGCTTCTGTCCGTGCTCTCTAGGCTAAGGCAACTGCTCAGAAGTTCGCACAAGAGTTACCTCCAGAAAAGGGGTTTAAGATGATTCACTTGTCCCGAGCCGCAAAGGGAGCCGACGTGTTGTGGGCGCCTCTCCACCTTCTGAGCGAAGGTTACCTGGGGGGGGGTTGAAATCAGAGCAACGTGCACTGCTGCACTTTGCGTAGTTTCGTGTTTTGCAACGCTCAGCAGCACTGTCAGCACCCATAAAGCGGTGCTGCAAGAACCCTTTTGGCGACGGGTTTTGTTCCTTTCTAGCGCTGCTGATTTAGGTTGAATGTGACACCCACACCCGATACGTGAGGAACGATGAGGCAAGCGGCACCCTCACTGCGCGGTGATCGAGTCGAGCTGGATCTTGTCCGGGAGGATCAAAAAACGCCCTGCAGATGTTCGCCCAGAGTAGTATACAGATGTGCTCTGGACGTTACGAACGATCTCGATGCGAAGCGATTCGCTCCTGCGGGTAAGCTAAAACACGATCTTCACGCCAAGTGCTTGTTGCTGTTTGAAGGTCTGAAAAGAGAATTAAACAGAGGAAAGCATTAATCGAAACACTGTTGTTACTTATTTGTTCTTTCCCTATTTCATGCGACTCCAAAAGCAACTTCTCAACACAATGCCTCACACGTTTTGCTTCGGCGCCGACCCCAGGCCAATTGACTTGTTCTTAACGATCCACAACAAAATTGCACAAACGTCAAATGGTTTTTCTTTGCACAGCCGAACAAAACGGAAACCCCTCTAAATTCATACGCGTCACCGAAAACTTTGGCAACAAAGCGCAAACAACACCTCAGTGCAGCAGCACGGCACATCAATCTTTCGCTGAAAGGGACAGGAAAAGGGATCGGGTAACGAGTGTGCCCGGGAAGTTTCCCGTATCGATTGCCGCTCTTCGGAGGTCGTGATTTTTTGTGACCGAAACGACCCAATAGGAGACACATGTTTTTTTTCGGGCCCCGTTTTTCGGTTATTGTGCTGGTGCCGCCAAATATCGCAAACATCGGCACGGAATCCGCGGGTCAACCACTTGGGAAATGATCGGTACGGTACGGGGAGCGTGTACCGGACGGGAAAACAAAAACTAACTCACTTAGAGACGGACGGTAACCCTCGAAAGGCCAACTGTGTTGAAGTCAGTAGAACCACTCGACACATGAATTCAACACCCAACGAAAATCAGTTTTAAAAAACAACACATACGAGATTGAGCGAACGCGGTCGGAAGAGGTCCGAAATGCACTCGAAACGGACCGCACAATGTAATACAATCCATTCCATATGGTGGCGGTGAACCCGAGCGTCGCCTCAAATCTGGATACGGAATGTGCCATAAAACATTGAATCGAACTTTTAGTGCACCGATTTATGGACGGGGAGGGGGATTAAAGAAAAGAATAATATTTGATCGCTGGTGGTGGAAAAGAACCCAAAAAAGAAGTTTTGAAACGAAATGGAACTATTTTCTTGTTTAAATAACAACAGTTTAAAAAAAAAACAATGTTATTTATCTTATAGATTTAAGGATCTTACATCAAGTTTCTAAGTCTTTAAATCCATATATTGTGTAAGTTCCTTCAAAATTGACTACACTTCTCGAGACGTCTTGAATTACACAGTTAACGCGTTGCGAAGACATCAAGCAAATTCTAATAAGTAAGTCAAATTTCTAGTGTTTTAGTCAAACTAGTTAGATAAATATTGGCGGGTTTCAACAAAATCATTATTTTGTTTCAAGTAGCAATTACACACAAATATTGATGATGTCATTCATACAGTAGGCTGGGTAGCACCGTTCTCGAATAAAGAAAGTATTAGGACAGTTAAGTAAAAATTTATGAAGAAGCTTTAGACTCTTAAACTTGTACAATTATTCCTCACTATATTTCCTATTATGCATTCTTTTGATAAGTGTCAGGGGACATTAGATATGCTTTTCGTTTCATGTTTGTTAAAGCACTGTGCTGTTCTATCGAGCAGATAGTTTAATAAATTACACACATTTAAATAACACGCATGTTGTAATAAGAGTTGAACAAAAAATATATGTATAAAATGCAAAGAAATAAAAATGGGCTCGTTATTTTGTCTAGCTCACGAACGCTTGATTGCGAATTTCTGATAAATTTTAATCGGAAACATTATTTTAAACTTTTTTCTTAAATCGGTACAAACGGCCGTATTGCTATCTAAAACATTATCAAATACAACAAAAAGTATCAGGCGTGTGAAACAGGCACACCACCATGTCGGAAAGACAAAATTTGATTAACAACAAGAAAAAAAGATTGTTTTTAAACGCATAAAAAAAATAACATAGCTTAACTCCTTTGGATACGTTTTTATCTTTCCGTGCGTGCAAAAGGCTGTATATGAACCGATCTTATAAAAAGTTGCAATCCAGAAACGGATGTGCCACGATATTCCCATCACTAACACACACACACACACACATACCATCCTGCACAGTTCTGTGCAAATGCAGTTCAAAAGGTCATTTTAAACAATTTCAACAAAAGGAAGAAAGATTGTTTTTCATAGTCCTTTGTTACAGAGTTATTGTTCCATAAAAAGTCTTTGTATTTATTTAAATGAATTTCGAATTACAATTTCCATTATGCACACACCGAAATTGTTTTTTAATTTTAAGCAAATGCAATAATTTATTGCCACCGCTACAATGCGCGTTAATTTGCATTACCATTATAAGAAATCCAATAAATCCATAAGCACTAAAAAAAATGCAGTAGCTTAGCTCTGTCTCAAATTATTATCTTGTGTGGATCTATCAAAGGAATCGAACAAGAAAGTGTCCCAAAAAGGGAACCTTCTGGACGGGTTACTTTTTCACCTCAGGGAAGTAGAAAAAAAAAACAGAGCCAACCAAGGCACATTATCGCCACCGGGTAATCCTTAGCGCAACAATAAACACCTCAACACGTTAAACCAGGTTCTTATGGGCCTTTCGCCTAAAAGGATGTCACCGATTAACCGATTGTTCAAAGTCAATGTACAGCACCCGTTCTGTACCCCTTCTAGGGATGACATATTCAAGAATAGTCCCTTAGAACGAGGGCTGAGATTTATGGACAGCAAACGGGGAAGAGGAACAACAAAGAAGGGCTCCTTGGAAGATACAGTACGCACGAAACTAATTGCATCTCGCTGCACTACCGAGGGGGTGCCTAAACAGTTAACTGCACCACGGGTGCAAGGATATATGGCGCTGCCAAAGCAGCGACACATGTGCACCGGAGCGTTCCTGTTTTTATTAATGAACCACAGATGGTCGGGCGACCATTTCTCTCTCTCGCGAGCACCGTACTCTCCTGTTTCACGATACGAATTCCCAGTTCGGTGTGGCGCTGGGGACACTCTTTTGTACCATCCTTGTTCCAAGCGGTGCTGGCTCTTATCTTGCTCGGTTCGCCAACAAGCAGGGTAAGGTAAGGTAAACCACACGCAAGCAAACACTTTGAGGGAAGGAGAAATGTATGAAAAGCGGTACAAATCTCACCTTTCTTTCTGCCACCGCTTTCGACAACACTGCGCGGTACAGTGGTAAATCGGGCTGTGGAAAGATGGATGGATGGTTGCTTCCTGTTTGATTTTGTTTTTTTTTTTATTTCTTTGCTTGTGCTTCAACTTCATTCAACGTTTTGCTCTGAAGTGCTTTATTAGGTTCGGTAGAATTTGTCAAACGCGACCGTTTCTCGTGGAGGAAAAAGGCTGTACAGGCGTTGCGGACAGCAGCATCACTGCGGGAAGGGTCAGCATCCCTTAGCGACCGTTACGCGGCTCTTAAAAGGTCCTTAAAAAGCATAACAAAACAGCATTACCCTTCAAAACACTCCTTGCCAACGTGCTAGAGGACTATTATTTTATCATTTTTCATTTGCCGTATAGAATGGATACCTTTCGTTGACAAAATTATGATTTCCATAATACTATCTGGAAGTGTATTTTTACGAGGTTGACAAATGAGGAAGGTTCAGTTAGTTTTAAATAATTTAGTATTTTTTATTTTAAATTAAAAGGTCCCTTCGGGCTTGAATTACATCGATATGGAATAAGTCGTAGTGTGTATAGGGATCTATTCTGCGTGAACATTGCGTGATTTAATTCCCAAAAGAAGGGGTATTTAAAGTATCACATACACTTTTCGTGCAGAGTTACTCGAGTTGCTAAATTCACGAGCAGGAATTAGTATTCACTCATGCGTTCTTACTCAGTAGGGACATGTCTATATTGGATATAACTTTTTAAGCTTTAGCAGTGGGTTCAAGTAAAACTCTAAACTAAAATTTAAAAGCAAGAGCAGGAAACCGCCTTCAATTCGACAGCTTTTGTTGCGGATTAGCATGTAAAACATGAATCAAAATGTAGTCTAAATCATCAAAATTCAATGTGAAAAAGCTATTCTTTTCTTTTTTTTTAGAAGTAAATCTTCTCTTCTTTAATCTATTCCGTAATTATAATAAAAGTCCTTACAATGTTAGACAGTTTTTTTAATCGAATTTCTCACCAAAATATGTTGTCAAATATGCGCTATGCAGTGTTTCGATTAAAGTTGTTGTTAGTGTCATGGCGGACATTATACATTTTTTTATTAATTTTTTTTTGTTGGAAAAGATTCCTTAGCAGGTACTCTTCATATGAAAAATCTCAATATATTTATTAGGAAACTGTTAGAAATGATCGCTGAAATGACTGAAACGAATAAATAGTTTTTATGATCCACTAGTTGCTTAGAATTAGAATCAAGCCAAAGATGAGACTATTAATGTTTTTTTTTATTTAATTGCAGTGTATTGTAGTTAGTTCCTTTAACTAATCTGATTCAATAATTAAAACAGGACATGCAAAAATGTGACATATTTAAATTTACATAATTACATATTATCAAATCCAAAACATTTCTTGCAGTGTGGAACGAAGAGTCAGAAATTTCGATCTAAAAACAAAATCTTACGAATTAAAAAAACAACCAAGCTTCCAATAAACTAGAATCTCACATAATTGAGAGAAAACATCCAGTAGCTTCCAGTTTCGAAGGACCTCAATGTGCATTAAAAAATGAACCCTGAAAACCCCAAACACGAAAACTCGTCCGGTCTATTAATGAGCTGAGCCGCCATCCAATTCCAGCGCTAACGGAAAGGAACGAGAGCCTGATGAAAGATAAAAATCTCAACAGTGCGTTATGCAGATCTAGCTGCAGGATCTTAACGCGCAGCTCCTCTAAGCACTTCTTCCTTTGGCCGGTTTGGTCTTTCGGCCTGTGTCACGTTGGCCAGAGAAAGACGAGAAACAGATGATCCCGGTTGCTTTCCTACCGATCCTTCCTTGCTTCGGCACAGATGTGAGCCTGTGCGGTTTTTTGTTTGTCCCTTAGTGCGGCAGGGAAGTAACGACTGGAAAATCCTTCCCAAGCGTTTACATCCGGTAGGAAAAGCCAGCTCTCATCGCCAGATGAAATTAACACACTTCCCCGGACAGTGTAAGTCACGCGACAGAGGTTTCGTCTTCATTTCCAAACAAGATAACGCTCTTAAGGACAAGGGCGGCTTACCTTCTTGCATCGTTGTTGAGCTTCATTTTTGGGTATGTGTGTGTTTTGTTTCTTTTGCGCCTGTTCTGTTCTATTCCACTCTCCGATGATTCGTTACGTTTTTACCTCGAGGCAAAAAGATAAGAATCGATTCACTGCACCACTCGACCGCTCGTGTTTGAGAAGTCGAAGCAATCACACTCGCCAGTACACAATGGAAGGTTATGTTTCCTTTTTTTTAAATATCAGCCAATCAAAAAGACACTTGTTTGGTATTTCCTTTTCCTTTTACTACAATAATCAAACAGACACAAGACACTGATGTTTGGTCGTTTTTTCGATTAGCAAATGTTTACACGATGCGCTCAGCTTTGTCTCGCCGTTATCTCCGGTGCCAAAACAAAAGCTTAGCGATAGTGACCGTTAAAAACCGCTGCTCCACTTTTCCTCTTCCAACAGGCCGAATGCAATTTGGTTTGGTTTCGATTTTCCGCATTAAATCTTGCACTATTTTGCTGTTTTTTTGTTTTGTTTTGCACTTTCACTCGCTGGTTAAACAATTTCACGCACTTAATCTATAAATTACTTTACACTGCAAAAAACAATAAGAAAAAAAAAATTACAAGCAAGAAAAAAATAAACTAATCAATGTATGGAAAACATCGGCTAGAGTTTTCGATGGCAAGCGGCCTGAAAAACATATGGCACAGCTTGCTGCTCGTACTGAAAGAGGATCCACTTTTTTTTGTCTTCTTTCCCACATTCAGCTGCTTCCACGACGGTTTGCTGCGATCGAGAGAATGCGTATTACATTTTCTAAAACTTTGCTGCCCGTCTGCTTGTCCGCGTTTTGCCCTACGAGCACGTTCTTCTCTGGTGGTGGAGAATGCAGGCGCGCGCGTTTCTGTGCGGACTGGTCATAAATCACGCTGCGTACGATCCGGACGCATCGAATATGCGTTTTTTTACCCGCCCCTGCCCTTCCATCATCCACTCCACGAGCCGCTTTGCGCTAGTGAAGATGTGTTCCGCGGCAGCGCACAAATCGGGAATGAAAGAACGGTTTTGTATTCAAATGACAGTTCGATCACGTTCCGGGTGCGCCACATGAACAAACGAACGAACGCATGGCCCCTCAGCTTCAGCGTGTGTGCGAGCACGCAAACAACATTGTTTACTGTTTTATGCTCCTGCACCATCCACGTTTTTCAGTTCAATTTTTTTGCACGCAAACACAACAAACCACGAACCACCGGGGTGAACAGAAGAGCTGAACGGAGAATGGTGATAACGCACTACGATCTGCACCACCAACCTGTGACTTTGTACTACTTTTGAATTGTAAAATTAAAACAAAAACTAAATCAACAGCACGCTACCACCCCCCCCTTCGGCTCCCCCTGACGAACGTACATGTGGTTTCAATAGTTTCATCCTTTGCTTGCCACCCTAAACCATTAGCACGAGATCACTTAATATTTGTTTAAAAAAGCACCACGCGCTTTCAAACCGAGTATGCCGGTGCGGAAGTATTAATATAGAAATGTATTTACGTCGCTCTTCTCAACAATCCTCTCGAACACGATCGCGCGACGACGAACTACGCACGCACGCTCGCTCGCTCGCACACCCGTCCCGTTCGACGTTTGGCTTTCGTTTGTGGAAAACGCTACCCGTGCAAAGGCAAACAAACGACTGCGGCGTTGCGTGTTGTGCTCGTGCCGGTGTGGGCAGGGAGCGAACCCTGCACGCCGTACCGGCCCAGGCAACACCAACACAGGGAAACATTTACGTCGGTGAACTGTCAAATTTAAATTGACGGCAAGGTGACGGTTGCTCTCTCAAACGTTGTACAGCCGTACACACAATTAGAGCAGCAGCAATTAAAAACTTTCATATTACAAATTTAGTTCTTTTCAACTCCTTTCGGGGTGTTTTGATGAGCTGCTTTTGTAAAATATTACAAAAACAGGCTCAATCTTATTCAAATGAGAGTTGCATTGCACAGTTCTCATAAAATAAAAGTGTTGAATAGGTGTGTGAGAACAAATCAGTGGCGAAGCAAATTTGACTAAACGATATCGTCAATAGCTATATTGACGATGTTGTTTAGTTTTTAATTGCTAATTGCTGTGTATGTAACCCTACACTGAAACCTGCGTTACTCAAGATCGCATACTGGATGATAAATTAGACAATTTTAACTGTTAAGCAGTCGAACTATTATTTTAGGAGAACTGACAAATAGAACTAGCGACATTGAAGAATTTTGACAAAATTCAGAAATATAATAAAAGAAATAACAAGACTTCACAAAAAATTGAAGAAAGCAAGAATTAGAAGCAATTTTCATGCAACATCTTATGTCAGAAACTAACCCCATGGTCATTAAAATTGTCGAAAAGGCCAAATGAGTCAATTTTCCACACAGCAGAGCCACAGTTTTTTTTCTTTCCGTCGGATGTTGGACTTCTATCCCAGTGGACCTCTCATCATTTCAAATGTAGCTCCACTAGCCATGTGCCATCGATCCTTATCGATCGAGCTTTAGCCACTTTTGCGCCAATTGACGCGTTCAGAGGTTCATCTTTTCTGTTCCATTGTTTTTTTGTGAATTTTCATTTATTTTATTTCATTTCTTTTTTTGCTTAAGTTTCCTTTTCCTTTTCCGCTCCCGTATAATAATGGGGGTATGATCTCGATCTCGTTCTACCCATCTTCCTGGCTCCTGTTTCTTTTTTTCTGTCTCTTCGTCCCTCTTCTATGACTGTGAATGTTCAAATTTCTCTTAATAACTGTGTATCGGATTTCTTCCACCAATGTCGTGCTGATGTATTTTCTTGCACTTGCTTCAAAAATAATAAAAAAGAAAAAAAAGGTGAGCTTGCTGTATATGTTCCTTTTCTTGCTCTTTGTTTTTGTTTTTCCTTCTCTTTCTCTCTCTTTTCCCGGGTTGGTGTGAGTAGATATAATAGACTGTTGCATGTATAATAGTAATAATAAATAGAGGAAGCGAACACATATCTGTCTTCTTGCTTGTTTCTCCTTTGCATCGCAACTCCATCAATTCTGCATTTGCAACAGCATGCGTGCAACAATCGTTAAGTAAAAAAGCAAAACAATCGAAGCACTAAATTGCTGACAGAAACATAAATCAAATGAAAAGATGGCTTAACATAATAGCCCCCCACTCCCCTTCTACGTAGGCGCTGTTGTCGCTGATTCCGCCCGTGTGCCGTCGCCTACAGGTGTTGGGTGATCTCTATTATATATTTGCTTCTTCTCAACATAAAAAAATGTCAGCTAAAGTCAGCGAGGGAAGTGGATGAACATTATCCTAAGTATTCCCACCCAACCACTAAATGTTTTGGATGATGCAGTGCGCCGTCGAAAGAAGGACTCGCACGGACACGCAACACAGAACAGCTTATTGTTTTAATGCGCGCACGGCACGTTTTGGGGAAAAGAGGTCTTGTTTGCTTTTGCTTTGTTTTGTGTTTGTATTTCCCGGGTTTGTGTTTATAATTACTTGCATTTATCCCCTTTTGTATAGCTTTTCGTTTACCTAAACATCGTTTCATTATTTGTAATTATACATATATATGTTCATCCCCCAAAGATTTTTCTCTCTTTCTCTCCCTCTCTCTCTCTCTCTCTCTCTCTCTCTCTTAGCAAGCAAGCGCGGCAGCAGCAGAGCTACATCATTTTCCATCTCATGTGTAAGTATGTATATTACCATCGATGTCGTGAATGTTACTAGTTGCTGTATGGAGTGTGTATTTAGTCGTCGCGAGCGTGTAAGGAAAAGACAGGATAAACAATAGATCGGAGAGTTGCCGCCGAAAAGCATGATCATTGCACATTACACCCAGGCATTGGAAACGAAGAGCTACTAGGAACTGCGTATCCTGTATCGAATCGAGAACAACAGCTATGCACGATCGTAGTGACCGTCCTTTAAAAAAAATGGAACACCCGGTTGATCGCAGCAAGCGATGGAAGTAAGCTGATGGATGTGTGGGTTTGTACACAGTGTGTACACAGTGTGTATGTGTGGGTTTATATTCGAGTGTTACATGCTACAGAAAAAACATGAGTGTAATCATTACACACGCACGTACGCACTTTTGAGGAGGCTTATATTTTTCATTCTTTTAAATGTCCACCTTTGCATATTTGCTCGCAACACAACACACTACATTAGCGCCTATCGCTCGTTTCTTGTCGCGTCTAAACCTCACAACTCGCGGGAGTGTGTACGCGTGTGTTGTGTGTGTATGTGTGTGCGTGCGTGTCTATGTTAGTGTGTATAATGCGCTTTTCTTATTGTTACATTGCCTGGTTAAATAATCTTTTTATTTCTTTTCCTGCTCTGCTATGCGCTGCTCGCCTTTCCTTCTTCTACCATAAACTCTAAGCATAGTTTTCGTGTGCCCGAAGTGACACGCGGTCCCCGCTCGTGGTTAAGTTGAGTGTACGTGTGCATGGCATGTGTGTTTGTGTGTCTGTGTGTTTGTGTTTATCTGTGTGCTGCCATGGCTTCAGAGCATTATCTTTTACCATTTCGTTTCATCTAGATTATTCTCCCATTCACTGAAGGTGTCGTTTATGTTACAGATAGCAGCAGCAGTGCACTCGAATACTGTATCCTAGTACATACAGCCTTATGTCTCACATCATAATTGGGTGTTTGCTATGAGAAGAAGCATTATGAACACTCTGCTTACTAAATGTTCATCTGCATCTTACTACGCTGGCCGCTGACCAATAACATTAAACACATACACGCACTCACCAACACACACATTCACCACCCACACACACGCACATACCGGAGAGTTGCAAAGAAAATCCACGATATCTCGCTACACACTTCCTCTCATTCTGCACACACTACAAGCTTCCTATTATCCTGTTCTCCATGATCTTCCCTCTAGTTTCTTATACAAAAAAAAAAAAAAAAAAACAAACTAATCCAGAATAAACTCGATCAAATGCTTTCTCCTTTTCTCTCTCTCTACTTCCGGTGGCAACGGGGTCACGGCGTTGGTGATGACGCGACAAACATATATTGGGCACCGTCCCGTGTCTCCTACTATCACTCCCTCACGATTCCAATATCCTCACTCTCGTGCCTCCGTCGGGTCAATTGGATGTTGCTCTTTTTCTTCTCAATTTTGTGTTTGTAGTTTACTTGTTGTTGTAGTTGTAGTTGTTGCTTGCTGCTTGTTGCTAATAGCTAATTTGCTTACGTGCGCCGGCGAGCCTACCTAGGGAGGGAGGGGCGGGGGAGGAGGCGCTTTCTAACTTAACGGTTTGCATTCTTCAGCTGGTTGGAAAGCCAGTCGAGTCCTTCGTACAGTCCGTCGCCGCTAGTTGCACAGGTCGCCTGAATGTACCAGTTGCGGTTTCTTAGCGAATGTAGTCCTAGCTTGTCCGTGATTTCTGCCGCATTCATTGCGTTTGGTAGATCCTATAAGAAACACAAAATGGAAAAACCGAGCCGTTAGTTTCGTAGACCGGATACCGACACACATTTAAATGTATGCTAATTTAAAATACTTTTGAATGTTGAGACACACCGACACGCCGTTCTTTTTGATGTGTTAATCAATGTAACAAAAAAGCAATTTACACCATTAAGACGAATCGTGAGTTATTGAAAGTGTCACTGTTTCATAGGTAAATTTAACAGCTTGTTCCATCCGATCCATCTTCTTGATAAGTCTGCCCCAAACAATATTTAAAACATGTACTAACATATTGTATTTTTTTTTTTTTTCATTTACATAGCTAAGAATAGAAAATGTTATTTCATCCCACAATCTATGTTAGATCGGTCCAATATTGTTGAAATTCATGTTCAAACGATTAGTGTCAGCTAATTTTACATTATAACACTAGAATGACTACCAGACCAGCCATATTGACCGGACATACTGAACATTAAATGTAATAGTTAAAGATGTGTAATAGTTAAAGATACAAAGTTACTTTGCCCACACAGCAAACTCCAAAAACATAATGAAATAACTTTTTGGCAAGCTTGAAAAAGCAGTATAACTTTGATTGGGAATTTGAAACAAAATTCCGTAAGAACTTCAACCATCTTAACAAAGGTTCCATAAAATTCTTTAAAGACTAATTTGCTTTTGCAGAGAGAATCATTAACAAAATAAAGAGTTAGAATAATGTTAGACAGGAAAGCTGTAAATGCTAATTCGAATACAGATCGCAAGTCAACAAATCTGTTCTAAATAGTTTATAATATTACTTTGCTTGGGGAAGTAAAACACAGAATTAACCTACTGCAAAGTTACAACAAGGTTTCTGTGAGAAAATTTAAAACAAATCCTTGTTCCCAACAAGATATTTAACCCCAAAATGTCACTTCTTCTCTTAACTTTATCAAAGTTAGTAAACCCCCACACAGGCGTATAGATAGCGAGTTAGCGGCAATCTGTAAAGAGTAACGTCACGCGTACCTGTTTGTTTGCGAATATCAGTAGAACCGCATCTCTGAGCTCATCCTCGGCCAACATTCGCATCAGTTCTTCCCGGGCCTCGCCGATACGCTCTCTGTCGTTGCTGTCGACAACGAAGATAAGTCCCTGGATTTGTAGATAGTACCAAAGTAGATAGAGTAAGAGAGAGATGGGAAAGCAAAAGAATAGAACGAATTAAAGTGTGTTAACGTCATTAACAGCCCAATCTCCCTCCGAACACTATACGTACTTGTGTGTTCTGGAAGTAATGCCTCCACAGGGGCCGAATCTTATCCTGGCCGCCAACGTCCCAAACCGTAAAACTAATGTTTTTATACTCTACAGTCTCCACGTTGAAACCTGCAGAAGAAAGCAACACGACAAAGGGGAGTGAGTAAAAACTCGGCTCGGCGAAAAAGGAGCGCGGGTAACACTTACCAATTGTAGGAATCGTTGTAACAATTTCACCTAATTTTAGTTTATACAGGATCGTGGTTTTACCGGCAGCATCCAATCCGACCATCAGAATTCTCATCTCCTTTTTGCCGAACAATCCTTTGAACAGGTTAGCAAACACGTTCCCCATTTTGTTGTTTTGTGGTTTATCCTGCGCTTGTTACACACCTGCAACAATATATAGAAGTAAAAGTTTATTTTAGGCAGACTTCTTAATAAAGTTAGCGAATGCTTTTACCTACTTTTATACGATCTCCGAAGGATATGTTATCACTTCCGGTTTTCTGGTCTTGAGCCTGGTGTCTAAGACTATAGTTACTTCTTCACACCGGGAAGGGTCAATATTATTGCTCCCTCGTCGGTGGATGTGTGTATATTTATATATAGAGGAGGGAAGGAATGGAATGTGTCACAGAACTGCACAAACGGTTTTAAACTAACAGGCGGCGATGCAACTAGTAGTAAACTGATAAACCTAATCTCTCCACAACGTCCAAAACGCCACGCTCTGAATGTCTACGACTGTTTCACTTGCCTCCCGAGACGAATGACGCTTTTTTAAATATGTACGTAATGTATTGTAGAGGGGGAGCCGGTAGATCTCTGCTAGAGAAACATTAAAGCACGGAGCGCATACGCACACACACAACACGATTCCTTCTGTTGATGGAACTTTTTAATATTTTCAATCCCGTTTAATTCACGAGCAGCTCCTACAGAAAAAATAGATAAGAAAAGGAAAGCATTAGACTAAAGTTATCCTCATTTATGTTCTTCTCAGTGCTTGACATTTCGCACGGATGTGCGTGTTCTAGGAGCTAGCCGTAATATAATCAATATTTATCGAAACTTTCGATCGATTCTTAATTCCCTCGCGCTTTTAAAACCGTATAATTTGTCATGGTTCACGCGAAGCTTGGGGCTCTCCCGTCTCTGCTCCACTCTCACGTGATGTCATACCCACCCCGCACGGTAATGAATCATCCCCTCTGCAACGTGAAAGCGGCCAAAATAAAAACTATTACAACCAATTAACCAATTCTTCCCAGACTATGTCTTGTTGACGTTGGAGAATCTTTAGAAATGCATTCATCCAGTACGAATTCTAGACGATATTTTCACCACCAAACCAAGAAAGTGCATGCATCACCATTCCAAGTAGCCTCCCTACGGACACCAGACGTCGCCTAGAGAGTTTATTGCGCCGGTTGGTGGTGGAGAAAGCATCGAAACTTAAACGCCTCTCTCTCTACACCTCCCCATATTCTCAAGCATTTGCAATACTGACACACAAACGCAGTCACGCAGTCGGACATAATGGAACGCGCCCGCACACACACATTTCCTCGTGCGATCAACGGACTCGCCGACGGAAAATTGTATATCACCGCCGAGGGAATGAGAATGTAAAGTGTGTGCATTCGATCATCCTCTTTTTTCAACAATAGCTTTTCTTGTTATTGACCTTTTCCGGAAACGGAGTTTTTCCGTAATCTTCAACGTGTGCCCCTGGTGCTTGTGTTCCACTGATTGACACAGGCGCGTTCAAAACTCCTCATCCAAACCAGCTTTTCTCTATACCGGGGGACTGTTCGCTCGCTTTTTCTCTCTCTCTTTCTTGTTGTACTCCTCCTGCTTCCCACTTCCGTTTTGCACGGCAAAGGGAATATTTTTAGGGGCCGACGCAAATGGGTGGCTTCCCGTGCTCCGTCATGTGTAGTAGTGCGAACGCCTTTTCCTAATGCTCTCGCGCGCGTGTGTGTGTTTGTAGGCGATGAGCGGCTTTCGGGCAGTAACGTGTACGTTGATCGGGCGTTACGGTGAATCAGCTACTTCACCCCACCACTACCACCCTTCAAACATAGAGCACATTTAGTGTGGGGTTACTTTCTTATCAGACATTAATTTCCCAAAGGCAATCAGTCGTCATTTGAAGGGTTGCTGAAAGCATGTACGCCACATCCTGTGGCGAACTATATTACAAGTACGATGACCATTTGTATAGTACAAATTTGTATAGTACCATACTTCAAATAAGTTTAAATTCTCTGACTGGAAGAAGCTTTTTCGAATTACATCTCCATTTCATTTGCGCGTTTCTAAGTGTCCATCGCCTCATCAAGTTGGCATTGTTCTGTTCGTTCTCGGCTTTTCTTGTGCATGCTCTCACTTGCTCTCTTGCTCTTTCTAGCAAACGTGCGCACATTGATACACACACCCGATCTTTCTCTTTCTCTCTCATGCTGATGCTTTAACACGTCAGAATCAAAACGGTTTAAAACAAACGCTCCTTTCCTTCTAGGTATTTACTTTCCAAAGTAGCTTACATGGAAACTTATGAGTGTGTTCGAGGAAATGCGCGCCGTTTAACACATTTTTTATGATTCACGAGTAGCTAACACACAGTGGTTTAGTTTTTTCCGTTTTCGCTTTATCTCAAACCACATTCGCACCCTTTCATACTAGTGTGTGCGAGTGTACGTTGCCTACGGGTGATGATGATGACGACGGTGATGACTGATCCAATAGTGATACACACACAACACATACGTACACACACAACAAACACGGACCCGATGACGAAGGCACCATACAACCACAACCACCACCGCCACAAAGAAGCCACTGAGCCGTGTGGTGAAGAAAAGGAAGAAGCAGCACAGGCTAGCCCAAGATGGCGACCGCACAGGTTACCCCGCTAAGCGACAGTCGCGTGCATGCAACGGACCGAATTTTCACACCATCCACCGTAAATCACGCCCGCATAACTAGCTCTAGCCCGGCACGGAGCGTTCCCCGACCTTCTGCACTATCTTTTATCCGTGTCACTTACGTACTTTCCCAACAGTTTGCGGCCAAAACCCAGCGCTCTCACGGTCTCGACCTTTTCCGTCACTTTTCGCCACCACGAATTATGGTCCAAGCTCGCTCTAACTTTCGCCTCTATGTCACGCACTCACACACACGCACACACACACATACATGCACGGTTCAGATTTTCGCCGCACCGATTGACAGTTCGGCACGGCAATGTCGATTTTCGCTGCCACGTCGTCTGACATGTGGCAGGTTTACTTGTGCAGGTCGATTGCTTCTACTGTGGCTGCTGCTGGGTGTTGGGTTTTATCTTTCATTTGCTTTTAATTTGGAATCGACAATTATTTCAGGCATGCTGTTTTTTAACGAATTAAACTGGGAAGAGCAAAGCCAAAGCTTTTTAAGTGACCAACAAAACTGTCCGACGTGCAATGCAGTTCCAGCTGGCAGGGCGATGTAATCGATGGGGGCACAGTGGCTGGGTAGCTTTATATCAATTTCACAATAAAATGGATAAAATGAAACAAAAATAAAGCTCTTTATGTTCAAATTATCATTTCCTTTAGCCAACTTTACCAAGCGTACTCTTGGCAGCTTACGTTGTAAACAATCCATATTGTTCTTTTTTTCACAGTACCATATTGAATGCACAATGTTCGCTTTGTTGCTAGCCGGCCTAAATTGATATCTTTCTACCTTTTTCTGTGCCACGACTATTTGTTACCACAGTTTTGATATGCATACACTTTTCGATCTACAATTTAGATTGCCGGATGCATCTTCTCAAATCCAAGAAGCAACCTTTTCGAAACCTTTACTGTGATACATTTAGCTGCACATAACAATGCAAGAAACCGTACAAAACCAACAATAAACTGCACACGTTTCGTGTGCGGCACTGAAATTTATAAAGCACTGGCAGGACACGGTTCCTCCACCCGATGAAAAGAAAAAAAACAACACGAAGTCCCCTTTATCCACGTCGTCAATTCGGCCACAAAGGCGTTTGCCGTCGTCACAAAGAAATGCGTTTGCAGTGGTCCCGCAAATACCTAATCACACAAATGTAATACCACACTGCCCCCTGTGAGTAATTCCGAATAGTACCTTAAGGAATCCGGGGAATATCCTGCCCAACAACAATTAGCGATGAGTCGGAAATGCAAAAACGAGTGATTTGGATGTTGTGACTTTCTACCTGTCTGCACCACCGCAAATTGGTTGGAAGATTGCTACTTTTGCTGGAGATGACAACCGCAGGGATCAGTCGTCGCACGGTGAAGCAGTCGCGGTCATGCGAGTGACAAATTGTAGAGCAAAGATGTGGAAAAGATGTTGTGATTTAATAAGAATAATATAATTGAAGTTATAGATGTATGTTTTACTATTTTATATTTAGACAATTTTTAATTATTTCATTAAATAGTATCGCGCAAGCTGCGAAGCTCCTGCTATAAATATTTAAAAAAACGTTAAAGACGAGTAGTAGAACTAGCCGGAAGCTGTACATAAGCAACTCAAGATATTTATCTTAAATTTGATGAATGGGTCAACAATACAAATGTCTTCATTCAACACGAAGCGCACTCCTTTCATCAGATGTTGTTATTTATTCTGAACAGCTACATATTTGAAACAGTCAAATAAGCGAATAACGTTCATAGAGCCTTTCTGTGCCTTTTTGTTGTGGGGTGCGTATTTTTGCCCTTATGCCCTGCTCTTAATCATTTAGAAAAAAATGCATTTCTGTCAGCTTTACAGCAAACTTACCATAACATAGTCTTGTTTCCTACTTCTACAAAGTACAAGAAGACTAATACGTCTAAGCTTATAGAATATCTTCCTACTAACGTACCATCTATGCTTCCTAAGTGCTAAACCTTACATACCTAACCCACTGCCCGCATTCGTCCATTACACGGTGGGCGTGTGGAAGTCCGACAAGCGAATGAGCGGAAAAAACTCAAATTCGCTCAAAAAAAAAATGAAACGTGTCAATGAGATAATGTCTAGTAACCGTTGAATTTCTCCTTACAATGCTGTCTACATACTGCCTTAAGCTGTATGGTTTTTGTTTTAGTTGACCAAATTTAACGTTTGATACGTTTCATCGTTGACCTCCGTCACCATCAAGTTACCATCAGGAAGGAGCAGCACGACGCGTCTTGTACCGCCTGTATAAGGGGAACCGTGTGTAAGTATTTTTTGAAATTATGTGAACAAGTGTGGTGTACTTTTGGGTAATGTGTTACTAATACTACAGCACGTGATGGTGGACCGATTTTCGCTTCTTACCTGGTGATGGTTGGTCGGCTTGCACCACTTCCGCCGTTATTTGATTGTCCTGTGAATCTTCGGTCGAGATCGTCAGTTCTTGGTTGGTGTCGACGGATTGCTGATATTGTGCTACCTGTTCTTCCGTCATTTCTTGACCCTGTGTGGAAAAAAGATGCGTATTTTATTTTACTTATCAGGAGTTTTGAGACGACGAGTTAAAGTTTTAATGCAGGAACATCGTCATAATTTAGAAGGGAAGCAACTTCAAACAAACGAAATTTGTGAGATAAGCATGATAAAAGAAGAAAGAAGAAATAAACTATTGTGTAGCAGTTGACTAGATTTAACGTTCTCTTATGTTCTTTCCTTCCTTTTCCCGCTGCATTTGTATCAAAGCAAGTGGTAAAGCGGTGAAGCTCATTATATCTTCGACAAAGTAGGCTTACAAGATTAATAAAAACATATGACTTACCTCCTGCGGAACGGCAACCGCCTCCGAAACAGCCGCATCGAGCGTCAAGACTCCACCGGTGCCTCCAGCCGCTGCTGCTCCCTCCTCTTCACCCTCCTGCGAAGCGACCAGCACACAGCTCTGCTCTCCATCTGCCCCTTGCGCGATCAGTATCGTTTGGCCCTCGGCGTTCTTGCCCGCCACCTGGTACAGGGTGCCATCCTCACCCGCCACAATGATCGGCGAACCGTCCTCGTTCGTTAGCAGCTGCTGTACCTGCGTATCAGTTTGATCACCACCCGCCACGACCATCTGTTGCTCACCCGACGCTATTGCGGATCCACCGTCCGCGCCAGTCTCCGTCGACGAGCCAACACCGCTATCTGCCTTAGGCGTGAGTTTCTTCTCGGGCTCTGGGTCTGCCTCCGGGCTGGGGACTGGCGTCGGTTCCCCTTCCGCCTGTGACAGCACCTTACCCGTCACCGGACAGAGTGTCATCGCGGGCGGTGGGCTTGGTGGAGCCGGTTGCGCCATCGACAAACCCTCACTTTCTCCGTTTTCTTCCTCCTCGGCTGGCTTCTTGTTGCTGCTGCCTCCCGCAACGGTGGAAGTCGTTATGACGCGCTTCACAACATTCACACCCTGGCGACGCAGTGCGTTAATCTTCTGCTCGGAAGAGGGTGTTGCGCCCGACACGGTGCGTGTTACCGTGGACGTGCGCACCACGTTACCGGGCGTTCCGGTGCTCGAACTGACGACGCGACTGACGGCGGTCGGGGGCTTTTGCTGGATACCAACACGTGGTGAAGCACCGATCCGCTGCTGACTACCGATGGCGGCCGAGGTAGTCACTTTCGGGACGGGCGTACCGGAGGACGTTTTCGAAACGCCCACGACCGTACCGACCGGGCGCGCCTGGCCGGCGGCGGGTGAAAACGGTACCAGTTTGGGCGTTTTGCGGATCGTTTGCTTCACAAGCTGTTCCGTGCCGTCGACATTCCGGCGGATGAAGCGTGTCGTCACGCCGGAGGAATCAGTCGTCGCGGTAGTGGCCGCAATCGTGATCGGACGAGATGCAGGATAGGTTGTCGTTGTGCTCGCCGCAGTTACCCCCGTTGCTTTCGGTGAGCTCTGTGGAGAAGAACCGGTCGGTTCTGTTTTCACCTTGAATATTCCATGCCCACCACCACCCACCTCCGACTTGGACACGATCTTTACCTTGGCCGATGCATCAGTGCGCGGGGAAAGACGTGTGCCGGCGACGGTGATGCTATTGCCACCGACACCGCTGCCACCACTACCCGTCGTCACAACCTTCTTACTGATTCCGCTCATCACCCCGTCCTTGGGCGACTTAATAATGACCACTTCCGCCGCATTACCCTCTTTGCCGGGTTGGCCCACCGATACGGTTCCACCGTTTACCGCCGTCTTTACGATGCCCGAGGCGCCCGTGCCGGAAATTATCTTTACGCTTCCACCTTGGGATACCTTCGTCACGGTTTCGGTCGCCGTGCTCGGTTCGGTTTTGACCTTTTTCACCCCAGCGTCCGATCCGCCATCTGCCGCATCGTCGGTTTCCCCGTCATCAAGCTTCCGTTTACCGTTAGCCGCATCGTCACCCGACTCACCGGCCGTCCACATCTTTACCCGATCTATTGCACTGGCCTTGGAGGTGCGTATGGGCCGTAGTTGCGTGTTGATCGAGGTGCCTGTGCTGCCACCGGTAGTGGTGGTGGCGCTGGCGCTGGCAGCATTTCCACCGCCTGTCGTGGCTCCACCGGCAGTCGACGAGCCCGCACTGCCAGGTGACTTGACCGCTCCGCCCTTCTCCTGCCGTTGAAGCTGCAGGGCGCGGGCGGCCGCAGCCGCGCGCTGCTCCTTCTGTTTCGCCAGCTGCACCTCAAAATGCTCCAGTATGCTCTGGCAGGAGTGCAGATGGGTGAGCGGTTCCCAAGTGTTCTGGTCGTTTTGCATTCTGGCCCACTTGACCAGATACTCGTGCATCTTGACTATGGGGCTGAAGCGCTTGGCGAGAATCTTTTCCACCTCCTCCTCGGAGTACGAGCCCAGCTTTGGGTGGGTGCGCGTGGCATACGAGCGGCGGGTCGGTGTGCCCGGCGTTGTTGCGACAGTGCCCATTTTCATCACCGTGCCATCCGGTTTCTTTGCAGGTACTTGCGCACCAACGACAATACGATTTTTGGTCTCAAGCGCAGCGGTGCCACCGGCCGCTGCCGGTGTGCTCGCCGCTTTGGGATCGGACAGTTTGCGCACCGTTGTAGGGGTGAAGCGGTTCGGCACTGGGCCACCCGTACCCGCCACCGGCTCTACATCGAGAAAGGATAGGGAAAGGGGTTCAGTAAATGTACAAAAACAGGCATACTTATGGTCTGGTGGCTTAACAATTTAAACTCACTCTTCTCCGGCGCTTCGCCTTGCGGTTCGAGAATGGTTTTCGTTATCTTTACCGGCATTTCCTGAAGACTTCCAGCTCCGGTCTAGAGAAATCGAATGATAGAAACTTTGTGAAACTGGTCTACAAATTCAAACAAGCGACGGGTTAATCTCACCTTGGAGAACGATTGGATGGTTTTGCCCGCCACGATCCACGTGTCGCGCACGGATTCCTCCAGCTTTACCCACGATTGGTAGAGCTTCCAAGAATTGTTCTGGCCAGGGTTGTTCTTCTCCTCACCGGCCGCCTGTCGCTGGGCCGATTTCCACAGCAGAAATGCCCACACTTTGCCTTGCGCTTCGTCACAGTTGTGCAGCGTCGAGTTGGGCGACCGTTTGCAGTCAGGCTCATTTTCCTTGTGCTCGCGGAACAGCTCGATCAGATGGAACACGGCATGGCACCGGCCGCACACCAGCACGTCGCAGCACGAAATGTCGGCCTGTGCCTTCTTTATCAGGTCCGGATACTTGCCTATATCGGACGGGTCCATTTCGGGTTCCTTTAGTGCCGGAATCTTTTGCACGGGGAGAATGTAGAACGAAGGAAAGCGATGGGAATTAATTAAATACTTTTTTACATGCCAGTGCGCATCAACGGTCTTTTTCTGTGGGTTGATCAAGAAGTGATTTGCTGTTGCATGGGAGGTTGGATGCAGGCCAAGCTGCGTAGAACAAGCTGTCACCGCTCTGTGCACAATGGGGGTAAGCTAGCATCAAGCGTCGACACACATAGCCATCGACGAAACAGCTGCAGCGGCAGCAGCATTGGCAGCGGCGGACAGGGTGCTTGATTAGCGCTGTCCACTGGCCCTCTAGTTAAACCCACCGATGGTCCTTACCTTGACAAAAATCTGGAACTACACTGAATCGATATTACAAATTCTATCAATACCACAAGCCCGTCCGCACTTTTTCGCTTGCTGTCCGTCTAGTATGCTGAGAGGAAAAAATAATTTTCGCCAAGCGGCCCGGCGAGAAAGTTCCTAGGACAGCGTTCGCACCGTGAAACTGGGCGAACAATTATTTTATCACACACCACAGGCTGATAGTGGCTCGAAACACAGGTTTTCGGACACGGAGCACACCGATATACCGCCAAAAAACTGGGAGGAAAACAACCGGGATCAGTTTCTGCTGTTTGTCGCCTTTTTGCTTGCACGAGGTACGTTCGCTAATTTTGTACCGCGTACAAAGCTAGCCCAAGCGAACAGTGTCGATGCACGGTGGACAACGCTTTCGTACAGTGTGAAAAGTGTTTTTAGAAATAATTGTTTCTGGTTCCCTGCGTAGCACGCTTTCAACGTTGTTTTCACAGTTTTGATGGTTATATTTTTGTGGTAAAATATTTGTACACGAAATTGATATGGCTTGTAGCGATGAGCTCGCACGTTCGCTCGCTTCGGTTCGTTCGGTAATTGTGTACCGTGTACAAAGCCAACGCCAAGCGGACAGCGGATGATCTATGTACAATCGACATGACAGTATTTGACAGCAAGGGTGACGTTGAAATTTAAAAAGAACGTTCGGGTCGTTTTTGTGGAATTCGAATTATGGAATTGTTTAATAAACTTTAAATGTAATCCGCATAGTTATTTTCGCATGAACAAATATTATAAATCATCGTGAAAAGTCGATTACCACTTATTTTTTTTCCGTAGTGACGGCCAGGCCGTATTGTGGGATTACCACTTATACGTATGTACTGCTAATTTTCATCAGTTGTGATTTTTTTTGTTATAGTTTTCAGGAAACAACTGTACTTCACCATCAAAAGCTTTTTGTGAAAAAGACATTTCAAGTTAAATAATTGTTATGATTCACCCCAAACATCATTAAAACTTTAATTTGCCTAGATAGTTGTTAAGCTACATAATTCGCAAATCATTAAATGCATGCATATTAGGAATATTTTTTCTCAATTTAATCTATTAAAACGAACCTTATGTGGAAGAGCTTTAGTTGTAGAAGAGCAAGTGCATAATGGATGAAGAAAACCGAAAGTATATCATGGGATTACATTGATAAATTGAGAAAAATGAAATGAAGATCAAGGCAAGTAAAATAAATAGTATTTACGAAAAATAAAATAAATAGTGAAGGATACTTACGTAAAGGCTAGAACGATTATTATTAAAGAATAATACGACTATTTATCAAAATAAAAAAAAAGAATTGATTGATCTAGCTGCTTGTAATTAGTGGTTCGCTAAAAAGGGAAAAGTTATACTAGATTTTTGAAAATATATAAAAGCAATGGAGCACATTGCAGGAGTTCATTTATTTGGGGCTTGACCATCGCTGCATGCTAAAACCGGTTGCATTATTTTGAAGACTTTTTAGATAATCTGAGATTGTTTTAAATAAACAGAAGCTAGTCCCTTCTTCTTGCCTTAACGACATCCTATACACTCAATACCACGTGCATGGTTAATATCGTAAATTGAATAATTATCAAAAATGGTTTGATATAAATTATCAACATAAGAGTATTTTACATAACGATAAACTCCTACACAGCATAGATACACGGTCGGCAAATAAGAATAAAAAGTGTCTGTATTACAACCGTAGTTAAATTCTCATTTTTATTGCCGCAGTAACGGCCAGGCCGTACTGCTAGTTAAATTCTTCAATAAAGTGATGAAATTTGAATCCTCTTTACATAGATATATTATAAATGATCGGTTAATTTTGAAATCGAAATTCGCTCTTTTTCCATGTGGTTCTAATTGCTCTTTATCTTTATTTCAGGCATTTTTAAGCCATAAAGCGCAACAAAAAATACTTTCATCCAATTTGGTCATCCATTCTCCCTGGAATGTGTAATCTCTAGAGCAAATCGGTTTCATATTTACACACTCAATGGGGGATGGGACAGATTCTCTCACACAATTCGTCACATTCTCTCTATCGCTCTCACGCTCTCTTTGCGAAACCACGACACCGCACCGCCGGTACCGAGCTCCGAGATAAACCGTTCGCATTAGGGGTTGTTATTTACCGTGGCGCTTTCCGCGCGTGCAGGGGTTGCTATTTTCTCGGCCTGGTCGTGCGCATCATCAGGCCCGGTGCCTTCTTTTGTGAGTGTTTGTGTTTTTTTTTTAAAGGCTGTTGCGAGACACATCAGGCACAGTCCGCGTGTGTGCATCACCCAGAGGTGATGCGCCTGTTCTAAATATTAACAGAAAACCCGAAACGAGCGGAAAGGGAAAACCTAACATGTGCACGGTGCGTCCGGTGTTGCCTAGCTGAGTGGCAGGTTCTAAGGGAGTGAATGGGTTTCGTTGGTCGCGAATGAAAAAGGGCGCGCGCGCGCTCGTTCACCAGCATCACCATCATTAGCTGCTGCTGCCCCAAGGTGTGCAAGCGGCCGAAATCGAAAGGAAAAAAAGGAACAATAGTGCAATTGTGCTGTGCGGAGTGTTGGGGGAAAGGAAAGTGGAAGAAGCTGCAGCTAGTGCATGCAATTAATTATTCACGGCATATAGGCAGCTCCTTTGGGGTTCGCCGCGGTGTGGACGGTGGTGGACACTTTAAATACCGCAGCACACGCTCGGGTGCAATTTCGCGTGTGGAATACGTACGCTGGCAAGGGGCGGAAATTCGGCCAGGATACAAACAAACCAACCATGCCCGTCGTTGTTGAGGGAAGCTCTCGGGCGATGCCGTCGACCACGGTGAGAGCACTCTCGCCGGACGTCTCGGAGGCTGCCTCGATTGCTATGATAGAAGTATCGGGCTCATCGATTTCTGAAACCGCCCCTCACAATCACCAACATCGTCAGCAGCAGCAACGGCAGTCCGACTCGGTGGACGCGTTTATCGGTGACAGTACGTTTATTAACGGATCCGGTACAGCGAACGGTAGTAGCGATCTGCTACATCCGTGGAATGGTACCGTGCCGGACCTGTCGAGGTCACCCTCGGTCGGGGATACGTTCGTGTCGGCTGCCGCCTCCTCCGACATGCCGTATCCCTCCTCCTTCGCTGACAGTACAACCGATTCGGATTCCGGTCCAGAGGAGGAGGAAGCGGACCCGTTCGCGTACATCACTACCGCCACCATCACGCTGAGCGGTGGCCAACCGACGGGTAGGTTTCCGGTGACGGCTGGCCATAGTGATGGTGCCAATCTTAGGCCCACGGTTCTCACGAATGCATCGGCACCGCCGGTGACGAATGCATCGGCACAACGCTTCGAACGTGCCCTGTTTTCGTCTGGCCAGGATGGAGTGTCGCCTTCGTCCTCATCTTCATCGGCGGGCAAGATGTCGCTTTCCGTGTCGATCGCTTCGGCTGGTAAGTAATCAGTATACACATTAGAACAACAAATGTTGCTCACAAACGAGCGTGAGAGTAAAGGTTTGATAAGGAGTGTACCGTTCGATTATAATCTCATTCAAAAGTAGCAGGTACATCGTTATACTGACTGAAAGATTACTACGCAATTGGAAGGTTAAACAAACAGATAAGAAAATATCTGATGTCGTGCACGAAGATCGACACTTGCTTCCGGTGATGCTGATGTGCAGTAAAGTGCAAACATTCGTAGAAGAAAGGAAAGACGGATGCAGATTGAATGATGGAATCTTTTCAAAGATAATTCTAAAAAGGTTTTAAAAGCACGTTTTAAGTGCAACTTTTAAAATTAAGTTAAATTTCTGCGAAGACTGTAAATTACACCAACGTTTTCGTCATGTACTCGCACAAGTTATGAAGCCGTAGACCTCTTATTGGGGTCTGCGTTATTTCGAATCCCTTTCGGAATGTTCCGGAATGATCTACGTAGAGCAGAGACTATTTTCTAATGGAAAATCATAAAGGCACATAAAGTAGTGTAATTTGTGCTAAAAGAATGTGTTCTTTATTTTAAATTAATCTATTCTTGTTAAACATGAGGCGCGAAGCAATGATGGGACAAACTGTTATAGGGTATTATAGACAACATCATTTGACCTATTTTCCTTGCGTTATCGATTTCCTCCATCAGAACAGCTTAACAATTATCCAATGCAAAAAAAAACCATTGAATTGATTCTTGATTGATTTGATTGAATTGATTCTTATTGAATGTATCATGATGTATCAAAATTCACACCTGCTTAAACGACTTTTTAAGGGAACTAAACAGACATAGCTCGCCTAGCATACGTATCGTATCGACTTGGCATACGGGTTTGGAGCTTTATATGACCGGCACCTTCTACAAATCAATCTGAGCCTGAATTTAGTCCAGTAAATGTCCTATAAATACCAGGAAAAAAAAGAAATAAAATTGAGTCGACTTAACTATCTATTGATCCTTTATTGAGAGATCTATATTCTATCTAGATCTATATTGAGAGAAGGTGGTTGTGGACATTTAATCTACTGACTAACATAACTCTCGAGTCAGATATACAAATCTATTGCACTGGTAAAGCAGCAGTCCAATGGTGGAGGCGACACAACAAGACCCATGGGCTCAAATCGCGTCCGGACAGTTCCCAAATACATGGTCGGTATAGCCTAGGAGGTTGTTAGTGTAGTCAAGAAAAGAGAGATAGTTTCAAATAACTTGTAGTCATTAATTATATGATTGGCATATAACAATTGTTTTTAAAAAGTAATGAACAGTAAGATTCACTACATGTTAGTGAGCGTCTTTCTCAACTGGTGATGGGAAACCCGTAGTGATTGTATGTGTCAATGGAACTACAATCCGGATAAGAAATCCAATCCAATGCAGACTAGAATCCTGATTAAACGTAATGTCCTCTATAATCATTGCCCTATAATCTATAATCATTTGCAGATTTATCACTCAGCTAGGTGGGACGAGGTGGGATGTGGTGTATCAAATCCTTCTTGTAAGTTTTTTCTTCCTGAGAATTTCCTCAAGATCTCAAAACGTTGTCATAGAACATGGTTTCGGGGACTTTTATTTGATAAGTCACTAAGGGATAAGTGGCACTAAGGGTTTTGCCACCAAATTTATGTCCCATCCACGTCGCTCTAATTTAAACGCTTTTATTTAAATCAGTTTTCACGATCTTTGGCAAAAAGTGTATGCAGAAAAATTTATGAAAGATCAATTTAATGAAAGATACGTGTAGGATCAAAGCAGAAGATAATTCTCTTGTAGGCCTTGCTTCATGAGGGATCGAAGATATCCCAGATAGATCTCATTTATTTTGAGAAGCTGGAATGTTTTGGCTAAAATCTATCGTGCTCTTTCGTTTTGTATCATTTTGGAAGTCTCTCGTAAAATAACTTCCTGAACATACAGTAGAAACTCAATGACGTGTTGAAGTACAAAAATCCTTCAACGTTCATATAACGACATCATCCATGATGTTGTTCAAATTACTGAGATCTCGTCACGGTCATAGCTGTATGGTCTTTACGTTGGTTGAGTTGAATAGATTTCTCAATAGATTCGAATATCCGATTTTTAGGAGTTATGGCAGTCAAAAAAAGCAAAAAAAGATCTGCTTCACCAGACGCAACAGAGTGTGTAACCTTGGGAAAGGGGAACCTCCCAAAGCACGTGCGGAAAGTTTAAGTTGGAAATCTAGGGGGAAAATGAACTTGTAAGAATAAGAAATGAATTTATTGTAATGAGTTTAAAACATATGAATAAACAGTTGCAAACAGATTGCCACAAAGAACTCAAAGGTTTTCTATTTCTCGTCGGGTTTCGGCAAACTACATATTGCACAGCCAGCCCAGTTTTAGTGATATTTTATCACAGCCCGGTTGTTTTTGTTAAATTATGTTCACAAAAAAACACTTGAAAGAAGTGTCAAGAAATGTATAGTTATCTTGAAACGTGAACAGGCTTCTTTTATTTATGCATCGTTAAATTTCCTTTATTTATAAGGTAAATTTCGATAAACAGAATCTCATCCATATCTTCCATGAACATACACGCATGGGTATATGTTTTTGGGTGATATACGAGGAGAAGACTGCAAGGAGCCGTTACGATCTGTCGAACACTCGATCAAAGTTTGATAGCGTCTCATCCATTAACACCTTTCCGCTCAATTCTTCAACACTTTGCTAGACTTTCAGAAAAAAAAGAGCGGGTTGGTGGGCATTTCATTCGATAGCGTGTCAAACTGTGAGATGTCAATTCTTCAGCCCAATGAAGACGGCACATGATCTGTGCTTATTTGCTGTAGATATTTACATTTAAGATCGCACCCAAGATCGCTAGTTATTCAGCATTGTTTTGCGACCGTTTGCGACGCCACCAACATCTGATGCGAAAGCGTCCATCGGAAGCAGTTGAAACAATTCTATCTTGAAACACTTTGCAAACGGCAAGGTTTTGCTCCGTTTGCACAAGTGCCAGACACTCGTTCGGTGTGCATTTTACGCCACCAATCCAGATATAGGAACCTACAGTCTCCCAAAACAAAACATCCCCATTTTACTTCACGACACACTTTCGGCAGCAAGTTGTCAGCAACCCGTCTCATACGGTCTGGTTGATCCTGAACATTAACGATATGACCTCGACCGGCAACCGGGCAAACAGGTTTATTGGTTGCAAACGGTGGGGATTTCGGAAGTATTTAGCATGCGGCCAAATGCTGGTGGCCCCTCGTGCCGCTGCCGTCGTCGCTGGAGGATAGTAATTACAATGCGGGACAGGTTTTGACGGTGACCGTTCTTTTGGCATCTTTGCCCATTGCCCATCATTCCGCACACGTGTTGCTGCCGTGCGTTGATGTGCGACGGCGAGGATCGCAAAGACGCCGTAAAACTGTGCATCGTTTTCAATCATCTTTTGAGGAGTTCTTACTCGCTTTTTTAATGGCGGTACTAGTGAGGAATGATTAATTTTTTCTTCCATAATATGCCAAACAAAGAGGAGGATTTTTAGAGCTATTTGTCTGAATATATTGAAGATGTTAAAAAACGATTTCTAAATCAAATTGTTGGTGAGAAGGTTCCCAAAACCCGTTTTACACCTTTCTCACACGCATAGTATTGTGAATTCAAATCAAAATAGAAGAAGCTTTCTTATGAATATTTCATGCGACTGTGTGAATGTGTGACGGAAGTCTGTAATAGTTTGCGCTTGGCTGAGCTTAGATGGAGGTCGTTTTAAACGGTCAAATCGTTTTTAAAAATAAGCTTTCATGTTGAAACATTTATTGCTACCGCAATGAGCAATGCTAATTGTGACTATTATTGTGCATCACCTTGGAACATGAACAAGTTACAGGTGTGTTTCCCCCTCCTGGTGGGTCATACTGCCGGCAGCGTTACCCTCTGAGCGAATAACAGTTGAACGTTTTTTTTTTGCGGTTTGTGGAAACCTTACGAGACTTACAATGCACGGAAGCGCACGCAAAACAGGCTGTGCGAATAATAGTAAATGTACGTCATCTAAAAATCTGCTCTAGAGCAGAATATTAGTCTAATCTTTTGTTACTAACTTAACGCTGTGCTTTGTTTTTTTTTTTTCTTATTTCGGTGCATCAGGTCGGCGGCCAAAATCGCCAATGCTGATAAGATGTGCGCTAGCTATGCTTTCGTTTCGCTGAGCCCGCGTTATGTTGATACTGGCTGGGAGTGCATGAAATAAACCGTCCTTCGCGGGTGTCATACCGATCGCTGACCGTGAGGTGGGGTCTCAGTTAATTTGATAACCTTGAGTGAAGGATGGCGAGCGTAGTAGAGCAACAGAAACAGGTCACAGATGGGCACGGGGATTGAGCCGTGCGTGAATTGTGCGTAATCGGCTAGAAATTGGATAATGTTCTCAGTTTTGTTCGCACCGCTGTCGCGCGAGGCGGACAGTGCCGGTGGGTGAGGAGGATGGTTCTGTGTGTTTTGCTCCTCACTACCGCTACTTTATTATTAATCCATTTTTTTTTTCTATTTTAAGAATAGTTTTTATAAACATAAAAATTCTCATGTTGGTTGAATGTAGTAAATCAACTGTAAAATATCGTTCCTTGCAGCTGTATTAGAAGCATTCGTACAAAATTCAATATGAGAATCGTGGTTTTTATTAAAATTTATTATTTTTTAATTCAGTTGGAACGACCTGGCCGTATTCCTATTTTTAAATAGTTATATCGTATTTCAATTGAAACCCCCTAATTTTTATCTTAGAAACAAAACACACACGACACACGATTTAGTTACAATATTTTTTACTATTCCGTAGAATCCAATAAATGTATTTTTAATTGAATATTGTTGTCATAAATGGTCCAACTAAGGCATGGAAATAGTTAATGGATATTGTTTCCCGATATATTGGTAATTGATTACAATGCGTTACAGTCTAAACTATCTTTCCAACATCGAAAAAAAAAACGAACTGAAAAGAGTTCAGCAATTTAATTTAAATTTCAGCAATTATTAGATTATCATCTTAAGTGGTGGTGCTTGCAAAGTAAGAATAGTATAATTTTTTGTGTGGTTTGCAAAGTTGGTGCATGGATCTTCACCTTACAGGCTCACGAGAACCGATTCTTTCAAACTATTTAGCTAAACGCCTGAAGTTATGCAATATGATGTTTTGAAATAAATTCAATAAAACTTCAACTGCTGTTGTTCTTGGCTCCTTTGGTTTAGCTTGTGTTGATACAGGTTTTTTCACTAGATAAAATAAGGCAAGCGCCAGTCGAAACAAACACAGCACAAGACGAAACAATCGCCACATAAATACGACAACGACAGTAGGGTTAAGACATCGTCAAGCACTAGAGAAGACAATCGAGGCGCATTCGTGTACAAAAACAAGCCGCGACGCTGGAGGCAGTCTAGTAATGGATCACGTAAAAAACCCTTTTAGGAACAATGGTAAACTATATTAAAATTCTTATCTAGTTTAGAATTCTAATCAACAAAAATGGTGAAATATATTTTTTCTGTAAAATGTATAAATTGATTATTGGGTTACGAAGCAAGTAAGAGTAAAGAAATAAGAGAGAAGAATTATATTGTAGGTTATATTAGATTTTTTTGTCGGCTCCGTGGTCTATTGGTGACGACGTAGGACTGTCGAAAGGCACGACGCTGTTTCGAATCTCATTCAGACTGTTATAACCTTCTATTATTATTATTAAGGATTTGTTATGTCACCCAAAAAGTAGAAGTTATATCAGTTTTATTCCAAACAAACTTGTATTTACCCACTAAGAAGAAGAATTGAATGGAAGAAATTGAAATTAAAACTTGATGATTACTTTGAACAATTCCAAATATTTCAGGAATGTACTCATTAGCTCCTTTTGGGCTCAAACATATCGCTTATGGCAGAAAAGTGTCGATCACATAGTAAAGTGACTTGTAAAACATATTGCTTGGTGTCTATTAATAGGTATCTTTTTAATGAATTTATCAGTTTCATGAAATTATGAACCTGAAAATGAATAAAAGTAGTAATAATTTACTACTACTTACTACTAGTAACAATTTACTATAAGATTCATTTCGACTCAACTAGGAATAATCCTTTTTGAAAGATGAATACAAACGAAGGCTGCAAAACAAAAAAAAAGATATGTAAACACAAAACGTATCCTTATTTCCCGGACTAGCTCATTGTTGCTGTAAGTTTGTAATATCCAAGATGTCAAAATACAACAAAAATGCAACAATAAAATAAAAGGATTTATTCGCAATTACAAACCAATTATTTTTAAATTAATCATAAATCGTGTTTATCTATCGTTCTTTTTGTGATGTATCAGTCCACCGAGCTAATAAATTGAAACAGTCCACCAAACTTTTAAATTAAAAAGCTTAAAAAAATACTAAGCAAAACGCATTGGATGAAGATATCGGAGAAGTGGAGAAGGTACAATGGGTGATTGCAAGCAAGGGCTCTGTTTAGTATCATCTATGTTCTTTACCGATTACCAAATTGGTTTAGTAAGGCTGCGTTAAAACATATTTACTGTTTTTAAAATATTTTTAAGTTTTTTTCACTTTGAACGCCCCATTTTTACCCGAAACAGATCGTTCGATGCTTGTCAATTGTGTCATCATTAAATAAAAAAAACAAAGGTTGTGACTTCGTTTATGAGTGGTCCCTTTCGAAAATAAAAACACACACACTTTCTATCGTTTCTGTTGTTTGCTTGCGGGACGTAATGCACGCATAGCTCGCTATTTGTGTGGTTAAGGTACAGCAGGAATAGAAACAGTGCAGATGGCAGCAATCAACGGTAATAATTTGCTAGTTGCAGGTGTATTTAACCGGGCTTGCACTAATGACCTTCGCTGCTCTATGGAAATCCAATTTCCTAACACGTTTCTCTTATCTTTTTCGTCCGGTTGCAGGCGATGACTCTACGGAACGGGAGCTAAACGAATCGCCCGTTAGTGTGCAGATCGTGCCGGAGAAAAAAGGACTCTTTCTCAAGCACTCTGAGTACGAGGTAAGCTGAAAGGTGCGCTTCCACACATCAATTTTACCAATGTCCTCTACCGTCTCACCCATTTGTAGATCAAGCTGAAGGGCATCGAGAAGACGGTAAGACGGCGCTACAAAGATTTCGTCACACTCCATCGCTATCTGGCAGAGAAGTATCCATATCGGTAAGTAACGTGTGTACGTGTGCTAGCGGTCGATCACGTACGCGGGGCACGGGTAAAGTACAACCGATACGGCTTGTGACATGCGTTTGCAGCGGCATCTCTTAGCAAAAGATCGTGCATACTCTCGTTCACGCTATGTTTACCGCTAGGGCAAGATCGTTAGCGTACCAAGGCAAATGAGTATTGGGAAAACAATATTATTCTAGAGGTATGGAAGGTTAATGGGTATAATCTGATGGTGTGATACACTAATTATCAGCCAGATATTGTCATGGTTATACCGCTGTAGCAATGACCTTCTTGTTAACGTCTAAGTTTAACGTTTATCGTTTAAGAAATCCAAACCGTATTTGGTAGGGGTTTGTGCAATCGACAAATGTTTTTTGTGTTATTTTCCATAGAAACCCCATACAAAAATATAGAGTCTTGCGTATAAAGATGAAATCCGAATGGGATCCTCAAAGGCGCACTTTGTAAAAGATTCAAATCATTAGCATTCGACCACTCGACGATTGAACTTGAGCCTCAAACATAGGTGAGGGAAAATTTTAAATCCTTTGATGAATTGTAGAAAACTTTTAAGAATAATGTAGATTAGACCAGAAACATAAAGGTAAGCATTAATTGGAAACATCTCCGATTGTACAATCAAAAATGCTTCATTTGGAAAAATCCTCTATTCTGTACGCATCTGCTGTCAACGCGTAGTCAACACATAGGATCGGCAAGAACAACTAGAAAATTATCAATGTTATTTTTGAAGATGACGATATATCTTTTTTTTCGATTGAACTATAGTATAACCAGCGTAGTTTGACTTAGTGTCTCTACGGACTCAGGTTTAACTATTCGACGCTCTGTCAAAATTGTATGAGATTTAAGGATTCGGTGGTGGTTCAATTAAGTGTGTACGTCATTTTTAAGTCAATAGATAGGACAAATACAATGATTAGAGTGGCAACGATGAGTACGATTAGTCGTCCACCACTCGCTGGAGCCAAGTAATTCAGGTTCGAAATTAAAGTTAGTCACACAGTTATAGCACTGTTGTTAATGGCAACCAAGATAAGGAATATTATCAATATTTTTTTATCAAAACATAATTACAATATCACTAGCTGAGATCTCAGCAATACTGTGTAGTCATTCCTCCCCAATCTAGAGTGTATTTTAATCAAAATAAATAGTCGTTCCCTATTTTGCGGCACGAGAGTTTGACATGCCTGGCATGTAGTATGAAAGCTTTTGAAGGAAAAGCTTACATTGGCTTATATCTTTAAACCGCTGTAATAAGAAACTGCGGTTTGCACAACCGTTTATTTCAGGTGTAAAATTATTTGTAAAAAGATTTAACTTTTGCTAACCCTAACATAATGAATCAAAACGTTATAAAGACTTAAATTAAAAATATGTTAAGTTATATAAGACTACTGATTAAATTAAATTAAAATTAAAAACTTTGATAAGGACTAGGAAATCCAATATATGCAATCAATTAATGCACAAATTACTTTGCGTTTTTTATGAAAATTAACGTTAAAGTATTTAGAAAATATCTTTAATACAGAGAATGTGCTTAGTCAAAACACTTTGTTGCAACATTGCTATATCTTGATTTGTACAATTTAAAATTTGATTAAAGTTTTCTTTAGCTCTGGCAAGAAAAAGGGGATATATTCGACACTCTCACTGTCCTAATTACTTACTTCAAGGAATTGTTTATATAATTTATCTATTTATAAAAAAGGAAATCAAAACATGAGTAAAACACTTTTTCTTACTTTCTTCCAATTTCAGCCTCCTTCCGGCACTGCCACCCAAGCAGCTGATGCTGGATTCGCTGCTCGAAGAACGGCGGCGCGGTTTGCAGACGTGGCTTACCATCGTTGCGCTGCACCCGGTGCTGGGAGGCTCGCCGATTGTGAGTACCTTTCTGCGCGACACCACCACCGACCATCAGTACCGGCTGCGTGTCGCGTACGAGAAGCAGATGGACGAGCTGGAACGATTGCGCCCGGACGCCACCCTGCCGGTGGTGGACGTGGACACGTTGGCCGACTCGCGCACCCGTCTGCGTCGCGTGCAGTGCAGCGTAGGTCGCATGAAGCAGCTGTTTGATCGCCGTTTGTGCCATTCGCGACGCCAAACGGCGGAGTGTGCCGAGATCGATCGCATTCTCCAGGGTCCCGATCTGCGCGATGTGTTCAACGAGGACGCAACGTTCGAGGATATGTCCGCGAGCGAGCGGCTGATTGCGAAGCAGGTCGAGCGCTATGTGCAGGTACAGCAACGTGCCGTCACCGAACGGTTGGATGTGCTGTTGGAGGTGCTACACGCGCATAGGTAGGAGGGAGCTATTTCACCCATTGAAACCGGGAGTGCTCAAAAGTGACGAATGTTTCATTTTCCAGTGAACTGTGCGAACGGATCGAAAGAGGCATCATTGCTGAACAGCAGCGAGCGGTAGTAAAGTCTCCTGGAGTAGGTGCAGGAAGAGGCCGGGAAAAGGTAATAGCTCGCAGCATAAACCAAAGCGATGCAATGGCGGTACGTGACCACTTTTTTAAGTTTAAAGTTCCCGTCTCTTACCTTGGAAATTGGTATCTTTTTTAGCTACCGGCAGATGGCAATGGCTCGGCAACGCGACGCTCCGCATTCGCATTCAGCTGTGCCCAGACGGAAACGCTGCTAGCGGAGCGCTATCTTCAGTCGTTGCCTTCAATACTGCTGTCCTACGCGCACGAGGAGCAACAGCACCACCAGAAGGTAACGCTTGCACTCAGTAGCGTCGATCGCAGTCGATTGGCAGCATCCCCCGCCCATAGCTCTACTAACCGTTGGAAATGTTTCGTAAATCTTTCTTTCGCTCCAGATGTCGAAGATATGGCATCGGTTAGTGGTTAGCGAGTCTAGCCGGCTCGACTGAACCGGTTTTCCAAGCGCTTCCAACTCTGGTGATAATGAGACAGGAAAAGGCAGGACATTAAATACAGGCATTTTGTTTGATTGAAGGTGTTAAAGTTAGATTAGCGTTGCACTTTTTTGCACTGCGTTATATGCATATGAATATGCGAATTCTAGATAGAGTAGGGCGGATAGTGTTGGTTTAGTTGCTCCTTTTATTTAGGACGGTATGTTTAAAATGAGTTATTGATTCAGAATGACAGATAGCATAGAAAGAGTTTCAATTACATATTAAAAAATATAGTGGACAGAATTAATCAACTCAAACAAATGCTACTATAGCTTTGGTAGGATTTGAAATCTCGTATTTGGATAAGTTTTTTCCGCGCTCACAAATAGGAGGCTTAGAGTACGGTATTGCACATTCATTCCATAGTAATAAAACCAAACTACACAAATAAACAACGTTGTAAATCAACCGAAGAAACTATCTACTTTAAACAGGGGTTATACTCTAGCCAATGATATTTTTTCTCGAATAAAAACATAAATCAAAAATACAAAATCCACTTCTACTATTCTCGATATTCTACTTTTTTTACAAAGCTTTTTTATTGTCCTCGTTGAACATTTTTTTCTACTCTTACGTAGATTTTCTCGATCTCGATATTCTACCTTTCAACAATTAAACAGTTTGTTTGCAGAATAAGTATTATACTTTAAGATATTTATTGTTTATCCTTATTTATACTGCGGTCATTATTTCATACCATACTATGTGAACGAATTTTGGAAACGGTTCTAATCAACTTATAATGTTGAAGTCATCCGAAAGTGTTTCGGTTAGACAATGCATAGGCTACTCAGATCTGCAGATCCGACGGGTTCAGTAGGAGCATACGAGTTAAGGAAGGATTCACATATGCTTTGCCGCATACATGGACTGGAAAAGATACCGATAAATGGACGTTTGGTTCTCGATCTTAACCTCGACTGCCCCACGGTCGATACAGCGGGATCAACTGCAACGATCTCGGTCGGCTACCACAGTGGAGATAAGAGCGGAGATAGGATACAGCGGATCTAAGAGCGGAGAAAGTCAGAGGGCAGGTCTACGGAGAGGTGCGGTTAGAGATCGAAGCGGGAGCGAGTTATTGTAGTGTTGTGTGCTATGAACATTTTGTGTAAAGATTATCTTGTACTGTAGTTTGCGTTGCAGGTGTAACAAACGTATAGTATGAATGGGCGGCTAGTGTGGGATGATGAATCTGGACGGATCTGTACGCATTGACAGTTCTGTTATATTCTTGAAAAATTATAGTATTATTTAAGAATTGTTAAAAGGACGTACTGATTGCTTTTTCAACCCAGCGTGTATAACTGGCCTCACTATCACCGAACATACTGCTGAGGGTGAAAAGAAAACTTTTTGTTATGATACTAGTGGTCCCGAGATTCATGTGAATCTGGTAGACAACCGGTTCACTGTTTCGGTAGTCCCTGGTTCAGCTATCGGATCGCTTTACAACAAAAGTCTATTTGCAGCGCTTGTGACAGCCTTACCCGATCTGCGGTCTATGCAACATGCTGTATTTAGAACTGATTTAAGTGCACGTGTAGCTCAACAAACAAGTAGGATTGCTGGGGAGTTGAAAAAAATCGAAGAAATAATAAACGTTCCTGTTACCGAACTAATCCGTCAAGGAACCACCGTGTTCAAGACAAGTGTGGCATCGGGCCCTGCAACGGACACATCTGGTACAGGTCATGATGGAAAAGCTGCGAACCGTGCATTCCGATTTGTACAAAAGGCTTACGTATCACATCGGTCACACACAACTAGTCGATAAGTTTCTAAACGTATTTCAATTAATAGGAAGATATAGAGATGAAAAGCAGGTTAAATGGATATTGAACCTTGCTGCTGTAGATTACTCGAAAGGATTTACCGGACATGCTAAGGAAGTGTATGACAGCTTTAAGAGTTTGCTTTTAAGATTGTTAAATGAAAACATCAACTCAAATAAGAACACCCAGGAAGAGTTAGCTATACTGAGAAAAGCAAAGAGAAAAGTTAATGAAACTAACTCCTTAAACATTTTCCAGAAAGCACAGAAAGGTTATAATTGCATACAAAGATAATGTTACCAAGTAGCTAAAAGACGTCAAATTTAGTAGAAAAAATAGAAAATATTAATTTTAATTCAACTATAAATTGCTTAAAATATTATAAAATGTATTTTGTGGGGTTGATGAAGTCTTACTTCTTGTTTTGATTCCGTTAGACGTATTCCGTTGGACGTATTGCTGTTTCTTACTTTAAAATAATGTTAGTTTCTCGGGAATAAATTGTTTCATTTTTTTTGTTCAGTTCAGTGCAGTGCTTATGCGAGCAATGTGACGTAGGTAAAGATAAAAAATATGAGCGAATTATTATTGATATATAAATATTAAACAGACACAGACATATCAAGAAAGTATGGAAGTCCAGATTGTACTATCCATGCCTTTGCCTTGTGGCACTCATTATTTCTCGTGCGGCAAGGGATAGCTCTGTAAGTAAGTTTTTTTTTTAATTTTGATGTTACATTAGATAAAATGTATCTTTAATGGTTTTTTCTCTTTATTGTCATTCCCGCTTGGTTTAATTTAGGGAGCTTTTACCAATAAGCCTAGGAAGATGAGCAGTCATAAAGAATGATAAAATGATAAATTTATGTCCTGGTAGCGTAGTACGAATTGAGATTGTACAGATCCTGCAAAACCCAATTGATGGTGAACAGTTTGTTTGAAAAAAAAAATATCACAAGAAATGAAGATGGTAAAATCCTTCATCACGCGAAAACTGATATTTGAAGCCGGACCCAAGCGCTAGGTAATGCGCAAGTACGTTCAGTTTGTCGGATATTGTACTATACTTGCTACTTTCTGTATTTCCAGAGAATAAGCCCCTTGGTATATCCGCTAGATGCTCGACCTAACTTCACATCCACATAAGAATAGCCTATTGTCCACAAATTTGGTATGATTTGGTCATGCTTTGAGTTGATCAAACCCTCCATATCTATACCGGTGATCACCATTAGACTGTTTTGGAAGCACTAACGAGCTTCAAACGACCATTGCATGGAGCCGCCTGGTGTTTGACGAGCAGCAGCTGTCCTTGTTATTTTTCTGCGAAAGATGGGCCGTTACCATAATTTATCGCACCTGTTGATTCCCAAGCTGCCATGCCAGAGGTTGGTGCGAGTGATCGCTGAAAATTTCAAGACGAATCTTCGTGTCTGCATCTCCAGAGTGCATAGTGCAGTAAGTGTGTATGAGAATATTAATCAATCAAATCGATCTATCAGCTTTGACGAAGGATATCCAGCTGCATTTTTGGTTCGGTGTTAAGAGTACCTAAATACCTGGGTTACGGCTTTCGTTGCGTTAAATCAGAAAACAGTTTGGATAAAGTACAATCCTGATTGGCGTTACACACGTCGAAGGTTAACCAACCCAATGTTTTAAGCGATATACCCGCTAGTTAGGAAGTCTTACATCATCGACCGCTGTTGCACCTATTAAGAAGAAAAGCTTAAGGATGTTGCTCATATTTTACTAACAAATAATGTATTTTGGATATGGTGAAAAAGATTGTAACTGAACTCGTGCAGATCGCGTAAAGCAATTAGCTGAGTGTAGAAAATGCATAACATATACAGCTATAACCTCAATAAGCTAGATGGTAGACGAACTCTTCCCTTGCTAGGCAAAAGAAATTTAAAGCAGTATAAAATAGGATAAGAAGAATTAGAAGTAAGGTAGAATTAAGTTCCCTTTGGATTTTGTAAACGCACATATTAGTTCATCAAATAGAATGACACACTTATTTGTAAACGTATACATAATAACAATAAATAGTTGAACAGATAAATTCGACGTAAAACCGGAATCGCTTTCAACTGACTCTTTCAATCAACTTCAATGCAACGTAGGTGCAATACTCCGAGCTTGGAACCCTCCGGAGTCGTCAGACACGTTAGAGCCCTTGGAACCATCAGAATCCGTCCGGAGCAGCTAGTGGATATCCGGAGCCATCAGAATCTTTGGGGCTGAAACTAATGATACGGTAATATCAGCAAATGACAACTGAAAAAAAGGAAATCGGTAGTTTCAAAATCAATCCCAGCTACAAGTAACTCCCGCCTCCGTTGCGCTTTATAATATTTTTTATTTCAATAATATACAACAATACGGTCCTACAGTTACTACCGAAAAAAATGCAAACATGTCTGATAGACCACCAATTAAGTTTATATCGCCGTATCTTGGACGATTCGCAGCGTTTTGGAATTTCAATTTTATCAGCTCCAATGATTCTGACAGCTACGGCGTTTTAGAAGCCTCCGGTTACCAACTAGCGGCTCCGGACGGTTCCGACGACTCTGAATGTCTTCAGAGACATCTCTAGGCGGCTCCGGACGGTTCCAATGGCTCTGACGGATCCGGCGACTCCGGACAGCTCCGAACCACTTCGGACGGCTCCGACAATTCCAACGACTCCGGCTTCTGGCTAGCGGTTCCAGACGGTTCCTCACGGATCCATGGAGCCTGGATCGTATGGGATCTAAACCCTACCGAACGACCGGATTTTAATCGTATGGATTTTAAATTCAAACCACAGCAAAAGTGGTCTTTTGCAGCACTCATTTTTGCCGCACACATGCGTCGACGACATGTCTGGTAGGGGAGTTGGTAGTTTAGTTAGTTTAGTTATATTTTTCCGAATTTAACAGATATTTATACAAATGATATAAATTCGCTATTATTAATGGGTACGACGCCTGATCTCTCCTCATTGAATTAACTATTTCACCGCAAATTTGCTGTTTATAATAATGAAGATATTTTGTAGAGCCAAAGAAATTTAACATTAAGGGGAAAATTTGTCTGGTAGGGGAAGTTCGTATGGTACCATGCAGAAAAAAAGGTGATAGACAGAACTTCCCTCTTTTGCACACTACTGTGCTGTATGTACCCCACCCCACACAACTGCGCTGTGTGTACCCCGCGCCCGTGTTTGTATCTCTTTCTCTCGCACTGCCCGCGCAAATCTTTATGAAAAATCGCAAACCACACAAATCTTTAGGAGGCTTACATTATTTTTATTATTTTCATTAGGAGATAATTAGTTCCAGTTTTGACTGCATGTAAGGGTAACTTATGTCCACACAATGGCGCCTTCCTTTTTCACTATGTGCAACTTCCTTTTTCACTATGTGCAACCGTTCCGTGGTGATATACTAGGAGGCGCCTCCCTAAGCGGCGTTGGTTTTATCCTGTGATCCGGTGATTGTGATAGGGTGACTGATCCGGATGTCATCGTCTCCATACAGTGGCGGAAGGCACGGAAGCCTTTCCCTACTGCCAACTCACGGGATGATTCACGGTGGCACACCGGTTAGCCACCGAAAAGCGCTACCGACGGCGCATAGTCATTAGCTACCGGCTACTGTACCTGCCCTGTACCTGCCCAGTCACTGCGTGTGACAGTGATCATCCCATACCGCGTGGTAGTAACAGAGATCGGCGTACCGGGATGACACCCAATACAGCCGTTACAGTGATGTTTGGCACCTCACAGGAACCAAAACCGGTGGTAACCACAGGATTAGGGTAAGAAGCCGTGGGAGTTGTTTTTGCTGCGCTCCACATTGTTGTGATAGCAGTGAATATGTTATTGGTTGGCACCAGCCATTATGCTTTGCATCATATTTTTTTCGACCTTTGCCTTCCTCGCTTAATATGTGTAATGTTTTTCGTTGCCCTTTTTATCTTAGATCTGAAATGTAACCATATCAATCTTTATATTGGTATTTTGAACTACGTTGGCGACCGCGGTCAATTGGTCAAATCGGAAAAGCAACGGATCCAAATGAACGAAGGAAACACACATATCGAGTCTGTCTTATAGAAGGCAGGAAAAATAAAATCCTAAATATAAAATAAATATACTAACCCCCATACAAATCATCGTCACACTACTTCACAAACAGAAAGCATGCACTGGCTAAAAAATCGTCCGGCGCTGTAGACAGACGATCGCGGGCAGTGCGAGAGAAAGAGATACAAACACGGGCGCGGGGGGTACACACAGCGCAGTAGTGTGCAAAAAGAGGGAAGTTCTGTCTATCACCTTTTTTTGCACGGTACCATACGAACATCCCCTACCAGACATGTCATCGACGCACACATGTGTGCGGCAAAAATGAGTGCTGTAAAAGACCGCTTTGCGCAGCGGGTTGCCAAGCAGTCACTCAGCCAACTCTGTCTCCTGGGGAGGAACGGCGCTGTCCAAAAATAGAGTGGTGAAATGTGTGTTGAATATGAGCAACTCATGCGCCAGTATCACAACGACATGACGACGAAACACGCACATAATTCAGTGTAGCGCTTGCTACGTGTGAGGCAGAGTTACGAGAAAGTTGGATGGTTTTGAATTGTGTTTCATAGTAGAAAAGAAGCTCAGTGCAAATTAAGGTGACCAGTGACGTGTTGAATAAAAATTTATTGTGAAACACTTCCATCAGTTCGACGATACCTGCTAACATAATGAATGAGACGGAGAATGCGTCATCAGCTGTTGATTTGTGTTGAATTGTGTTGAAGTGTGTGCGTCAAAACACCGGCCGGCGTCATGCGTATACGTCTTAATAGTGACTATACCAGATGAATGGTAACTGTTGGAACCGTTGTAGAGTTCCGCCGTACTGTCAGCTAGGCTAATTCCGGATAGGACAAAAGGCATATATGTATATTAGGAACGAACGGCGGGAATCCTTCTTTTCGAAAACCAAGAGGCGAAAGCGACCCCTGTGGTCTAAAACCTCTATAAATCATTCAACTAACTGACCTTTTTAAAATTACAAGCCATCGAATGACACCGCAAAAAAAAACGAAAAAAACTAATTGTTTGGAATCACGCTTTAGCCTAAAAACTTTGGATTCTTCATTTTGTTAGTTTCTACCAGTAAATGTTTAATGCATTGTTGAATTTGCAATTTGTCAGAAACAGTGTGCTGAAGAAAAAAAAATAGGTAGGAATAGAAGTGGAACATGATTTTCTGCAATCATTAATTCTTTTCTGTTTCTTTTTCCTTCAGATATTTCTAGACGTGTCTGGTTATCCTACAGGTATGTGAGTCATTGTAAATTTTTCCAAAAAAAACCGCGTATAGCGTACAGAGAATAGTCCGGGGCGACAAACTGTCAAATTAACCCAGTTTTTGACAGGTGTTATGCTTGCTAACAGAAGACACTTAAGCTAATAATATCTGCTTGCATGGCTTAGTGCGTACATCAATATTTCTCGATAGCGATTCTCCTAAAAAATAAAAAGCAGTACGTAAAAATTGCCTATAGCAATCGTAGCTAAACACATTGTGTTTTTTCCTCTTTATAAGCATTAATTACTGATCAACTATATTTCCTAAAATTTTAGGATAATAACAACAGGACTTGAATTTACATATTTTATCACACCCGCAAAAGAGTTAACGAGAAAAAGGGAGTAAAATTTAACCATCAGCATGGAACTACCGGAAGGCGTTACGATACAAGAGAAGTTTGCTGATAACCGATCGATTATTGAAGTAAAAGGCAAGGATATTGTGCTCAGCCAAATAAGATCTCACATAGAACCTCTCTTGGCCACCTACTCCACTGAAGAAGTGCGCATCTTTGCTAGCAGCTCACTGAGTATCGATGCAGATCTTTCACGCGAAGTGTGGCATGGGCGTAATTTGGTTGTGGTTGCTAACGAAATCAAAGTTATCAAAGAATCGGTTCGATGGGATGTCTCTGGGAAGGATAGTGGTCATATCTACACGTCCAATGCCGGTACCGAAGGAAACGGCGTTGGCAAGCCGGGAAGCGATGGTTATCCCGGTGAAAGTGGTGGTAACGTATTGTTGCAGGCTTACACTGTCCAACATCCGGAGCGTTTGACAATAATTTCAAATGGTGGAAATGGTAGCAACGGCCAAGATGGCGGAGACGGAATAGCAGGAGCCGATGGTAAAGGAATTACGAAAGCAGATTTTGAGTGCAACTTTCCACCCACTGCAAAGTTTATTGCACAGCTGCGTGAGGAACCCATAACAACAACCATCGATAGCATCAGAAGAATGGCCCAGGACGTTAAAACGCAATGGTTGGTAACATTCACGCTAGGAGGATTCAATGTTTTAACTCAAACAGAAAATGTGTTGAATAAAACTGGGTGGACTCACTACGACGTGGAAAGACTTTACATCGAAGTGAACACGCACGATGGCTGTGAGATAACATTTTCGTTTGAACAAGGCAATTTGTTTTTGAACTGTCAATCATTTCTATTGTACAAGGGATCTACTGGACAGTTAGGAAAATCAGGTGGAAAATATGGAGTAGGTGGTCAAGGAGGATTTCCTGGTGAGATAATCGTTAGATGTCTAACAGACGGTCGTCCGTTTGACATTTCAACCAACCGTAAAATAGGCAATGATGGAAATAATGGCAAAGGTGGCCTTCATGGTGCGCCCGGCAAAAATGGTTGGGATATGGGGTATGTGGATTATTCGCTGAGAACCCCACTAATGTACGGACAAGATCAAAACAGCAAACTCCAACTATCGTTCTTTGACGTTGATGCACCAAATCGAGTCCACTGTCCATATCGGGCATTTCAAGGCAGAAGTGTTAATGCAGAAATAAAGGAATCAAGAATGGATCGATCGCAGCACACTTTTACGGAAAGGAACAATGCTCGTGCAAATAACGAAAGGCAGCATCATTCAAAAGCTGTGGGGAAAAAAAATATTCCCAAATCACGCGTTCTGTCCGCGTTTTCTGAATTCTTACAAGAGATCGAAGAATTAGAACAACTAAAACAAGACCTAATCGAAATTGAAAGACAGCAATTGGCACAACAGGAGTTGGAAATAGAAAGAGAGGCACTAGAGTATGAAACAGAACAACTAGAAGAGCAACTACTACTACAACAGCTAATCGAAATTGAAAGACAGCAATTGGAACAACAGGAGTTAGAAAACGAAAGTGAGGCACTGGGGTATGAAAGAGAACAACGAGAACTAGAACAAGACCATATCGAAATTGAAAGACAGCAATTGGCACAACAGGAGTCGGAAAGAGAAAGCGAGGCACTGGGGTATGACAGAGAACAATTAGAAGAGCAACTATTACTACAACAGCTAATCGAAATTGAAAGACAGCAATTGGCACAACAGGAGTTGGAAAGAGAAAGAGAGGCACTGGGGTATGACAGAGAACAACTAGAAGAGCAACTACTACTACAACAGCTAATCGAAATTGAAAGCCAGCAATGGGCACAACAGGAGTTGGAAAACGAAAGTGAGGCACTGGGGTATGAAAGTGAACAACGAGAACTAGGACAAGACCTAATCGAAATTGAAAGACAGCAATTGGCACAACAGGAGTTGGAAATAGAAAGAGAGGCACTAGAGTATGAAAGAGAACAACTAGAAGAGCAACAGGAGTTGGAAAATGAAAGTGAGGCAGCGGAGTATGAAAGAGAACAACGAGAACTAGAACAAGACCATATCGAAATTGAAAGACAGCAATTGGCACAACAGGAGTTGGAAAGAGTGCGACTGGAGTATGAAAGAGAACAACGACGACCAGAACTAGAGCAAATTGAAATTGAAATAGAGCAACTGGAACTGGAACAAAGGGAAAATGAAAGACGACAGTTCGAACAAAAGCGGTACGAAATGGATAAACAACGATGGACACAACTTCAAAGCGAAAGGGAGCAGCATCAATTGGAACAAGAACAGATCCAATGTGAATACGATGCTTTACTGCAAGCCAATGATAACCAAAACGCTGATATTGAGCAGAGTATAGATTTCAAAATTAAGCGATATGTGAATTTTGCCCTGGACACAATAGGACTGAATGGAGTCGATGCCGTTAAGATTAACTACTCGGCTGAAAGTTCGTGTGAAAAGGATCCATTAAACATTTTGAACAATAATTTGAATCTAGACGATTGGAAGCAGCACATAAAGTGTATCGTTGATCGCCACAAACTGAAGCATTTGGTGGATGTTTTTGAAACGATGCAACCGAAGTTTAACATACAACTTGCAAGGGATTGCAATGTTAAGATTGAAGACATTGCGGACATCTTGAAGAACAAGTTTAAATTTGCAATATTAAGCGAAATATCACAGAAGATGGAAAATCGTAGTTATAAATGCCAAACAAATGGTGAAGTACTAACAACACCAAATGTTATCAGATATTTAGAAAAAAAGAAAGACAATCAAAATACTTTTCATCATCCTCTCATTGGCAGCTTAAAGCAGTACATTTTTGAAAATGATTTTGAGCAACGTGTCAACTTCTGCAAATTTGTCGCACATTCATTTGAAAATAGGGACAATGCGATCCAAAAGGCAATAGAAATCTTCATCATGGAACAAGACTGCTCAAATTATGCAAACGAACGGGTGAAACATTTTTACGAGGCGTTTAACGATTTTATACAAAACCAACAGAAGCACATCGATAACATCACTGAGTTGTTGACAGCAGAGCTTCGCAAGACAAAGCATCAGGAAGCATTCTATCTGTGGAACGAAAGCATCGATGACCATGCAATGCTGGAAGATCTAGAGGAGGTGATTAGGAAGGATAAGACTTTGAGCTCACTGTATGATCAACTAGCGCTAGAGGAAAATTCTGAATATGACTGGGAAGAATGCAGCAAAGATACCAGAATACAAGAAATATTTAAGATCAATATGGAGCTGGAAGGCATCATGTCTAAGAGCTACAGATTGCTATTGGCGTATGTATACGATGTGAATATTCGGGTGTATACTACCACGGAAGACAACGAGATCAATCTAATAGAAGACCATAATCCCGATGCCACAAAAGTGACGCATATCTTAATGAAGGCAGACGAATTCGTTCAACTGGAGATCAATGAAGCTTATTATCAGCTAGAAGAGGAGCGTCTGTACAAGGATAGGATTTACAGGAGAGTTTTGATACAGTTGGACAGCCTGCAGACCATACAAGATATCGATAAGTATTACGATCAGGAACTTGTCGATCAAAATAGTGACTACAACGATACGGCATCTGATGATATGGATGAAGACAAAACTAACGCAATGGAAGAGATTGCAGCATTCTTTTCGCACGAGGAGAAGCACCAAATATACCTTCGTCTCAAGAGCATTTCTGCCCATTACACTGGTCAATGTGAAGTTATCAAGAGCATCCTGCAGCGTTTTACCTTCGAAGGACGACATGTGTCGTACAACCAAATGTGTTTCTTGGTCAACTCTATACTTGCGCACAGTGAGGCAGAAAGGCGGGAGAGGTACACCTTTGCCTGGATCGTTGCGGCATATAATCAGTGCAATTGGACGGACGAACTGGTTCTGCTGTGCTTGGAGAATTGCTACAAGAGTCAACTAAAAGAAAAATCGAAATGGCGTCAGTACATGTCGAAGATTATCAACAAAGAAGTATTGTTAGTATTCGCCAATAGGTTCACAAGAAACCCTTGTCCTGTTGAGTGCGTTGAGGATATCTTGCACATACTTAGTATTGTTCCAATTCAATCGGTTTGTTTTGATGAGTTAGAGCTAACAGAATGGCCTTACGCGCTTAAGGAATGTTATTGGACGAGCAAGCTACAATCACTTATCACGATGAGTAGTGAGTCGGAAAGCTTAACTTCAGCTTCCTTCTTTGCCCTTTCCATTGAGAACACATTCGGCAACAACTTGATGGAGATGTTGTTCGATTCGTTAAAAGAGAAGCGCAGTGAAATTACGTATGACATACTTATCACTATTATGTCTAGTTTCCATTCGCAAAAATGGAACTTGTGCAATGATGATTTGAAAATTTTAGAACAATCTAATTTGCTGGCTTGGATTGAGCAGATGGACCAGAAGTACAAGACAAACTCAAACGAACTTAATGTAAATCAGCTGGCGACTATCATTAGGAACAATGCAAATACGTCAAATAATATACTGCAGCACTTGCCACGCATCGAACAATCAGTTGCTCATATTAATCAAAATAATAAGAATATTAAAGAAAAGTTGATATCCAACTTCGAAATCACTGACATTAAGAAATGGGCGAAAAATTTCCGAATTAACAACAAGCAACCAAGTGCGGAGTTGCATGAGGAAATGCTTGCAGTAATCGATAGAGCTATCGAGCTTCAGAAGAAATTTAGGCTGCGAGACACACAGCGATTAACAGTGTTGGCCCTTTTGGCCAATAATAGCAGCACATTGGCTCAAGTGTCTACTGGGGAAGGGAAATCGTTAATTGTAGCAGCGACTGCGATTATTCAAGGACTACTTGGAAAATGCGTAGATGTTGTTACCAGTTCATCAGTTCTTGCTAAGCGTGACGCTGACGTCAATAAGAAACTTTACGAGCTGTTTGGACTCAACGTCTCGCACAACTGTACTGAGCGGCTAGAAGATCGAAAGGAAGCTTACTCATGCAATCAAATCTTATACGGAGATCTGGCCAATTTTCAGCGAGACTATCTGTTGGATAGATTTTTTGGCAAAAATATTTTAGGAAATCGCAATTTTGAGACTGTGATCGTTGATGAGGTGGATAGTATGTTGCTCGATAAGGGAAACAATATTCTATACTTGTCTCATGACATTGCCGGAATGGATAAGCTTGAATCGGTGTATGTATTTGTCTGGCAAATGGTCAACAGTCCGACAGATGTTCCGGATGATTTGCACATGGAGTCGATCAAACAGTCGGTGTTAGCCGAGATGTATGCAACAGTTCAGAAAGAGGACATTGAAAGTCTAGATCAGAATTTGGGACAATCAAATATTGCGCTGATATGGCATAGATTGGTAAAGTCACAGATAATAAATCATGCAGGAAGATTACTCATACAATCTATCGACTGCAATATGATACATCGTGCAATTGCACCCGAGTTTACATCATACACAGACCGTCTTTGCTTCTTACTTCAGTCTATCATAGAACGTGAAACTTGTTTCAAAGTACCCAATTATCTGAAACCATTTGTTGAGAGACACTTGGACGGTTGGATATCCAGTGCCTTCACAGCGCTATACATGGTGACAGGGCAGCAATATGTGGTGGACGTCGATAGATCGGGATCAAGCGCAGATCGGCATGCAAATGTAATTATTCTGGATAACGATACGGGCACTGATCAGGCCAATTCACAGTGGGATGAGGCATTGCACCAATTCTTGCAGCTTAAGCACGGTTGTAAGCTGTCTATCCAAAGCTTGAAAGCGGTGTTCATCTCTAATGTGAGTTTTTTTAAGAAGTATAAATCGCTGTACGGCTTAACGGGCACGTTAGGGTCAAAGATTGAAAGAGATTTGCTAAAACAGATACACCAAGTGGACTTTGTCACTATTCCAACTGCCAAGTCGAAGCAGTTTGAAGAATATGATCCTATCATTTGCTCGAGCAAAGAGCACTGGAAGCAACAAATAATGCAAGAAGTGACGGAACTTACTAATGACCAAAAAAGATCTGTTCTGATTATCTGTGAAACGATCACCGAGGTGGAGACATTGCAGCAGATGTTCCACACTAACTTACAAACAAACGTTTACACCTATGTGCGAGATTATGAAAAGTTTACCATCGCAGAAGGTGATAAAAAGCTTGAACCAGGCCATACTATTATTGCTACCAACTTGGCGGGTCGCGGCACAGACATCAAAATATCCGATGACCTTCGGAACAACGGAGGATTGCACGTGATACTAACATACCTACCCATGAACAATCGCATCGAAGAGCAAGCCTTCGGACGAGCAGCTAGGAGCGGTGACAAAGGTTCAGGAGGCATGATAATAATGGCATCAGGTGATACAGTGGCTAATAATTATCTAATATTTGCTCTTAAAAAGAAGCGTGATGTGGACGAACAGTTCCGCATATCAGCTATCAAGGCATACTACGAAACAACGATCAAAACAGAAGAGGAATGTTTTAAGACATTCGAAGACGTATACAATCTGCAAAGAAAATGTCTTGAAGCTCATAAAACACCAAACTCAGTAAAAGAGATTCTATTGAAAAGCTGTTTGGACAAATGGTCATTTTGGTTGGACGAAAACGATTCGCGCATAGGAAAAGCATGCGACGAGACTTCCAACAGAGAAGTGACACAGCTTTTAAACCAGTTCCTGGAGCAGTTGGAGAAGGTTCAAGCTACGAACGCAAATTGTTGGGCTACTTGGGTAGAAGGAAATCCGATTCAAATGATAAAATTGGGTAAATGGATTTCTCAACATAAACCAAAACACTGTGATGTGGCATTAGAACTATTCCGGAAGGTAATTGCTAGTGAGCCTTATTTTTGTGAGGCCGCTTATTACTATCGTGCCTATGCGCGATTAGTTCTTGATTTCAATCGAGAGGGGTTTAAAAGTGATTTACGGATGGCAGAAAATCTCTTCGATGATCACATAAAGAATGAAATCTATGCGTCAGGTGTAATAAGTAAGCTAAAGCTAAGCACACCACAAATCGAGGGATACGAGGAGCAAAAGAAAAGTCTCATTAATCTATATTCATTGTTCATCCAATCTATTGACGACATGTTGGGACATGCAATGACTCCTCAATCGTTTGTGAACTATGAAATAAATGAAGAAGTGGCCGATATTATTTTTCAAGATCTTGTCCAGAACGGTATGATACAGAGAGCTGAAGTATTCGGTAATATAAATGATGGACAGTTGCAGAAACTACGTATTGAGTATGGAATATCTGTGAATAAATTGAAGGTGTTTCTAAGAAAGCATAGAGGATCTATTGACGAGAAAGAGTTTCTATCAGCCATTCGGGAGATTTTTTCATTCCCAAGCAGAGCTGAGTTTTGGAGCATTCTTGTGACACAAGGTGTTCTGCATAGCATCGAAAAGTATGTGATGATAAGTGAAGAACGATTAAAAATGGTAGATCCTGCACTGATGAACTTGATAAATAATTCGGTGGATTCAGGAAAACTTATGAAAGCAATTGTGGAGCCCGACAAAAATCAGTTACTTTTGATCCATGAACCAATCCAGTCTGTGTCTTGGTTTGAGAAACAGCAATTCATTCGTATCATTGGTGAGATTAAATATAAATCTCTTGAAGAAAAAGGTTTGCTATCATTCAACGAGAAGGCAACCATAGATACAAATAAAATTTCCGGCTGTGTATTTTCATCGTTTGATTCTATTACCGCTCAAGATATTACAGACAAGACAAATATTACACTCAATGAAGCAAATCTTATCCTAAACGATCTACTTGAGCAAAAAGTTTTGGAAAAGAGAGGTGATTCGTTTGCTTTAACAGCAAACTATGACCTGGATGTCTTACTCCCGACGTATCCAGTGTACGAAACAATTGTAAGAAATGTTCTTCCTATATGTTTTGCCTATAAATTAGAATTACGAAATATTTCTCGACAGCTTGAACAGGAGGAAGGTTGTAACATACGTATAGAGCTAAAGCCCGATCCTCATCGGATGTTCTTTAACGATTTATTAGAACAGAAGATAATCCAACCTCCAATGGCGAGACATGAAATCGATGAAAGTAAACTTAAAGCAATGTACAACAGAAGGTGGTCGGAAGAGGAATTGAAAACGAGCCTTGCAAAAGATATAGGCTTATCTCTACAATACAGTGAGGCTCTCGTGAAACTGTTGCTTAAAAACTACTGGATCTTTCCAGATAACATTCCTATGGATGATCCCTTTGTTTTCGTGTTTCCCGAAAATTATTTTCTAAGCGGTAAAAAAAGTCGATCGAGCCTTTCCAATGTTGATACAATCATCAAAAAACATGGTTTAGTAGTTGACACTTATGATGTGGCTCTCGCTGTTGAAAAGTGGTTCAACAACCAAGAGACATTAAGAGGAACTGCCAAACATATTGAGAATGTTTTAAGAAAGTCAAAATCCACACTAGCATCAATAAAAGAACCCGAAGGCACACTTCAATCTATCCTTGAGTTCTATGGTAAAGGAAGTTTCGGAAGCATTGAGGAAATACGTACTTTTATCACAAACGGCCTAGAGGATTTAATAAAACTGGAAAATAAAAAATGGACCACAGAAATGTTGGTTAACTGCTGTGCTGTCGTATTGATAAGCTTAGCACAGATATTGATTGGCGGTTACATTGAGATCTACTCGTGCGGCTTCATGACCCACGTTGCGGGCGCATTTATGAACGAAGGCATTAACGATATCCTGTTTGCCGTGGGTGCCTTAACATCGGGGTACTTCAGTTGGCAAGACTACCGAGATCAGAAGTGGAAAAGTGTGTTATTTTCTATTGGTACGGCTGGTGTAGGAATGTATCTCTCACGAGGTGCTAAGTTCTCTCGGGTAGCAAGTAAACTTGTTAACCCAAACTATGAGCGTAACGGCATAAGAGTAGCTGAATCGTGCGGCAAGCAGCTAATGGAAACGGTCGGTGGAAAATGGAAGGTAATTAGAGAGGTAGCAAAAAGTGTGAATTGTAAAATAATCAAAGGTGTCTCATTCGCATTGGCAAACACGGCCGTAGATAAGCTAGTCACCAATCATCTGCAAGCTATGCTGAATTCTTTGGCATCGGACATTTTAACGGACGTTAAGGGTGCAGTGACTAACCACAGAGTTGCGAACACTCTGCAGAAAGCGTACGATTTGTTGGGCAAGGACGGCGCCAAAGCCCTTGTGAACGATCTGACAAATACATATCTAGCGGAACAAAATACGACAAAAGCCTTTTTAGATCCTGTCAAGCAGATAACTCAAAGTGTAATGCAAGGCATTCAGCAAGCAAACATAAAAATAGATAGAACAAGCAATACGATGGTGTACATTAACCAGCTGAGTCGGTTAATAGATTATGCGGATCGTGTTGCCCAAATCTACAAAATGTGCAACTCTACTCATAAGCTACTGGATACTATCAACCATGAAATGGAGCAAAAGCTGATCAACATTGATAAGAAAAAGGAGCTGCCAAAGGAAATACAAACTGATGCGAAAGACTTTGAGTCCTTTCAGACGGAAGTGATCGAGCAATGGAAGCAAACATTGATTGAGCATGTCGGACAGCTGTTAGCGCAACATGTTGTGCTACCAGTTCTTCAAATGGGTGTAAATAGTGTTGTTTCACACGTAGGTAAAAAACTGAAGCAAATTGCACACAGCATAGCCGAATCAAGATTGGCCAACAAAACCAAGAAAGTAAAAGCCGAATATAAACAGAAGATAAATCAACCTGATATGTCAACCCAAACGAAGCATGAATTGACAGAGGAGTATCACAAACAGTTGCTGAAGATTATGCGCAAGACGCGCTGTCCGACTCTGTTTGCCACCATCATTCGGGAGAACGTTCCAATGGATTTGACTTGCGTTGGCGCGTGTACACCGATGATACATACAATGCTACAGAAGCAAAATCCGAAGATAACTGGCCTTACAATCATTGTGCATGGAGAAAACGGTATGAAACAAACGTTTAGCTCGGGTACTGGCGGTCCCGAGGTTCATCTCAATCTGGTAGACAACCATTTCACTATGTGTGGAACGGAAGAGTCCGCTATTAAAACGTCAAACAACAATTGTCTGTACGGAGCGATAGCGACAGCACTGCCAGAATTGCAATCTTTAGGAGAAGATACATTCAGGACTATGTTGAGTAACAGCATCGAGCAGGATGAAAGCATAAAACATCACATTCGGAAGGGTTGGCATAGTGTTCCGTTAAGTCATGGCGAGACTGGTGGTCGAAACCTTAGTAATAACGCAACCAATAAAGGCGATGGAACCTTCAAAGTACCGAGAAGCGTGGTGTCGAAGAAAAAACCGGCTTTAGTTCGAACTCCTGAAATAGACGATGAATCGTCTTCCATTAATGAGCAGTTCCATCAGCATCCTCCATCCAAATCCAGAGATGCCGCATATCATTTGAATTCTCGTCTTATCCATACGATCCGGTTTGCAGGGGAGTTGAAGAAAATCTCTGAAATAACCAACATTCCTGTCGATCAACTTATCAAAAAGGGACGCAGTATGTTCAAGGCGAGAAGGCAGGAATGTTCAGGAGAGGGAAAACATCAGGCGCACGTGGTGGCAATTTCCATTATGGCGGAACAGCTTCGTACTGACCATCCTGATTTGTATCAAAGGCTTACGTATCACGCCGGTCACACACAGCTAGTCGAAAAGTTTGCTAACGTGTTTATAGGTAGAAATATAGACAATAATCAGGCAGCCTGGATACTAAAACTTTCTACTATAGATTACTCAAAAGGATTTAGCAAACAGGCCAAGGAAGTTATTGAAGATTATAAAAACCAGGCTTTGAAAGTTTTCGGTGACAACACAAAAAGGAAAAATGTTTACAAGAAGTATGAAATTTCAAAAATTGAAGAGGCAAAGCGAAAATTCGAGAAAATTACTGGGGAGATTTTTTTTGCAAAAGGACGGAAAGGTTACAAGTTTGAATATAAGTACAACCCGAAATATACGACAAGATCTAAAATTAAAGAAACGAAAAATGAGGAATAGGCTTAGAGTGTAGTCTTTTAGTTTTGATCGAATTTTGGAACATAATTCAGATGAAATATTCTTTAGATTGCTGTAACACTGCAATTAACCGGAAAAAAATTAACAGCTGTGTAAGGAAGCTTACTGCAGGTATCATGTTATTGCAACTATTCAATTAGCTAATGCATATTGTCTATGCTTTCTTAGTAAAAATATTATCTAGTCATTTAATTTTCAAGTATCTCCTGAAACTTTTGAGATGAGATAGGTTAAAATGTGTTCACTTCATGCAATCCCTGGCCGTCACTACGACAAAAGCCTGGCCGTCACTACGGAAATAAAAAAAAAACACATGCAATCCTTAGAATTCCAGTACTCAGACGATTATTGTCACGCATTATAGCTGAGAACAGAGATGTTGCAAAAGTCAAGGTATTTTCAATCATAAATTCTACTTTAAAGCAATTATTTGCTTATACTACTATGTATATTACTTTCAGGCTTAATGGCAGATTGAAGAGCCCTAATGACCATGATAACGAATTACCTCCACCGAAAATCATGGAGCCAAAGTGCATGATTGTGCACAGAACACACGTGTCATGCCTTCGAAAGAATATTTTAATAACTAAACTATTAAATCTGGCGATACTGGGCACAGGATAGCTCACATTCTTTTCCGTCAGCACTAAATGGTAAATGACACACATGTGATTGTTACTTTTTGCTACATTAACATCATTTTGATTTTCCCTTTGTGTATTTTCAGAACATAAATTCGTTCCATGGCCCATTCGTTCCATAAATTCGAATGGCCCTTAAATGCAGAGGCTAATAACAGCTTTTCCATTCCTGTTCTTAACTATATGACTATCGTGTTATAGGCCCAGGAACAGGTACCAAATACCAATGTCATGGAGCAGTCTGGTTATTCAATATACAGAGTCACACAAGGAGTCACTAAAGCTACGGCCAATCCTCATCCCAGAATAAAGTTGCGTATGGGCCGAACATCATCTTACGCAATACGGAATATGATGCTTAATTTTACCAATAATCGTGCAGGTAGCTTCAACGCATTTTTTTTTTAAAGAAACCAAGGCCCAGTTGTAACATCAATTAAAAGGACCAGATTACAACTACGCCGAGATTCCAATTACGATTAACGTGTTCTTGACAAAACTATAATGGGGTAAAGCAGCACAGGACCGAATCGATGGTCTAGTAGTAACGGAGTGGGGCTGTCAAAAGGCCCGACGTCATATAAAATCCCATTGAGACTGCTGCCGCCCCCATACGAAGGATTCATTATCCTGCTATGGGTACACTAAGTCACAAAAAAAGCTAGAGCACACTAGATCTCTAGCAGACCTTGACCCTACTAGGGTTATTGTGAGCCACCCAAGAAGAAGAAAGCTGCACAACCGGGTATATCGTGTAAATTTAATTGCGTGAAATAATCATCTGAGTGAGAAAAAATCAAGTTTAATTTTGTAGGAAAGAGGATATAAGATAAAATTTAGATCAACAGATTAGAACACCCAGATAGCCATTAGATAACGGAGGGTTGCCCGCTGGTCAAGGAAAGTCCAAGCCCTGACGTGATTTAAATCTCGATTAAATTGCCTCCTCATACTCAAGATAAAACTAACCCGTTATGGGTACAACCAATTAACTAGCCAAGCAAAGCAATGATAAAGGCATGACTTTTACCAAATGATTGTTTCGCAAAGAAGATTATACGGGAGGAATTTCATTTCGTTTGAATTTTAGTACGAGGGGAAGAGTTATAGTAGTAGGTCCATATATCTTCAGGATATAGTAATCGATTATGAACTTAACTTTTTCATGCAGTTATTTGTCATTTGTTAAACAAAAAGATACGAAAAACACTCCTTCATTTGTTAACCTGTTAAGTAATAAATTGAAGAAATATTTAAATACTGCAGACTTTTTATTTATTTATTCAATCAAGATCATGTTCGTCGGACGTACATGGTTTTCACGAAGTTCTTAAACCTAACAGCAAACGGGTAGATAGTGTAGGAACATAGCACACTTCTCCCGACGAAGACGAAGACGCTCTCTAAACACCGACGTGGACATACTAAAATCGTAAATATCCAGGACCGCGTTTAACTAGGGATAGTCAGTAGAAAAGAAGAGTCCATATATCGCCATTCACAGGGCTGTTACAGAAGTCTCAATTTTTAAAACGCAAATTCCGCGCCTAGCCGTTTGTAATCCGCGTCAGATTTTAAAATCCGCGCCAATACGAAAATAGTCCATATCATGTCATCAAACTACGCTGTACAGATCGTCCATACGGAGAACACAGCTTTCTGTCAGGGTGGTATACTCTCAAGCAATTTTGACTATTAACAATATTGACTATTAAGAATATAATCGAAATACATTATATGAAAAAAAAAATTTAAAATGATTCATTCTAGGATGAAATTTCAAAATCTTCTCCAGGGGTTACTACGTTTATCACACGTAAAGGATTGTTACGATATACCAGACTTATGTCCGGCTTAAACTGTGCACCAGAAATGTTTCAGAAAATTATGAAACAAATTCTTACGGGTTGTGATGCGATGTGATACGGAACTTTATCAAACGTAGAAAAGCGTTATGCACAAATTGAAAAAGAAGCAGTTGCAATCATTTGGTCAGTAGACCGCTCTCATTTTTATCTATACGGTCGTCAATTTGAGCTAATAACAGATCACAAGCCATTAGAAATAATATTAAGCACAAGATCTAAACCATGTGCGAGAATAGAAAGATGGATGGTGCGGGTACAATCTTACAAAGCGTCTGTCGTATATAGACCTGGAAAGTCAAATATTGCTGATCCTCTTTCAAGACATGCGATTATTTAGACAGTAGAATGAAAATCTTTTGATGAGCTTACAGAACTCTACGTGGCATGGTTTGTCTCAAATGCATCATGTGTAGCTCTATAACAAATAGAAATAAGACAAGCTTTAGAAGCCAATAAAACTATTCAAGCGGTTTGTCGATGTATCGAACAGGATGAATGGTCCAAAGTTATGTCGGAATTCAAAATATTTTCAACAGAATTATGTTTTACCAACAACATACTGTTGCGAGGAACTAGAATAGTTATGCCGGCCTCATTACGAGAAAGAACTTTACATTTAGCTAATGAGAACATAATTGTTGTCGATTTTTTTTTCTTTTCCGCAAAAACCGCGCCGATGAAGAGTAAAAACGCGCTAAATCCGTGCGAAACGCAAAATCCTCGCCAAACGCAAAATCCGCGCAGGTTGTAACAGCTCTGCATTCAGCAGCATAAATAGCCAGCAGCATTGTACGTCCTGGCGTCTCTTGACCAGGGGCTCAAGACCAAGCAAAAGACACCGCGGGCTGGTATGAAGGCAATTCCTGGTTACTGCGCCAGTAGAGAAACCGTACCTCTTACCTAGTCACTTTACGCTGAATGGCCTCAATGCAATTAATGAACAGCGCAAACTGAGGAATCCAAACAACGCAGCAGTAATTGAGAACAGAACGGACTACAGGTACGATAGGTCCGGGAAATGGTTTTTTTTATGAATCTGCCTATCAAGCCGGAGATAACGGGTTGGTGTTCACTCTTCTGTGCATGCCGTGTCCGTAAAATGTTCAAAGCGCCTGATAAGTCCAATGCAACTATCCTAGCTATCCAACACTCCGAAACATGTCGAAACGGCGCGCTTATATAAGAGATCTCATGCTCATGCTGATCTCATGATCTCATGATCATCATCCATACCGAATCACCAATACACTTCTTGTTCCTCTGCTATTAGCTATAAATTAAGCTTTCGCCATAAAGCTCAACTTTCTCTCTCTACACCTATTTTCGAATCCTATCATATCAAAATATCCAGAGAGGTTCTATTTTACCATTTTATGAGCTTAAGATCGGAACAAACTGTGGATACTGAAGATCTCCTTCTCATCACAGTACTTTAAAAAGCATCTAGATAACAATAGTCAAGAACACGTAGATTAAGATCGAAACTGTGAAAACCAGAAGTTTGGAAAAGGATTCTCAAGAAAATAAAACATCGATGCTGAAAACCCCATGATTTTGGTATATTGAAACTGCCAGCCCTTCCGTGTAATCTAGCCATTTTAAGTGGTACTCGTCGCACAACTATTTAATATAATTTCTTATAATTTGTTTTACTTACCTTGTGACTTTAACCAATACACGGCATTTTCGTTTCTTTCACTAAATCACTATCACCACACACCGTTTCACCTTAGGTTGGATTGTTCAGCAAGCCACCTTTTTTATTTCGTTTAGAGTTCGATTATCTCGTGGCCATTTAAATGGCTACGATTTTGCTAGTGATTAGGCGTCTTATAAGGTGATCATTACCTAAACACTTTGTTTTAGTTACATTTTATTCGCTAACCTACGGCTCGGTAAGCTCAGATAGAAAATCTTACAAGAATATAAGGTTGAACCACTTATGTCAACTAACTATTAGTAATTAAAATTCTTTTTACTTGAATGTGTATGTGTGTGAGCGGTTTTCAAACCGCTCATATTGTTTTTTTGTTTTGCTTTTTGGTCTTGCCCACAGGCAATCACGCAGCATCTGTCTTTTAGCCAGGTTATGTTTAAAGATTTTCTAACTAAGCGTTGATATAAATAACAATTGAACCAATAAATGCAATTAATAATGATTTTAACAGATAACTACATATTAGTGCCAAATAAATGTGTTGCACTAATAGTTTAAAACAAAGAAAAAAACACGCATGAAAACAAAACATTCAGCCAACGCTTGTTTCTGCTTTCTTATTTACAACATCATACACTCTTCCATTTCTAACTGCCTTGTACACATTGCATATATTTTTTTAGTTCCCGATATATATCCTGGGATATACAGATCGCGCTGCTGACATATGCCTTCCCACACAGAAGGAGCAAAGTGTTTGAATATCAACAGGATGGAAATATTTTGGTCACTACCAAGCATACTATTACCCTATTTCCTATTCACCTGAAGGAAAGTCAAACTTTCAGTTAACTGGTATCGAAGGTGTAGGTGTCAGTGAATGCACATTCCAACCGATGGTGGCAGAGAGAGGGAGAGAGCGAGAGAGAGAGGGAGTGAATGTGTGAAGGAGATCTTACGGCGTTCAGCAACGGTCTACTTTTTCTCCACTGGGTTTGGATTTGGCTTTCCCACAAACTTTGCATCTAGTTGACCCGGAACCTAAAAAAATACAATTTTAAAAACCCATCCCCCACCCGATTAGATGCGTTCAAATGATAAAGAGTATGAGAGAGAAAGTGATGGATAGGGAAAGGTGTAGTATTATTGATTACTAAAGAGCAAGTATGGCAAGTTACCGGTAAATAAAATATTGTGTTTTACAAAAAAAAAATCCTTACAAAAAAGCGATAGAAAATGAAAGGATAAACCAATCATGAGATTTTATTTTATCTCTCCATTAAAAATTATGGTTAAAATATTCTTTTCATGGCCGTTCAATTCAACACAGCATTAGAGAGCCATCAGTACTACGCAAAAAGACACATGTAAGTTATAGTAAACTATGTTTCATGAATGAAAGTAATGAATGTTTTTAGTTACAAAATAAGCCCGAAGGCAAGGCATTTAGAAACACAAACCCTCCACTCTACAGTATGCATGATCGCTACAATAACTCAATGATAAATTATCTTGAATGAATAACAAAACGTAACTATCATATTGCGATAATCTGGAGCACCAACGTTATGGCCGCCGGATAACACAAAACGGAACACCAGCCGAAAGAGCGAAGGAGCGTAAGCACACATTATACAGAAATAAATTACAAAACAATTAAAAAAAACCCCTAAACACGTTAACGCCGGACAGTTACCGATTGTCCCTTTAAAAAGACAATGCCACCGTGCCCCATTTTATGGATCGACGATTTACGAGTTGTTGGGAAAGAAGAGGCACTCTCCGTTGGAGCCGTTTAGAATGATCTGCTTCCCATTCGGAGGGCTACCACCCACGGTGCTGTCGAAGGAATCGTCCAGATCCAGCTCGTTCTGGAAGAGAAAGGTTGGGACAGTGGGATCGGGACACGGTAGGATGGTTCATAGCACGGGAAGGGAGAGCGTATGGTTGAAACGTCCGAAACGCCCAATTTTGTTTGTTCAATTGGGATGGGAAAAGTAGTCATTAGTGGAAAAAGAAAGAGAAGGTTTGTATTTTAATTTTGTGTTCCGTTGTTTTGTTTCTTTTTTTTTTACAAACCACAACAGTAGTAGTAATACAGATCTCACTACAGCTGTTAGTACAAATCGAATAATTTTCAAATCGACAGCAAGCCAACTAAAGCGTTATTAGTTGGGGAATACGATTGTTATATATGAGTTATAAGGAAAGATAGGGAAGGAAATTATATGGAAGGAATGGAAAGCGACAGACTGTAAGAGATGGGAAAAAACAACTCACGACGAAAGCTGCTGTAGATTGTGTAGGTGTAGGAAGCTATCCTATCTTCTACAAACGACACATTCAGTAGAGTTGATAAAACACAGCTCATTGCAAATATTAGCTAGGATAACTAACCTTCTTCACGCGAAGCTTCTAGCGGTAGAACGAAATTCGTTAGTGGTATTCTAATTCCCATACCCTACAAAACCCCCGAATTAGCACAATAATGTCCCCAACGACACCCATACACCTCTACCATGAATTAATGCACAACAGCAGTCCTATTTTTCTGCTTGAAACGTGTAACAAACACAATTAGCAAAAGCATTCGACAGCAAAACTGGCCATTCGTAGCGTTTTGTTAGAAGAGAGTGCGGTTAAAACTGTGAACGGGAATGAAACAAGCACTCACCTCTGGTTTAGCGCGATGTGTATCGACGGCATGGATCGGGAGCATAATGTGTTCCACCTTGCAACCGTACGCCACCGGCGTCAGCTTAATGATCGTGTGAAGAGGCACTTTCAAGTACGGAAGCTCATCTGAAATGGAAAGTACAATACTTCGATACAATCATCCCCATAGCAACAATGGTCATGCATGCTAACCGGCAGATTTGTCCAAAAAGTATGCCAGCACACACCGCAGTACAGCCTGATGAGACACGACTAGCACATTGCCTTGCCGCTCCAGTTCCATCATGACCGGTTCCAGCCGTACAACTAGATCTTCGTAGCTCTCGCCCCGCGGATAACGATACGCGAACTTGTTCTGATCCCGTGCCTTAAATTCCTCCGGGAAACGTTGCTGGATGTCTTCGTACGTCATCTCCTCACAAATGCCCTACAGAAGAAAAACAAAATGAAAACAACAATTTTATCATTGTAGCTAAGCTTGCCGATCGTTAACATGGGAAGAAGCACAAGTTTGCCGATCGGGATAATGCTTACCGCATCGATTTCGTTCAACGCCTTCCAACGCTCCTGCGGTGCATTAACATCGGCCACGGTTTGTATCGTTCGTTTCAGCCACGAGGTCCACACCCGCAACCCTTCGATTTGCTGCTCGTCGATGTATTTAGCCAGTGCCTGTGCATAACGGCGACCCCGTTCGCTGAGGTTCGAATCACCACCGATCAATCCCTGCAGGTTGTGTTCGCTTTCTCCGTGCTGAAAGCAATGGTAACGTGATGTATTTTGCTCTCTTTCCTTTTGCTCTATTAACTTACTCTGGTAAGATAGATTGTTCTCGGGGTAATGTGAATGTTCATCAGGTAGTACACGATGCGCGACTGTATGTGCCCTTCGTGCTTGTGGACCACCACCTTTTCACCCGTGTTGTAGATCTTCATGTAGGACAGATCCTTCTCCAGCTCCTCGCTCAGCGGCTCGTACCGTTCCTGATAGTGTTCGATGCGCAGCCGGAAGTCGGACAGTGCTTCGTCCATGTTCATGTTCCGATAGTCGGGGCTACTTACTTTCACTTCCTGCGAGAGATCAATACAAAGACAGACAGAGCGCGTTTTTGTGTGTGTGTTTTGGCACGCGAACGCCGAAAACAAAATAAACAACACACGCACACAAAAAACACAGATTGTTAGTTACGGTCCGGTTCTATACTTTTTTGTTATCGTTCTGCTAATACTCTAGAGGAAGAAATCGTAAGTATGAGTTGAGGAAACATTTCAACATTTAACAAACCGATCAAGCTACACAAATAAATTAAACGGGTGTTTTAAAAACTGATTCACATTGGGTTCAAACGTTGCGAAAACTTAAATGGTGATCAATTTGAACACGGTGGTTTGTGCACTGAGTTTGCAATATGGACATATGTTGTGGAGAGTTGAGATACTAGGATGTGTTTTAAAATAAAAAGCAAAATTTTAAATTATTAATAGTGGACAGACACAGCGATACGCCTAATTTCTTTCGGGATTAAAATCAGATTCCAAATTATTGTGAAGTTGCGCGGTAAATTGGTACAACAATTTTGGTATGACAAAGTTGAACCTACAGTGAGCATGTTCTTAAAATTCCATCTTGTCCATCTGACCCTTAGAATTTCATGAGCTTTGTTATTTCATGAGACATGGTTTAATGTAGCAAGTGAAACTGATAGTATTCAATAAATTCATACCAACATGAACAACAGCAAAATCATGGACAAACATTTTTAAGCATACCTCATAAATAGTACATGAGAGGTTGCTATAAAATATTCCCAAACAGTTAAAACTCAAGCTTACTCATCGGGCGCTACAACCGCTTCGCAGTCTTGACCTACTGCAGCAAACTCCAAAACCGCTCACGATCTAGCGCCGTCGTCTGCCAATCCGTTATACCAGCCTTGATGGTGGACGCCTCAATGCCATCTTCCCACCTCAGCTCAGGCCTACCACGACTCCTCTGACCATGTGACGGCCTAAGAGAACTTTACGACTGGGTCGCCCGGGTCCATGCGTATAACATGGACTGCCCACCGGAGCCGGGCGAGCTTAATCCGTTGCACGACAGTTAGGTCGTTGTACAGATCGTACAGCTCGTCGTTGTATTGACTCCTCCATCCCAACTCAATCAAAAGAGGGATCCCATGGGACATTTAAAGTGGAAGTTCAAGCGCTATCCTTTGAGTTTTGTTTGGAGTTACCTTTCCTATAGTATAACAATTTAAGTGTGTACTCAATTATTTTGCGCCACGATGTAATTTTAGGATATAAAATGTATTTCTTTTTTTATTCATTATATGTATTTTTTTATTCGGTAGTAACGGCCAGGCTGTATTGCTCTGCGAAAAATTTGATAATTATAAAAAAGCCGTATGCTCAATTTTGTTACTTACTATTTTTCCACAAAGTTTGCGCCCCAATTCTATGGCTCATGACTAAAACTGATGCCGAGACATAACGACCTACTGACAGCAATAAAATGTTTTACATTCAAACAACGATTTTCATCAAGGCATGCCCTGTCTGGATTGTTTTCCAATACTTCAAATTTTGTGATTTTGTTTTACCTTCTTTGGTCAAAATTATGGATCGATCCAGTCAGCGCGTTTGGGACCCGCTTGAAGAAAGGGAGAACCTTGCAAAAACCATCGTAACGGTAGCCTTGCTAGCATCCAACTGTAGCAACATACCGAACGGTACGATACAAATCGCTCGCAATTATCTCGAAAGGCTTCGCATCGCCGCGGTTGCTTCGGGCGGAACGATACCGAATGTGAATAGAATGCTGGACATGGAGCTACCGCTTGGCACACATTGCCACACCACACACAGTACAGAAAACACACAAAATTTACACCAGTCGTAAACGGTTAGAGACGAAGTGTACGAAAAGATGTGTGTATATGTGTATTCGGACATACAGAGACGGATGATCCGGCTGTTGGCGTTAATCATAGGTAACACACGCAGCACAAACAATAGTCACCTCATTCGGAACCAGTGGCGGATGATGCTCCAAGCCACTGAGCTTGACCTGGCATGATGAATGGGAGGAAAACCGGATGTCAAACGAGCGTTCGTATCGGTTCGTAAGGGAAACAATCTGCTGTTTGATTGATGACCGTTAATATTTATGACCTAGTCGAGCTTAATTCAAGTCTAACAGCTGTTCTTTTCTTTTTTTATGTTTTGCAGCAAAAGATAAAATGTGAAATGTGCCCAAAAACAAAGGGTGGAAGAAAAACCATAATAACATTAGCCGTTGCCGCTTACCATAATGTTCTGTTCGATGATGCTGGGATCGTCACAAATCGACTCGACGAAAAACAGCTTGTAGCCCATCTTTTTCACCACGATTTCACGTATCATCTGACGCCGGTCACGTGTAGAATTTGTAGCATCAAACACCTAAATTAAAAGCAGAAACATAATTTAATACATTTTCTTTCGCAATGGAATTAGATTGAAATACTTGTTCAGGGAGAGTTTAAATTATGAAACGGAACCACTTGTAATCTTGTCTATTAACAAACAGACACAGCCATCTCTCTAGGCTGAAAATAAACAAAACTCTACAATCGAGCAATCAACATATTCCTGGCAAAGTTTGCTTGTTACATCCCTTTCTGTGCCGTGTTTCGCTTTGGCGGTCGTTTCATTTACACATCGTTCCGGGTGCATCTGAACGGCAACATGGTCAGTTCATTGCTTATCGATTTTTCTTTTTCCATTATAAATAACAGTAGCGACACGCGCCCAAACGGTGGCTTCCCTGTTACAAATGCTTGTTGCACATTAACACTAACGAAAGAGATTAAGGCGATGAACTGTGTTAATCAATCCTCTGCCTTATAAGCTTATCGTAATCGTGCGACACAGCCACATCGATCATGAAGCTATCCTTCTTTTCAGCACTGCACTCTCCCTTCATGTATTAAGCAAGATTAAAAAAGCACTTACCGCCACTTCGCCGCTCTTTTCCAGCCAGTTGCAGACGTCCTCCAGTGCCAGCTCGGCACAGTGCTGCCGAATCGCCATCGCCTCCTCATTGTCCGGTCGGAAGAACTCGTGGCTCCGGTAGGCGTCGGTCGCGTGGCGGCGATATTCGCCCAAATTGAACACCTTCGTGTTGATGCCGATCCAGTTCAGGTAGCGGGACAGTTTCTTCGAGATGTAAGTTTTGCCGCGGGCAGGCAGTCCGACCATCGCAATTACATGCGGACTGTTGACATAGTTTGCTCGTTCTCCTAAAGAATGGAAGCAGAATCATTAACATTTTGAGTTAGTTTTTGCATGTTACGATGTCAGAATATTGCAGCATTTCCAGACAATTATTTCGCACCATTGCCAAACGTTTCCTTGTTGAGAAATTTCCACCCGAGTGAGATCATATTGTCGTTGGATTCTTTTTCACCCGTTGCCATGCCTAACCACGTACGAGCACTACTTTCTCCCGACGAATGATGCTAACGTTGTTTGGTCTATAGCTTGCGCCTGAACGAACACACCGCTCACAATCGAATGAATACTGTGTCTACCTGATCCCTAACAGACCACCGAGATCCCTCTGTACCGTACAACTGCAATCTTTCCCTGCCACCGAATGAAACGAAGGGACGCACGAAGAGCGAAAGCAAACCGATCACGACCCAGAAATTAGATAACGATGCAATCAGTTCCGATTGCTTCCCTTCCCCTGCGTTCAACACAACTTCCGAGCGGTTTCTCTGCTAAACTGTGCGAAACGAGATCGTGTTTCTTGAACACGAAAAAAAATGGCGAGATGAGAAAGATGGGGAAAGTTGCACAATGTTTGATTGTTTTTTTTTTTCTACCGTTGTTTAAAACTACTGTTGTGTTGTTGCTGCTGCTACTTCTGCTGAGGTTGGACGCCGGGAAATGTCAAACATCAACAGTTCGGGTTTATATGCACCGATCGAATAGTTCACTTCACTGTTCGTACAGGGCACTCTCAAATTACGCTGAATATTGAATAACGTTGTTGTTGTTGTTGGTATGGTTTATAGAGGCTTTGGCTTATTTAAAAGTTCTTTCGCCTCTTAATATTGAATAATCTTTTGTGCGATTGACTTTCTTGTGGATTTTGTGCTGCATATATTTCCCAGAACTGATTATTTGATGATGATTTTGCTTCTTCCATCACTTTCTCGAAAATATATATATATATATATATAATATATCGAAAATATTTATACCAATATTCTACTATTTTTCATCAATGTGCACTACCTAATTTTGTTTGAAAAATCTCGTCGGTGATTCGTCACTCTGTCGGTGATAAAATCTAATAAAGCAAGAAGTATACGGCATGTCCTATGAACGTTGTTAAGCCAAGAAGATGTAGAAAAAATGGTCACTTTGGTGACCGAATGAAGTTAAACAGCAAGGCAAGAACCATTCTGCAAAGTTAGGTACAAATCGTTGAACTTGTGTAAGTGGTTTGAAGCTGCTCACCTCTCAAAAAACATAAGAAGGATTGTGAAATAGCTATATGCGGTAGAAAATCTCAAATTTCCGAATCAAATTCCACAGATTTTAGTACAAATGTCAAAAAACCCGAAATTTGGTTGAAATCTTATGGGCTTAGTATCCAAAAATATATTAAAACAAAGTGTCCGATGAAATATTTATGTAAAAACTTTGCGTAAAATTCCAAATGATTTTTCAGTTAACTATTGCTGTTTCAAATCAAAGTTATTTGCCAATGAAGCTGTAAGTTTCCAATACCAAAGCACAAGCTTTACGCAACGGATACAAATTATTCTTGCATGCGACGAGAGTGCCATCTACCGACCGCATGAAAAGCGAAGATTAGCATTAGCAGGGAACAGAACCATTCGTTCCCCTGTGTAAGCGTGTTACTCTATCTTTGCATTTTATAAATTGTTAAGGAGATACTTCTATCGTGAAACAATCACATTCAGTTAATAAAACAATATCTTTCACCATACCAGCAATATTCAGTAAAACACCATAGCTACGGAGCATCTTAAATAGTTACATTCCATCAACCATTCCATAACTAAAATAGAAATATGCTGTTTTGTTCCCTTCCCTTACAATGGTTGATACACGTTTCACACTGTTTTATTTATTATCCAATCTTTAAACACGTAAACAGCATCAAATTGTCAATCCCTCTCAAAACGTCTCAATCCTTTTACGCCACGCGTGACACAGTACCGCCAACAGGGATTGCGGCTTTTCATCCACCGCCACCGCTCTACCACAAAAAATCGCTACAAAATGCTACTTTCCACAAGTGTGAACACGTGCCCGGGGGTCGTTGGTGGCACGCTGTTGCGCTTGTTTGGCATCAATTTGCAATTCTGATCCACAAACACACACACACAGAGGCAGACTTCATTCATGCAGCTGCCGCGATGTTTCGACGATCGTGCGAAACGGTACAGAAGAACACTCTGATCTGCTTCAAAGCTGCCATCAAGAATTGTTTGATCGGATTTAGCTGATTTGATTCCGATGGAGAGATTGAATCACGTCAGATTATCCGCCTGATCCTAATTCATCCAACGATGAGCGTTTGAATTTTGAGTTCTGTTATTCAGTTGCTTAAATTTAAAGAACTACCACATGGTTCAACGCTCTCGCTGCAAGAATGGCTGACGACAAAGCAAAACCGCACGTTCGCCAGTAGCGTGATGACACACCGGGACGAAAATGTTAAATATGGCAACAACCAAAAAGCACCATCGTGCCGGGATGGCCCGGCGCCGAATGCGTTCACTGCATGACCAACTCTGCCGAACACAATGGGACGGGGTGTTTGAAACTGTGCACGCAAAAAATCCGCAACGCCGCGCTCTTGATGACGCTCAAACCGGATTCATCAACGTCGTGTTGCCAATTCGTCACTCAATACGGTGGGTGCGCTAAAGGGGAGGCAGGCGGAGGGGGAGGGGAGCTAGTCTTGCTGTTGTCTTGTTGCTTTTACTGTATTACCTTTTTTTTTTGTTGAGATGTTTCACCCTTATGCCACCCAACGGAAGAACGACGCACGCTTTAGGACAGGTGTGGACAAAAATACGCCTGAAGTGCTGTCACGTGATCGAAGCGTGATAATACGCATCAGAACCCGTTGAAAGCGATGAATGGCGCAAGCACGCTTTAGATAAGAACGGATATCGTATGTACGGAAATAACAATTCAATTAAGTGAACTTACTCAATAACCCACCAATTGGTGTCCGGATCTAAAATCAATAGTGCGCAAAGCTATCGTCCGACCGAATGGAAACACGCAACGACTGTTTTGCACCTAAAAACGTGTCCCACACTCACGTGTCCCAGGCCTAGTGGCGCATATGTCTGGACGATCCATCACCTTGATCCGGATTTAATTAGGAGAGTATTTTCACGAATTTTCGGACGATAATTGCAAGCGAAAATGGTCCTCCGTTAGCAAACGTGAGCACGATGGACGTGCCAAACCCCTCTCTCTCTCTCTCTTTCTCTATCTCTTGGTCACGATTTGTTTATTCGCGTGTAGCTGTAAAGCTATGAAGCTAAGAAGCCAAAATAGACCAATCAAAGGGCTCGTGTGATACAGAGGAAAAGGTGCGTATTTGTTCTATCCAAAAGAAATGGTGATATAATTATAATAAAATTAACCTGGGCGTGCCGTGAGAGCCTGAAATACTGTACAGCTTTCTAGTTCCAGTAAAGCACATGCTGTGCAAAAATACCCCTGTATTAGTAATGTGTAAGAAAATTAACAAATAGTACATCTATTACTAACTACAGTGTTCAAATTAGGGTAATTAAAGTAATATGGATCACTTATAAGGAAAACGACGTAGAAAGTGTGGAATAGACAATGAAAATAATTTAACAAATATAAATTGAAAATGTTTTCTTTATGTTCCACTGGTATTCTACAAGTGAAACAATAGTTTGAGTTTTATTAAAGACATTTATGAAAAACATGATTTTATGACTTTATAAAAAAAACACCACTTAAAATTAAGCAAGAGCAAGAATTCGTTAAATTTATAGCAATTAAAAAAAATCTTCAAAAATATCAAAAAAATATTTACTATGATTGACCTGAAATATTTGTTTGATAGTTTGCAGAAAATTAAGTTACGAAACGAAATGAAGTGGATATTGCACCGCGAGCAAATTTAGAAATAAAATGTTGTTTAAATTTCGTTTAACTATGACCGTGTGTACAAAATAATCAGAGTTTTGAAAAAAAGGGACGATGCCTTTTAAAAGCATATTTTCAAAACACAAAACTTTTATGATTTGCGTAATGAAGGCAATATTTTAAGAATTACTTTAGAATATTTTGATTATTGTAAAAAAACTGTTTTTAAAGACCATCTTATCAGTACCATTTCTTGAGAGCTCATAATAAATAGGAGTACAAAATGTTATGATCAATTCGCTGCTTACTGCCCCGATTATTCGCTTTACAATTTGGGTTAAAGAAACGCTTAGAAATATGCTTTAAAATCGAGTGAATAATTACCTAAAGTAAAACTGTATTACGGTACGCACGATACGGTATTATTGCATTCCAGAGCGAACAATTCTTCTAAGTATTGATTTGATTCCGCTTCACCCTTGCCGAAGTTTGATCAGCTTCCCGAGGAAAGGCAGAATTGTTTGTTGATCAGTGCTACTGACGCACAGTATAGGAGAAACGGACCTGAATCGGTACAAAACACCACAAAGTAGTGTGCAAGTGTGCTGGCAGTTTTGTTTATCACTATTCACCAAGCGGCAAGCCCGCTGATGCAAGTCGGGTGAGTAAACAAACGGCTCATATTTCGACGCAGTTGCATACTGGCATTGCGTTGCAGTTTCGCTTGCCCAGTGCTTAGTGTGCTCCCTGCTGTGAGTCATTCGGTGCAGAAAGGCACAGGAGCGATTTGGATTGAATAAAAATGTGTCTTGTAATTTAATAGAGTTCCAACAAATACTTACTAAATGAAATCACAACCCACGCCAACCGATAGTGCAGATCGCAATATGTCACGGTCAAACGGAATGAAGAGTTTGACCGCAGCAGTATGACAAGCCGCTGATACACAGTCCAAACAGATAGATAATGCATTATGGCAACGTTCACCCCGGTCACTGCCTGCGGAGGGTTCGAGTCAAGCGCGCTCAGCAACAGCCGTGAATGCACCAAAAACTCCGCGGCCACCGCCAGCTATCGTAAATCACTTTCGCTTGATAATGAGCCGCTGGGCCGCGGGGTGCGTTTGGCGTGGCTGATAAGCGCCCGGCGAAACCAAACAAACCTCCGTTCCCGACCCTCGTACGCACCGCCCGCCCGAGGAGAACAGCAGGGACATCGTCCGAGTGGATGAATTTCGCTGCGACGTAATCGATTACCGGGAGAGGAGCCGCGCCTGGCGCACACGTCACTCGGACGCGGCCTTGAGGTCATCGTAAGATCGGTGGCAAGTGGATGATCGGATGACGGGCAATGGCGTTCCCTGCTGTGTGCTAAAAATCGTACTGATTAAGCGGGATTTGCGTCATCTCGTTGGCCTCGTTGTGTCTTATCGGCGGGAATGTGAACACTGCTTGCTGGCAAGCAACGTTTCAAATATCTCAGCTAAAGCGGGAAATAGATCTTGCAGCGATTGCTTAACGCAGCAGAAATCCTTACCCCTTACTGGACTGAACCGGACGTCCTGAGGCTTAGTGGAGACACACTAAGCAACACAAACAAAAACACTTACGCTACCAAAACAACCGGCAACCTACGGTACCCACCACCAATTGGAGAGGTTTAAAGGGCAAGAAACATATTATCACACAGCCCCTTGAAAATACGGAAGATTAGCACATACACGCCATTTTACACTGTAATAATAGCGGCAGAACGCAACCAAATCCGCATCAGGTTAAACGACTAACAACTGCACGATAAGATGCTGATAAGACAAACAGAGCGGTGCGCGTGTTTTGCTGCACAACATAACAACACAAATCTTGCGGCCCTTTTTGCAATTAGTTTCCTTATTACTGGAAACCGCTAATAAGTGTTACGTGAATATACAATTCATCTTTCGAAGGTCAAAGGACGCATTTTGCACCTCCTGCTAACACTACGCTAACACAAACACCTCTTGCGTGGCTTCCAGCAGCCCCCGTGAGGCGGAATAAATTCGAAATCTTATCGATAACGAACCAGGTGGTGTCTATCACGACGTTTTGGGCTGCAAAAAAGGGGCCACCTGTTGGAGGTATGATGGACCAGTGATTTTTACACCAAGTTTACAGGTGCCTTTGGGCCAGATTTTCCGGGTGGATTGAGTTATGTTAAATTAAAGTCACGTAAATAGAAAAAACAATTACTTGCAGTTTTACGTTCGTTACATAAAGACAGGTTGTATTTAAAAAAATACGTTTTTAAATTATCATCAAACAATAGAAAAAGAAGAGCTATTTTGATGATGTTACACGAAAACATCTGCGGTTATTTGTTTGTTAGCGTAAGAATGTGTTCTTTGCCTCACACCCTGTAATATGCAATAATGCAATAATAAAAATACTGCATAACATTCTTGTTTTAACGTTTTTATACCTCACAGTCTTGCAGAAGGAAATGGTGTGTAAAGAAACTCAATTTTATTTAAGTGAAAATGAGCTGTAGCATACATTCATTTTATCTGATATTATAATCTGAAAAAGCTTATATATGAAGATGGCAGAAATGTATTTTGTGTAACAATTTCCGTTACACTCATTTTACATCGAATACCGTTCGCACAAACAATCGGTTAGGTATTTACAATATTTTTAATTTTATGTGTTCAGTCTATTCGTTACATGCTTCACTTACATAACATTTTATTATTTTAGGAATGCTTTTAGGAATTAACGTCAATCAAAATTTACAATAATGTCTATAGTTTCAAGCAATTTGTTATTATATATTTCGATTCTATTCATAACTGTAAGTAAAAAAGTGATTTTAAAAAGTGAAATTAATGTTCGTACACCAATATACAATGTAATGAAAAGTACCAAACGATAAAAATTGTTCAGCGCAGATGTTCGATAAAACGGTTTCACACATAAAGTTAACGAGTAGCAGGAATTCATGATTAACATGATTAACCCGCGTAAAAATGTTAACGTGTATATTAACATGGATTTATTATCCGCGCAAATCGATAATTAGGCATGCGTTTGGTCCCAACTACCGGTCCGCATAATCTACTGTAAATGTCTTTCTTGTCTCAAAGCATTTCAAGCTCAAAGCAAAGCGCAAAGCAAACCACGTCATTTTTAACTATTTTTGGAATGATTCAAGAATGTAAGCTTAACGTTTGTTTTCATTTTTAATTTAGTAAAAAGTAAAAATAAAAAAACAAGCAAACATTTACAACACGCGATTGCGGGGCGCAAAAAGTTATCAATCAATCGAATGTAAATTAGGTGTCAAAATCGTCATTGAGTAGATTAATTACAGTACCAAAAACGAGTACAAAAAATCGAAAAATTATACTCTAGGGCCACCGTTTGCAGCACATCAATCAATGAATTTATTCTTTTTTATGTTGGTGCACTTTCGTGGACGTTGCATGCCTAAAACGTGCAATGAAAGACGTAGAAACGACACTTGTATCTTGCTGCCTTTATAGCGATAGATTAATCACTTTCAGTAAGTCCCGGGGAACGACAAATGAAGCTGTCTGATTGGTTCGACATTTAATCGACCCACTGCCAGCTTTCGATTGCGATGGAAAGCGCCTTTTCCCACATTCGATGCCCACTGCACGCATTTCCCACACGAAGTAAACAACATTTCTACAGCTTCGTGTATCCATGAAGCGCACAGTGCCATTTTGAAGCCATTTCTCCACACACAAATCGTTATATAAACTAAAATAAACGCATCCCCGTACCACACATGTTCGCCTCATGCGAAGGGGTAAGGAAACGATTCAAGAGCACGTGCTCCGTTTGAAAAGATGCAACCCCCATCAGCGTGTCGTGAGCGTAGAACCCATTCTTGCAGCCCACTTGTAGCTCGTGGTGTTCGTCGAGCAGCGGAAAATTGAACGGCGGAAAATTCAAGGACATTGTAGTACATTGTCCATAGCCAGTTACGTGTTGGCTGCCTTTGCTGATGGCTGAGAATGTAACCACTCACACACAGACACACGGATAGAGATAGAGACATACAGAAGACGAGTACGAGAAGAAAAAACTATGCATCAGATGCATAGAAGATGCACAGGCAGCCAGCCAGGCATGTTGATGGACCGAAGTGCAACTAGTGTCCGGTTTTCCCTACCCTTTCCCAAGTTCAAGGGCGGCCCCTAAGTGTACGTTTGCAGCAACGAGGCTCATTATTGCGACTTTGCTTGACTTGGAATTTATGCTCCCTGGGGAGTAAGGAAACATAACGTGTGCAAGAAGTTCGTCTGCCAAGCGATCCATCGTAAGGAAAAGGTATTGAAATTGAAATAGTCTATTAAGTGAAAATCTTTCAGCGTCTATTCTTCTATCTTATTGCCAACGAAGAAGGTCACTGCCTGGTGGAGTAAGAACTAAAAACATTAAACAACCTACCAAGAACTGCTATGGCTCCTTCGCACCATGAAAATAAGCTACACATGCTCGACTAGATCGTGTCCATGTTCGGATCATCAAAATTGTATTTGATCCCGGATAACCTTCCTTAATTAGATCACCACGATCGTCACGATGATTGATGCTAAGCACGCGATAACCGTTAGAAGATACAGACCTGGGTAAGTTCAACGGCCGCCCTCTGCCAGCGAAAACCTTGACCCTCAGTACTAGAAACCGATGGTCTCTTCACACTATCTCATTTTCCACAGGGTAACACCGACTAGACGCGCACGCCCGTCACAAACCAATAGAAAAGTCATCTAGCCCTTTCGGGGCACGGCTCTGTACGGGATTGAGTATATATACAAAAATAAATAAATACAGTCGCATCCACTTTAAGTCGGACAGCTTATTTTTCAAATTATATTTTATCTTCGTTCTTGATGTTCAACTGGAAGATTGTTATCGGAAAAGCTTATCGTTAAACTTAGGACAGACGAAGATCAAAATACTCCTTAAAAATTTGAGCTAAAATTTGTAAATGAAATGTAAATGCATGTAAATAAAAGAGTTAAGCTTCTCACATTTTCGCTCATCCTACTTTCAGCGAAAAAAAAACACAGACATAAAATATATTTACCAAGAAGATTACTCGAAACATTAGTACGATATTATTAACGTGGTATGAAGCGAATCGTTTTAATTCAAAATGTACAAGGGACGTTTTTCGTTGTAGCCTCATTATTAGCATGTCAATAAGGTTATCTTTCCATAACTTCCGAAAATTAAAAAAAAAAAAAATATATTAACAACAAATAAATCACTATTTCCGCCATAATCATTTTCCGAGTGTTTAAACGATATCAGTCTAAATATTTCACACCACATAGGTGCAACTCTTTTCACAATAAACCCCTTCGATAACGATAAAGAGGATTGGATTCAGGAGATGGGTAAAACAATTAGATGTCCTACATTGGGTGCACGCAGCTGTAAACATATCCCCATCGTTTGTTGCCGCTCAGCTGATCCGATACTGAACTGTTGCTTAGGCCTGCAGTAACAGCACCCGCATATAAAGCCATATGGAGTGATATGGATGGAAAAATGAAAAAAAAAACTATTCCAAGGATGTCCCATATGGTTCCACTCAGTTCAACAAGTGCATTTCTTTGTCGTGTAGTTCCATATGCATATTCCGTATGCATTAGGCGTTGACTCCGAAAATCGGGCACACCACAGTTGTTGCTGGAAACGAGAGAAAATGTCCCCAAAGTTGGCCCCCAAGTGCAAAAGTGTTTCTGTGGTTAGAAAAGGAAGTAAGAAATAGTCCTACACCTTACCGCACTCTTATCACCCATCACCCCGAGAGGGGCACGAGGCCAACAAATGATCAGACTGAGACGAAAATCGCCAGCAGCAGCAACAAAAAGAAAAAAAAAACAAACGCGCAAATTTACTTGTAAACGTGCTTTATTCCTAGAAAAAACTGTACGTCGCGTGTTGTATCTCGGTGCTGCGGGAAGGAATGCAATTGAAAGGAAAATAAAAAGAGGTAAAGATATTGTTTTTTTTTACCACGAGCAGGAAAAGCGCCACTAGAGCGGAATTCTATTTTTAATGTACCACAAATTTCATCACCGAGCGTCTCCATCGCCCAAATCGTGGCAAGGGAAATTTTTGAAAACTGTGCACGTTTGTGTGAGTATGTGTGTAATTTTTTCTCCCTTTCTTTTTCTCTCTCTCTCTCCGTCTGTCTCTAGACAGTTCCACACATTTTCATGTGACCCAGCGTGCCTATGTTAATCTCGCGTCGTTCATTGGTTTTTTTTGGTTTGTAACGCCATACATTGATTGGCCATATTTTGTTGCTGTTGTTGCCCTTTGCTGTATACTATCAGCCGGCCAGATATTATGCTTTACACCGTGTCGTTTTCCTTTTTCCGTTCCCTTCGTTCCCCCCGGGGTACACTTATGTCACTTCTCTACGTCACTTTCATGGTCACGGTGACAGACAGAGACACACACATACACACGCACCTGTATGCGTCAAATAGCCAGGGCCGGGGGGATGTCGGTAGCTGGTGGAGGAGCATAAATCGAGTGGCGTGATTTTTGTCGGCGGTCCCTTTTCGCTCTCCAATACGCTCGCGTGCGCATTTCGATCTCACTCTACTTTACGCGCGGTTGCCATAGTTTCCACACAAAGCTGTTCCGTTTAGGTAGGGAGTTGGGTAGGGGATTTGGTAGTAAAAATGGCTCCCTCCGTTAACTGCTTGTTCCCAAAGAAAAGGGTCTGCTTAATCGCTTACGTACCGGCGGCAACGAATCGCAAACAAAATAATCAACACACGCGCATCCTTCTTTTGGCACAGTACGGTGGAATTTATTACTCCTCTGCCTGGTGAAAAGTACTCACCGCGAATCGGGAACGGTTTCGTCTGGATGGTTTCGGTCGTGGGGGGCAGCATCTTTCGCGTCCCTTCTGACATTACGCTTGGGCAGAGCTGAATTTCACTCAGCGCCTCGCCGTTCTGCTTGCCGCCGCTCTGGCTCGATGTGCGCACACGCAGCGAACGGGACGCGATGGCTGCGGCCATAGCGGACGCGGTCGGTGCAGCGGATGGTAACGACGAGCCGGCTGACGATGCCGCCGGATTGCCGCTACCGCCATCACCGACACTTATAATCACGTCCATCTTCAGGACGGGCACAGGAGACGGGTTGGTGGCCACTACAAATTTTGCTACTGATAAAATAAAAGCACACACGCGCGACGCGACTGGAAAAAAAATACGGAACAGAGTAAAGACACCGTCACACGCTCACACACAAACACAAATTCCACCAGCACTTCGCGGCAATATCTTGGAGTAGGAAAAAATATGTGCCGAACCGAAGCGAACTTCGCGGAACGACCTCTTGGTATCGCTGCTTTCCGACTAATGAACGCGTGCTTTGTACTACGTTCTTATTGAAGTTACGGGGTGCTGCGACGGTCCCCCTTAGGAAATTGCACACCACCACGCTGCCTTACTTGCAACCGACATAGCGTCGTCTCTTTTGTTCCCTGTTGCGGGTCCCTTTGTGTACCATTGCGAAAACGAAACAGCAAACAAAGTACGACCAACTGTGTGAGAGAATTCTCCGTACGGCTCAATTTTTTACCGGCATCTGCGGGTGAGCGCGAGAGATAAAAAGATGGCGCAAAACAAAAATCGAAGAGAGTGCGTGTGTGTGTGAGAGAGAGACAGAAAGAGCACACGAAAGCGACCTTGATGGCTGTTGACAACGGCGGTTTGTTTACATTCGCTTCATTTCCGTTGTGGTGCGGCTTTTCTCTGATTGTTTCTTTTACCTTTCTTCCGTAAGGACAGAAGTGCTTGACAAAACGATGCGGAAACGGTGAGTGGAAAATTTTCCAAAAACACAAAGCTACACATACCTGCCCCATAAAATGCAACCGAACAGACACAGAATTATGCTGTGGAAAGTTTTCACCAAAGCCCTCAAGAAGGGAACAGAACAACGAACAAGGACACGTATCCTCTCTGGAAATTGGAATGGAATTTTCCATGCTATTGTTTTTTCGCCTTTTCCTTTCGTACGTTAATGTGTGGCTGCATCAAAAGAGATTTGTTATTTCGTACAGAAATAGCCCTTATCCCCTGTTCCTGGCCCCTGTTGCGGTTGAGAAAACCGGCTAAGGTAGGACCCCCAAGTGTTCCTGATGTCTCGGAATTAACTTTTTTTAACAAACGTTTTAATATTTAGCATATTATGGTTATAGAATTAAGGTTGGAGGCAAATCTCTTTTAATCTGGTTACGATTTTACATTCTATCAATTTTATTTTACATTCTATTAATTAGTTTTATCAATATTAGTATCCTGCTAGCTGACTATAGACATCAATAATCTTTAGATCTTGTGTTTCTCCATGATTAAATTGCTAGGTATATCATCTTACAAGCGCCTCTAAAAGAAAGAAAAGTTTTATGGTGATAGAGATTATTTGTTGTGTTGTTTTTAAAACAATAATTAGATTGTTTTGAGATCGATGATCAAGGACTCTCGGAAGGGATTTGTCTGTTCGTCAAACAACGAATAATTCCGATCACCTTCAACCCCCCAAAACACATGATTCTTTCGTTCACAAGGTCTCAGTAAAACCAGCAGATGCATTTATTTTTTGTTTGTGAGCGTATTTATTGAACCGGGTTTCAGAAGCTCGGTTTTCTGTTTACCAGTTTGTTTGATAATTTATATGCTTAATAATAGCTCGCTAACGTATGGATACAGCTCAATCCTACCAACGCTATATATTACCCTAATATGGTTGTTGCGAAAGTGTCCGAATAAAAGAAGAAGAAGTTCGTAGATGTTCCGATATAATGAAATTCGTTAACCACACTGGCGTTTGTAAATCTAGAGGTGTTACGCAGGATCGCCACTTGCCACTTATAAATCTCCAGAGAGTTTAGTGAACAATCTGTGCGGTAAAAAAGTGTCGTGAAACGAACCCGAGATCGTCGAAGTAATTCGTTACGCGCGCGGAACAACAGTGTATAAATCTCGCCGTCGGGAGTAGCACGAATTCGCGGGTGAACTTTGACAATTGTGAAAACCGTCGTTGCGAAAGATGGATACAAGAGCAGACCAGGACACAAGCTGTGCGGTGGTGGAATCACGACAGCAGCCGGGTGAAACGTCCCGAATCTCCCTGGAAAGGCGAATGAGCTTCGCGGAAGATACTGCAAATGGTGACGAACTAGCCCCGCAAGTTGTTGAATTGCCCCGCGACCTGGACGTAAGCAGGAAGCGGCTCGAGATCCGCAAGAGGCAGTTCGAACTCGAAAAATCGCAAAAGGAGCTAGAGCTCGAGTTGCTAGAACTGGAGTTGGAGGAAGAAATGTCGAATCGTAGCAGCCGGGTAAGTGAGTACGTGAAGAAGACAAAAACGCTAGCAAGCAGCACGCAGAGGATATAAAATGTTACTTACAAAAGGGACAATAACAATATTGACACTGATCATGTATGATCAGTTTGTTTATTAGGAGGATTACTGAGTATGATATTGTTTGTCATGCTTAGACGAAAGGTCAATTCAGCAATTGAAAATTTCATATCATGGGTGCATTACTTGATGTTGATCAAACGTGATTCAGTTGAGGAGAAGAAAGTAAAGTGTCTAAGGATGCGCGCAAATGTTGAAGTGAAACCCCTTTATAAGACACCATACACTCTTAACTCAAAGCATTATGACAAACTGCAAGCTAGACGTGAAAATTCATCTCTATTAACACCTAAAACAGTAATTGCACTAACCATACTGTTTTGTATAACTGCAGTGATTGGATGTGACAACTCGCATTATATACGGTCAGATGGGAAAGTATGTGACGCTACAGGATGTATAGAAACATCTATGTATGAACTGCCACTGTTATCTGGGTCTGTAGTTTGTTTCAAAGATGTCAATGGCGACATTCTTAGGTTCAAAATACAATCAGCAATTATCAGAACTAGATACAGTTTGATGTACTACACAAGTAAATATAAGTTGATCACTGAAAAGTTTTATAGATACAAATGAGCTGTTGAATGTTGGACTGGTGAATGTAGAGACATTGGAATGCACCCAGCACTTAGTGCTGGCCAGATTCAGCGGTGCCGAGAGAGAAAGATCAACACGAGAAAGATGTCGCAACCCGGCACCTCAACACTTAGAGCATCTAAAAATGACAGTATAACAGGTTAAGGATGTGGTACAGACAGTTTGGGTTGCGACACTTGGTGCTTTATGAAAGTTGCATGCACATGGTGGAAATGGAGGATTGAAAGCACTGGGGAGCTTGGATATGTTTATGAGACGACATCAGAAATATGGGAGGTACATCTGAAGGTTGATTACAAGAACATCACTACAAAGTATAGCATAAACGTCAACAATACACGTGTAAATCTAGACGGAATCCTAGAGAACATGCTTATATACATGACAGGCTTTACTTCTGAAATAACCGATAGTCCTAATGGACGCATCGTATACAACGGGAAAGGGTATGAAGTCAAAGCATCATCGATAAATATGCCAGAAACAGACATCATTGGAGACTATCAAGATTAGCCTAGACAAACTGACACACACTTACAATGAGCATGTAGTAAGATGTGAGGTTGAATCATGTAATGTGTATTGCAATATGCCTGAACCAAAATTAAGGCGATTCAGAAGAATGATGCAAGAGGTTGAAATTATCTCTTTTGGCAATGAATACATGATAGAGATAAACAGACAGGTCAATGCGATAGTGAGTATGTTAATCGGCAATGTTGATATAAAGAACCTTCAGGTCGAGAAGGCACAATGCTCACTTGAGCAGATTGGAACATTATCGTGCACTGGCTGTTCATATGAACCTTATGTAATACGGCATTCACACAACATAAAATCAGAAGGCATAATGCCTTTTGAGTCCAACTGCACTTTTGAGAGGAAAATTAACAGCATTTAAAAAATATTGTTATTTGTTTATCCCCAGCTTAAACCAAAACCATTTATATGGATTTTAGATTCACATTCAAAGGATCTCTTGACCCATCTAAATCGATTTACAGTAGGGAGACTGAGCTAGAGGCTATAAGAAGTATGATGAGCAATCAGAACTTCTTCTTTTACTCGGACACTTTCGCAACAATGCTCTTAAGTTAAGTGGTTGTTTGTTTGTTTTCTTACACATTTTAGTAGTTTATATGCTCCAACAATTGTGTGATGAGGTTATAAACTTTTGCAGAAAAGGTGTCTTTATCCATACTGTTTTTGTTTAATGTGCACAATAAAATTAGTCCTTTTTGTTACTGTGCTTCCGCCGCCTTAGTCATTCGATAGGTTTGTATGTTCATCATAAATCTTATCATTATATAAAAGAGAATTAATCTTATGCGGAAAGAAGAATGTCATTGTAGAAGAAAAAATCGGAGATACAAATCACATTCATTGCTCGCACGCGGCCGGTAAACGAAACACTATTATCCTCTCGGCGGCGCTTATGACGATTTTGCACGCACTACGCACCGGTCAATTGATAGCAGCAAGAGAGTCTCACACCGTTTGATAGTAACAGAGAGAGGTTTTACTTTCCGGACGAGCTGGAACCGGCTGCACCGCCAGCACCGCTTGGGAAGTTGGTCGGCTGGCCGGGCACGGAGAAAGTTGGTCGGAAGGTGGCAAAGTTCGCTGCGGCAGCCGCTGCAAAGCCTGGTAGTGTCGTTCCCTGGTAACCGGGTGGGAACTGGGACATGGGCGCTGTTGATGGAAAAAGAGAATAAGAAGCGATTAGTAACGCTACTTTAATTGTAGAAACGGTCCTATATAGTGATGAGAGCTTCGCAACGAACCTACAAGGTTCGTTCCGTAACGTAAGAGGAACGATTGGACTTTAGTTCAAATGAAATTGACAGTAGATTTTTACACATCCATAAGGTTGATGTTAAAATGAAGATGAACACCGCAACTACCAACCGTTATAAGCGTTTTTTTGTAAAAATGGCGTACTTGGGGAATAAACTAATTCAAAAGGCTTATTTTAATTTTAATTTGATAGGGGTTAAGAGTAGAGACACAAAAAACAATTATCTTTGCGTTCAATATTACCGTTATTCTATATACTTTAAAGTAAGTAAAGTCAAAATTATTGTTCCGGTAGTTCGAGTGTTAAAACGCGAACTCAACCTTTCGTTGTATCAGTCGGAGTTACATCGTATTAGGACAAAGACAACGTTCATAAAGTTGCAGCGCACATGTTAACGAGCTTTGTTTTCAGGAAAAATACTTCACTTTTTCAGAGTCAATATCGCTGGTAATAAGTGGTTTTGCTTTCTTGTTGAACAATCTTTAACAAACGCACCAGGTTCGTTTCGTTCCTTGCCATGAAGAAACCGGTTCCGACTCGTTCCGAAATAAATGAAACTTTCCCTTCACCTGTTGTGTTCATTCAATTTTAATCAATTTTAATCAAAAGCACATCCATTTGCCTCGAAAATAGCATCTTTCACAACAAAATAACAAACAGATAAAGAGAAAGCAATGGGATACTTACGATTTTGCTGCACCGTGTTGCCGGTAGCCGCCAATCGCGACAGGATAGACCGTTCCGACATCTGTAACCGCTGGGCGACGGGCGGGATGCGAGCGAGCGTAGCCGGCAGCCGAGACACGTCCGACTTCATGTCCGACAGCAGCTCCTCGAGCTGGTTCAGCACCTTGTGCAGCACGGCATTGGCCGGCTTATTGCCGGCCAGCGACTCCTTGCTCAGATGCTGGTGCGATTCCGCCAAACACTCCACCTCGGCAAAACGGGCGTTCAGTGCCATCGCCGGGTGGCTCGGATCTTGGGCGAGATTGAGCAGTGCGGCCCGGCGCAGTTGCTCCTCGATCACGAGCGACTGTTCGAGCAGCTTGAAGCGGCGGGCCAGAAATTTGTTCTTGATCTCCAGAAAGTTGCCCTTCCCGACGTCCATCTTGAACGGTTCGTTAATGATCGCGAACCGGATATCGTTCTGGATGTCCTGCCAGCGACCGTAGCCATGCGTCACGATGCCAGCAAGCAGCCAGTAGTCGTGCCGGCGGTGCCAGATCTCGTACTCACGCCCAGGCACTGCCGCCTTCTCCTCGTTGATCCAGAGCGTGTGCAGTTCGGTGAAACCACCGTCCGCGATGTTAAACATGAACGCTCGCTTGTGCACCTCCAGGTTCTCCTGCACCGGTTCAGGCTTCTTCACCTCATCGTCATCGTCCTTCACGAACACTACGTCATCGTCGTCGTCATCAATCGTAGTGGTTGCGGTTCCCGCTGGAGGTGGTGTCGGCTTCACTTCTGGTTCCTGTTTCTTCACCGGTGGTGGAGGAATCGTGCTATCTTCCACAAACTTCACCTCATCATCGTCGTCCTCCTCCTCAGCCTCCTTCTTGGTCACGGTGCCGGTGGTGGTTGCCTCTTCACTGGCAGCGCCCTTCTTCGTTTCTTCCTTTTCCTTTCCTTTCTCTTCTGATTTTTCCTCCAATTTTACCTTCTCCTTATCGTCCGTTTGCGCAGTGGCTGCATCATTCTCTGCCTTTACGCTCTTCAGATCGATCGCTTCCTCTCCACCAGACGGTTTGTCATCCTCCTTTTTGCCCGTTTTCTCCCCGTCCGTTTCCATCGGTTCGTCCTTCACAGCGACGTCACCACTTTCGTCCTGCTTCTTATCACCCGCCGACCCACTCGCCGGTGACTTTTCGGTCACCGAATTTTCCACTTCCGGTTCCTTTTTAACGTCCGTGGGTTTTTCGCCCTCTTCTGTCGTGCTGCTATTACTACCTTCCGCGGACTTTTCCTTTTCGCCACCATCCGCCGCTGTCTTTTCGACAGTGTCGTCATCCTTCTCGCCGGTGGCGGTTGCGTTCGGTGCCGGACTAGGTGCCGCACTGGTCGCCGGTGTAGCGCTCGTACTGGTGGTAGCCGATTTGGACGTTTCCCCGCTGGCTGCTGCCCCTGCACTAGAAGTGCCCTCTCCGGTGGCCGCAATAGCTGCCGGGGCTGCAATCTTGACCGGTTCACATGGGCGCTTGATCAACTCTGGCATGCTGTAGTACCCGTTGATGTGCTCGAACTCTTGCACCTTCTTGCGGATCAGCGACATTACGCCTATGCGCGTCAGCACGTGCTGCCGGCTAAGCCCCTCGCGTGGCACACCGTCAGCGAACGTTTCCGCATTGTCCGCGCCGGGCTCACAAAGATGTCGCATAAACAGCGAAACGTACGCCTTGAAGATGCGCTCCGATTTGCCGCGCAGGTCGCGCACCAACCACTGCGAGTGGAACGCATCCTGTGGCGGCATGCCGTACCGCATGATCGCGTTCAGGAAGCTCTTGCGCTGGCGCGCATTAAAGCCCAACACCTCGATGTTGCCACCGACGCGTGCCAACAGGGGCGGCAGTGGTCGGTTATCCCGTTCGGCCTCCTTGCGCTCGATGCGTCGCCGGCTCCGTCGGCCCAGTTCGCTCTCCTCGTCGTCCTCGTCGCGGTCCTCATCCGAGGCGCCCGAGTAGTCGGAATTGTTGTAATCCGACACGTTCTCCTGCCAGGTCGAGTCCTCTTTTACTGGGTCTGCCTGAATAACGCCACCGTCCGTGTAGTTCACCTGCTTGCGCACTCGCTTGCCTTTACCGAGCGTACGCGACAAATCCTCCTGGTGCTGTTCGTAGTGGTGTCGCAGCAGCTTCACCCAGTACGCCGGGTCTGAGTTTTCGGCCTCCTGTTTGATTACCTCCGTTTCCGTCTCCTCCTCCACGTCCTCCTTCGTCGAGTACGAGGCCACCTTGAACGAGGACAGATACTCGTTTGCCCAGTTTTCCTTCTCCTCCACGCCCTTGTTGGAACGATCGAGCAGCTCGGCTACCGCCTTATCATCGTAATGGATTGCCTCCTCGTCCTTGCCGTCCTCCTTGAATAGTTCCTCTGTACCGAAGCGCAGAATGTCATCCAGCTCCTGCTTCGTAAAGTTCGTACCTTTCCCGCCCATCCCCGGCCGCACGACCAGATGCGTAAGCATCATTTTCCTCTTCGCCACCTGCGTCACCCGCTCCTCGACCGAGTTGCGCGTCACAAACCGATAGATCATCACCTTGTTCGCCTGCCCGATACGATGGGCGCGCGAGAACGCCTGTATGTCGTTGTGCGGATTCCAGTCCGAGTCGTAAATGATGACGGTATCGGCCGTCGCCAGATTAATACCGAGACCACCGGCTCGGGTTGACAGCAGGAAGCAGAACTGTGGCGCACCCGGTGCATTGAAACGATCGATCGCCTCCTGCCGAATGCTTCCGGTAATGCCACCATCGATACGCTCGTATTTGTAGCCCAATCCCTCGAGGAAGTCCTCCAGGATGTCCAACATCTTCGTCATCTGCGAGAAGATCAACACACGGTGGCCTTGCGCTTTGAGCAGCTTCAACATCTTCTCCAGCAGCACCAATTTGCCGGCCGCCTTCGTCAGCGACTGCAGCTCGTAGTTACCGCCCGGACCGAGCTGTGCCTCCTCCGCCGCAGCCGCAAACAGATACGGATGGTTGCAGCACTTCTTAAGATCCATCATGATGTTGATGAGCGAGCAGGCCCCACCACCACCCTTCGGATTTAGCGCTTCGTAGTTGCGCGTCAGGATGTACTTGTAGTACTTCTTCTGCAACGGCGACAGCTCCACGCGCACGATAAACTCTGACTTGGTGGGCATGTTCTTCAGCACGTCCGCCTTCAACCGACGCAGCATGTGCGGGCCGAGCATCTCGTGCAGCCGCTTCACCTGCTCCTCCTTGGAGATGTCGGCAAATTCGTTCTGAAATTCGGCCAGCTCGTTAAACTTGCTCTTGTTCAGGAAGTTCAGAAGGTGGAACAGCTCCTCGAGGTTGTTTTGCAGCGGTGTTCCGGTCAGCAGCAGCTTGTACGCGATGTTGTACGCGTTCAGCACCTTGAAGAACTTGCTCTGGTTCGATTTGAGTCGGTGCGCTTCGTCCACCACCAGCACCGACCAATCGATCGACCCCAGGCAGGCGGCATCGATCGAGATCAGCTCGTAGCTCGTCAACAGCACGTTGAACTTGATCGAGCTTGCCCGAATGCGGGACGCTTTACCGCCCCGCACCGCACCCTCCTCGAACGACAGCTCGTTTTCGCGAATCACCGCACGCGACTCCTTGTCGCCGACGTACGTGATGCAGTAAAAGTCCGGTGCCCACGTTTCGAACTCACGCTCCCAGTTGATGATGGTGGAGAGTGGCACCGCCACCAGGAAGGGCCCACGGCAATGGCCCTCCTTGTACAGCGAGTAAAGGAAGGTGGCCGTTTGAATCGTTTTGCCCAACCCCATCTCGTCGGCCAGTATCGTATCCGTACCGTTAGCCCACGAGTAGCGCAACCAGTTAATACCCTCCAGCTGGTAAGGATGCAGCCGCATGCCCGTCTCGTCCAGGTACGGTGGCTGCACCTCAAACTTTCGCTTCAGATCCGTAGTTGGCTTCTCTGGCGGTGGCGTATACCGTTTCACCCCGGCCGTCCGCTCCTCTTCCTCCAGCTCCCGCAAACGACGGCGACCCTTTTTCTTGTTCTTCTTGCTGGTTCCACTACCGCCGCCACCAGATCCGATGTCCTGCGAACAGTTGGCGCGCAGATCGAGATAGTACTCGATCGCCATCTTTAGCCCCGCAATATCATCCTCCTCGTCTTCCCACGTCGCCTGGTCGTAGGGCAGCTCACGCCACTTTACCAGATACAGAGTGCGGCCGTCCCGCATCGTCCGGTGGTTGATCACCCGGTGAACCATGAGCCATTCAGGCTTCACGCCGTACCGGTAGTACTTTTCCTCCAGCTCGGTTTCGTTCAGTTGGCTGTTGGTTTCGCGCATGCGCTGTATGCGCTTGTACCGGTTATCCTCCTCGTCCAGCGCTTCCTCCAGCTTGGGCGGCTCCTCCATGTCGTTCTTGCGCGTGTAGTACCGGAACATTAGTGGATGGTGAACATCGAGCTGCAGCTCGGTGATCCAATCACAGTGCCAGTAAGATTTCTCGTGCCACTTGACAAAGTACTCACGACGTCGTGTCATGCCACCACCTGCCTGACCCTTAGAGGTGGACGGTTCATCCGGATTGATCGGTTTGTCCGTCCAGCGCCAGGTCAAAATCTTTTGCACCTTGTCCGCCAACGGTGGGCAGCTGCAGCGCGGGCAACGCCATTCCCCATCCGGAATGTCGTCCAGCGGTGGGTTCAAACAGAACGTATGGTACGCCGACGGACAGTTGTCGCAGCACAACAGCTCACCGCCGTCCTTGCACACCCGGCAAAATTCCTGATGCTCGTCATCGTCCTCATCTGCAGGACCTTCCGCCTCGCACGTCGGGCACGACCACTTGCCTTCCGGTGTGTCTTCCAACTCCGGATCAAGACACACGAGATGGTACGCTTTCGGGCACGTGTCGCAAAGTATGATTTCTCCGCCCTGCTGACACACCTCGCAGTAATCCTGATGCTCGTGCTCACCCTCCTCACCACCGTCAGGGAATTTGCTCTTTTTCGATTTGCTCTTCTTCTTAGACTTGTTGCCAATCTTGGTTTTAGCCTTCTTGCGCACCGGCGGCTGATCGGATGTATCGTCCGCGGCCCCATCGGCCCCACCCCCGCTCGACGATTCTCCATGTTCCTGCTTTTCTAGCTTCATCGACCTTTCTGGCTTGTCCGGCTTTTCCGTTTCCGACAGCTGGAGCATCTTCTCGAACTCCGCATCGGACTCACGCTCAGAGCCACCGCTCGCGTCCTGCTCCTCGTCCGAGCTAGCGTTCTTGCGCTTGCAAAACTTGATTTTCAGCGTCGGCACTTTCTGCTTCTTTCCGCCACCGCCACCACCACCCTTCTTATTGCTGCTGCTGCTACCTGCCACGCTCTTGCCCTTCTTGCTCTTGCGAGTCCGCTCCCGCTCCACTTCCTCCTCCTCATCCTCATCCTCATCGTCGTACACCATGTCCTCGTGCTTGTTTTCCGTCTTGCTGCGCGACCGGCTCGATTTTGGCACGTACTCCGGCGTGACCGGCGCTTCATCCTCCCGCCCTCCCGTCTCAACAGCCGTCGCATCCTCGCTCGAAATGTTTGGATTGAGGGCGCAAAACTCGCGCCACTTGGCTGCCACCAGCATCATCAGTTTCGCCATCGGTACGCGCGGGTTTTCCTTAGTCAGGATCGGCCGCACGTGCGTCTGGAACATCTTGAACGTGACCAGATTCTCGAAATCGTCATCCGTGTACTCGATCTTCACGTCTGTCAGATCAAACGAGCTGCACACCTCCTGAATCGTAGGCATCTTTTCCTTTTCCTCCATTTTTGCCTTCTCCAGCTCGCTACTGGCGGTGGCTGCACCACCGCGACTGCTGCTACCTCCCTTCTTCCGATCGCGCCCACGCTTCGGCCGCGACTCGTAGTCCGATTCGGCCGCCGCTGCAGCTGCAGCTGCGGCAGCAGCTGCCGCACTGCTCCCTCCACCGTCGTCGCTCTGCTTCTGGTCGCTCTCGTCGCCGCTATCATTCTTCTTGCGCTTTTTCTTCTTCCGGCCGCGCTTTTCGTCGCTGCTGCGTGCTTTGCGCTTTTTGCCCTTCTTCTTCTTCCGATTATCTTCCGGCTCGTAATCATCGTCTTCGTCCTGCTGCGTGTTGCCCTTCGCGTTGGTCTCCTCATCCGAAACATCGTCTGCGTCTGCCGCTAGCGATGCGTCCGCTCCTTCGTCCAGCATGCCACTCTCTTCCTCTGGTGGAGCAATTCGAAAAAAAATTATAAGAAAAGAAAAATAGCACAATTACAATTTAAACAACATTCGATCATCGACGTATATTCGTGTTTTAAGGCTCTCGCAGGGTAAAAATCCAATTTCAACTTTGGTAATTAAGATTCGTTGTGCATCCGAGCATCCAAACGACTCTCCATTTGAGAAGCTTTTGACAAAATTGACAAAATGCATTTTGCGGAGTTAAAGAGTTTATGAACGAAACTCTGTAATGGGAAAGAATCCCTTGTCTCCATCCTTGTCAGCGGCATGTCAATTTTACCTCAAAATAAATAAATCTGCATCGAGATTTCGTTAGAGAATATATAACAAGGAATCTCTTAAAAAGTAAAATTAGTAAAAAAAAGCTAATTTTACTAAAAATGTAGGCAAAAATAATTTTAATAATTTTTCTTCATCTTTTCCTTTAAGCTGTTATTTTTAAACATGTCAGTAGTTCGTGTTATAATTGTTCTTAGAAGCATTTAAATCAAACTCCCTAACTGTTCATGTTCTGGAACTATGTTCAACGCTTTTATGATTATTTCATATTCTCCATGCCTTCGCACGTCCCTCTCGAACGTAGGTTCATACAATTGAGGGCGGGAAATGAAGAGAAGCTAAGCGGAGCCCGGAACGAGGAAAAATGGAAAACCATTCTGAAGCGGACGAGGATAGATAGACATAGAGAAAGGGAGAGAGGCATGGCTGAGAAGGAAACATGATCACCTCTCTCAATGTAGTCAAAGCGAATGGAAAAAGCCGGAGAAGAACAAAAAGAAGAAATAGCGCAAGCAAGCTAGCCCTCCGCCTTTGTTCCCCTACCCTGCCGCGCGTATCTTGACCCCATTGCGGAACGCTAGCGTTACGCATTCGTGTACAGTTGATCCAGTTGATCCATACCCTATCCTGCTTGTATCAAAGGACACTCGTGCATCACAGTGACCTTCACAAATCAAGTTTTTTTCTGTTGCTAGTTCACTATAGCAACGATTTGCAAACCCTTGCCTCTCACCCTACCCCCTCCACCAACGCGTATAACGTGAAACAGGCGAATGAAGACCGATATTCCGTACTCCGACTGTTGCAGCACTTGGCGAAAATCCCAAAACAATGCATTTGTTTACTGTTGTTATGTTATTTGACCGGCGAAATGTATTCAACCAGGTCGAAAAGCAGAATTCTACTATCTGCTTACCCCCGCCGAACAATGGTGGCTCTCCCTCGGCAGCCCTTTCGCCACCACCGACCCACTATCCTCTCTCCTTCTTCCACCCCCCTTTCACCTATCACTTACCGGCAATGGATTCATCAATTTCTTCGTCGGAAGCCATCGTCGTTTGGCCGGCTCGACTGTTTCGCACCCCACACGTTCACTTCTTCACCGTTTGCCCTGATGTAATGGGCACACTTTGCGCCTACTTTTCGACCGTATTATGCGTTTGCTTGGTGGCGGAAAACTTGGAAAATGCGGACACTTTCGGGGACCACTAGCATCGACCGAAACCAAGCGACACACACGCGCACACACAGCCAATTCCAAGATGGCGGCGTGGGCTGAAACGCGAGCAACGCGCGAACGCTTGTGTGTACGACAAAAACAAACGGCGACGCAAGGTTTACATCACAGTCAAGTCCCAGCCGGTTGGCTTTCGTACGCTGCATGAGAGTTCAGATAAATGTGTACATTTCCTAATGACGGTATTGAAAGAGATTTACAAATGATGTCTGAATGAATATAAATGAAAATAAAATAACATAACATGAAATAATCACCAATTTTTCAAGATTTCTGAAAACCCCAATTGTAAAAACAACGCTTAGGAAGCGAAGACTCTACTGTACCCACACTCTTTGCCGAAATTTGACAACTGATGCAGCGCAACTTGTCAACATTGACAGTTATTTTGCAAATTATTTTATTTCTTATCGTTCTTTGTCCGTTTTCAGAAAACATTTTGCATAAATATCTCATTAATGAGTAAAATTTAAAGATTCAAATGTCAACAATAATAGAAGTTGTCTAAAAAGCGGCCTATTATTTAACGAAAAGTAGAGATGGTCCAGCAACGAGAATCTGTTTCAAAACGACGGTTGACAGAGCAGGTCCACGTGTGTTGCAGGAAGAATTTTTTTCGTTGTATGTAGTTATTCCCTGAAATCAACTCATGATCACGTGCAAGTCTCGTCAACCAAAATCGTCTATATAGGAAAACAAAAGATTGTTATTGTTGCTACAGGTTCGATATCACTTAATTGCAAAAAGACTATCACTGGAGTTTTACCAATTGTCAGTGTTTCTCAGTGATTGCATCCTATTTATGTTGTAAATACCCATGTTTATAGTTTCTCAATCTTTAGCCTAAACAGTATCACCTATTAATTTCTCTACAATCAGCTGTAATCACGATTAGTTTAATGTAAAATAACTTTAATCAAGACCTTTACACAAAAAAAGATGCCTTCAGTATTTTTATGCATTTGACGCTTCGGCAAAGTCCTTTAGAGCGGACGAATATAGGGTAAATGCACCCGTACCCACTTTGCACGGCTGTCCCACGATCAACCTGGACGAGGGCGATACCAACCGATCGCTCGTGCCCTTCAGCAATGCATCCTTTAGGAACTTGAGCGACGTTTCAAACGAAATCTGTTGCAGAGGTGAGGCCGAATACTCCATCGCCATGCGGTTCATGGCCTGGAACTTGCCGCTCGCCGTCATATAGTCCGCAACCAGCAGCAGATGGCGTGGATCGATCGTGATACCGTACACGCTGAACACGTTTTGTATTTCCTTCACGATAACGCGCGAGGCCGCCTCGATCCCGTACCGCTTGGCCATCGCGTGAATGTCGTTCGTGTACAGTCGGTTCAGATCCAGCACCTTGGCGTGTGCCGTCATCGCCGACATATTGGTACCTTCGGTTTTCAGGTACAGCCGATCGTTTTGCGTGTACGTGATCGCGCGCCTGATACGCGGCACCTCCCAGATGACCGATTTGGCGGCTACCTCCCGGAACACCTTCGTGAAGTCGACCTCCTTCAGCTTCAGCGGCATGTGCAGCACGATCTGGCACCATCGATGATTGACCTTATCGAACTGGAACATATTCACCTGTTCGCCCAGCTGCTTTACAAACATTATCTCTTCCGATTCATTCAATTCTCTCTTTTCCGTTCCCATCGTTTGCTGCTCCAGCTCCTGCTCCAACTGTTGTGTCTCCTTTTCGTATTCCTCAATGAGCGCTTCCTCGATGCTTTTCGAAGCTGGTGGCGAAATCTTCTTCTTACCAGCCAAGTCCTTCTTTTGGCCACTCTTCTCTTCTTCCTCCTCTGCCTTCTCGTTGTCACTGTCGCTGGAATCGTCGGAGCTAGGCGCTTCAGCGCCATCCTCCTCCTCGTCGTAATCATGCTCATCCTTGGTTTTGCGCTTAATCTTCGCATCCGATGCATCCCCATCGCCGACGCCGGGTGACCCATTATCCGAGTCAGTATCGGAGTCGGAAAAGATCTCTCGCTCCACGTCGTCGCGCTTCTCCGGTGCCTGCATGTCTATCGCATCGTCCTCGCCATCTTCGTTCTGCTTTCCTTTTTTAGGTTTGCTTTCTCCACTCTCCAGATCGATACTGTGAATGTAGAATGTATATATCGTTATTAGAAATGAAAAATACAGATGCAGCTATAGTGAGAGTTGTAACAATCCTCATTAAGCGTTAAATTATATATACTAAGTTAAAAGATACAAAGTCACAAAGTTACAGTGGGGATACTTAAAATTTTACAAGAAGTAATGAATTCCTTTACAAATTACCAAAACCAAAACAATAATAGAAAAGAAATTTAAAGATAGATTGAAAATGATTGCACTATAGCCTGTAACAACATGGAATTTGGCGAGCTATCTACGGAAATTGATAGCAAGTGTATAAAAGAGTTAAGGTTGTAATCAGAAACCTCTTCTTCGACATTCATTCTACTGTCTGTCTATTCGATAGGTTTAGTAAATTATACTATCAATTTCAAAATCGAATGCTATGAAGCTCTACTGTTTTCAATACAATGAGAGGTTTTCTTAAATCTCATTTAGGAAGAATAGTTTAAAACTAACGAATCACATGATAACCAAATTTCGTGTCTACCAACTTCTTCACTTACAGAACATTTTTGACCATTTCTGCTTTTTTGATGGCGGCAAACATTGACTTGAAAAATTTGCGCGACATGTGGCGAATGATGCCGATCGGTGTCACGCAATAGTCATGATCGTACGCGTCCTGCGGCAGGAAGTTGAAACGTATCGTGTGCATCATGCCACGCGACGGCACCATTACCAGCTTTGATTTTACGTGTATATCTGTGTGAGGCAAAAATAAGAGTGAAATATTTTGAAATTAACGCACGAGAGTGTTGCACAAAGCAGACAGAATCGCCCCACACTTACTCTCCAGCACATCCGCCACCGTGACGCGGTTGAGCGATTTGCGCAGCTTCTCCGCAACGGTTTTCAAACGCTCCGGCTTACGGTGCGGCAGGAACGGTATCTCCATCGAGGGCGTTTTAATATCGGACGACGCAAGCATGAGAATTTCCCGCAAACGTGGAATACCGAGCGTTACGTTCATCTCACCACGTCCTGCAAAGTGGAACGTGTTGAGCGTCATTTGCGTGGACGGTTCACCGATCGATTGGGCGGCGAGCACGCCGACCGGTTCACCCGGTGCTGCCAGCGAGGCACTGCCCTTCACCTGCATCAGCTCGTCGATGTTGTGAATCGGTTTCTGGGCCCGCTTGTACCGCTGCACCAGCTCTTCCAGCTTTTCCGACAGCACGCCAAAGTGCGAATCGGGCGGAAACAGTGCGGCCACGGGATCCGGACAGCGGGCCGCCCGTTTGACGTACTCACGCTTCGCTGCCGGATCAAGTTTGCGCCACCGTTTGAGCAGCCTTTCCGCCAGCTTTGTGCGACCCGACTTTTTCACCTTGTCCGCGTTCGGCAGCTCCTGCCGTACCGTTTCCGCCATTTCCGCCGAAAACAGTGCAAAGGGCGAAGTGCGACACTTTTGTGCGGACGGTCCAGTACCGCCATTCTGCTTCGCCCAGCGCTTCATCTTTTTTATGTGCTTTTTCAGTGCCTCGTTCAGCGGATCGTCATCGCTCGCGCTCTTCAACCTCGTCAGCACGTCCGGCTGCACGATCACGTCCCGGTTCATGTCGAGGAAACGCGTTTGTTTTTCGTTTCCGATGAATTGCATCTTTGCAATGTCCATACCATCCTCCCCGAACATGTACTGTATCACGCTTCCGTCGCTGTCCCGCACCGTCATGTCGTAGTGCACCGAGAGGCCCTCGAGATGCTTTACCAGACAGCGCTGCAGGTATCCGGACCGGCTAGTCTTTACCGCCGTGTCGATCAGTCCCTCTCGACCCGCCATACAATGGAAGAAAAATTCTTGCGGCTGTATGCCCGTCATGAACCGGCCGTCAATAAAACCACCTGATTTAGGTGACGTGTCGAAGTCGGCAAAGCTGGGCAACGAGCGGCCCGATAGCATGAGCGGTGGCCGCTTGCCCTCCAGCTCGATCTGCCCGAGTAGACACGAGATTTGCATCGTGTTGACGGTAGATCCCTTCGCACCGGACTGTACCATCAGCTGCAGATTATTCTCCGGGAACTTGCTGATCAACCCTTCCGGTAGACAAGCACTGGAAAAAAATGAAGAGAAAAATAATGTAATAATGTTTGAATAACTCCTCTTCCTCTGAACTTCACAAAAGAGCAGTGATGCTTCTGAAACGCCCATTGACTCACTTATATAGTCATGTAAAGAAGTTTTCAAACTATCTTCTATGAGAGGTTCTTTTTGCATTTTTCTTTGGTGTTATCAACTGTGACTAGTTAAGCGTGACGACTAACGCCAGAAAATCATGTTGATAGAATTGAGAATGGGATAAAACTGATATAATAAATGTACTGTAACCACAAAATTTATGAAATTCATTTGATAAGTATTTACCGATCTTTTGAACAAATATCCAAACATAACTGAACACAGAATAGTTTCTTTAATCAGCGATTGAGTTCGTGGTGCATGTGGAAAAAATGGCAGCCATTCCAAATACTCACTTGTTGATCCTGTTGGTGTACGTATCGAGAACGGTTTTATACTTCCGATCAAGAATGGAGCGAAACTTGGGATTCTTGGCGTACGCTTCCCGCATACGCTGCGCCAGCTCTTCGCGCGAAACGGTCGGCGGCAGCTCCAGCGCTGCAGCAGCTGCTTCATGGCCCGCCACTTCGCGACATTCACGTACGATCTTTGCGCGCTTTCGATCCGCCTTACCCTGCACGAGAATGTCCCGTACGCCCAGGGTGAAACCTTCCCACTGGAGGTAGTAGGTGAACAGACGGGACAGTGATGATAGTAGTGCGGTAGAGCAAACGCCACCGTACAGTTCGTACATGCAGTGAATGAGACCGTACGGCGTTGCACCAAAGTGGTTCTTGTCGAGGATGCCGCTCAGCAGCTCACCATTCCGGATAAAGACTTCCGATTCGGAGAGCTCATTCTCGGCGAGTGGTGTGCCACCGTACTGCCAGGGACGGGCAGGAAGTACACACCAATGCTGTTGGAAAGAGAAAAGATAGTGTGCGTGTGATTGTAGTTTATGTACACTACTATTGTTGTTATTCATATTAGCTCCATTTATGTGTAACTAAAAACATGATCAATCATTTACTGTTCCGCAGTCTGATAGAAGATAAATGCATCAACAGATGGGCTTAAAAATTGATTGTTAATACTTAAGCGTTGCTTTCCTATCAATATGATAATCGATAAGCCTCTGCTCATCAACATATACTATTTTCTGCTATAACTATAATATATATGCTATAATATTTATAGTTATAGCACTAGCACTTATATACTATAATATATATATGCTATAATAATATAAACTATAACCCTTGGCAATATGTCTTTTAGCAAAGTTGAATATTAAGGTCATGGTCTGTTATAAAAATCGTTCCTCTTTGACTTTTTCTGTGACTTAATGTACCTGTAGCCATGATTATGGGCTATGTATACTATTTAGACAATTATCAAGCTGTCTCTAGTTACCTTGTTGCTTAATTTCGACTTTCCAACCATGTTGATGTACGGCATACCCTTCGGCGTACTATTCTTGATGATGGTCGAGATGATTTGCTTGCCGGACCACAGACGCACCGGTTTCAGGATGGACGGTGGCAGCAAATCAATATTACCCTTCTTGTTGCTTAACGCTTGATACACCAGCTGCTGATAATCCTCCCTGAAAGATACATTCACTTGTTACTTTTTTTTTCAACAATTGCGAAACGATTGTCGATCGTGCTCGACTTACCGGTTGAAAAACTTTCCGCGAATGAAAAGCTTCACCGCCGATACGATGTGATCCTGAATCAGGCCACCGAGCGGTGTACCATCCTTCGGTACAAGGTACTGGTAAGGGACCGCCACCAGCCCGAAAGCCTCCGCCCGGGCCACCTCATTCTGCGGCAGATGGGCGTTCATTTCATCACCGTCGAAGTCCGCATTGTACGATTTGCAGTTCGAGTAGTGTAGACGGAAAATCTTCTCCCCACCGAGAATCTTTGCCCGGTGGGCCATTATACTTGGCCGATGGAGGGTCGGCTGCCGGTTGAGCAGCAGTATGTCCCCGTTCTGTAGATGCCGGTGAACGATCTTGATCGTATCGGCACCACTTGTCTCCGCACCGGCACCGTGCGGTGTGAGCAGCGTCTTAGCCATCGATTGGCGCTGCGTGACGTTGGTGGCAGAGATTTTGCTTACTCGGCCGTTCGAATCTTCTATCATGTTTGCACCCGGATATACGTCCGGTCCGTTCAGTACCCACTGGCGCAGCTCGGCCACGTTCCAGGGCGTGACCGGGACGGGATAGGTTAGCTTCTTAGCGAACCGAGTCGGTATGCCGATCTCCTCCACGCCAATGTTGGGATCGGGTGTGATGACCGTACGAGCCGCATGATTCACCCGCTTCCCCATCATGTGCATTCGTATCAGGCCCGCCTTCTTCTCGATCAACTGTTTCAACCCGAACGTTACGACCTGCTTGCCGCTCGACATTTTTTGCACATCCAGCAGCTGGTCGACGTTCGTTTGTAGCTGGCACCAGGCATGAAACAGCTTCTCGACCACCGTGTCACCCTTCGCATACTGATAGATCGATTTCGATTGCCCAAATGCTGCATCACTCATGCCGGCCGGTTTCTCCTTTCCGTCACTTCCCGTCAGGATGGCACGAACGGTCGCGTTCGCAACCAGTATATTACGCAGAAGCACCGATTGGGCGTGTTCCGTCAGCATGCTGCGTCCACCACCGCGCTGGGTACGTCCGACCGGACGCATTTTGCACGGCGGTACGGGTACCACTTCCATGAAGAAAATATCCGTCGGATAGTGGTCCGCCTCACGCTTGGTCGAACAAAGCACGGGAAGGAGCAGATTCAGCAGCGTGCCTTCCGTTTCGTACAGCTTACGCAGAAAAGTTTGACTGTCGCGCGCCAGCACCACTTCGGTCGAGGGTTTCAATTCCTCATCGGTTGGATTGTTCTTACCTTTCGCTTCACTGGAAAAGGATACAAAAAGAGAAAAAATATCATAATGTGGATATCGTGTCCTGTTTCTTATCATTGTATAATCTAAGCCTAGCCATTCAAACAGCCCCTAACTATCGTTTGGCAGTGTTTGAAAAGGAGACGACATGCGCGTGAGTTTATACTTACAGAAAAGCTTTCTTGTCCCCTTGCGTCCAGCGTATCGTTAGCTTGCCGTCCGACATACGAACTCTCTGGAGCGTTTTCGTGCAGTGTATGCACCGTTTCGTTTCCTGCCTCAGCGTACTGCTCACGATCGCCATACGGATCGTTTTCGAAAGTTTCGTATCGCCCAGCTTGTTATACGGTTCCCTCCGCAACAGATCCTCATAGTACACGATCTCTTCCGGCATCGTGGCGTGCGGGTTTGCCTGTAGCTTCGTCTTGTACACGTCGATCTCTTCCGCCTCGATGATGTACCCAGCGTCCGCTAAACGCAACTGCAACTCTAGCAGCGATTTTGCACCATCATGCAGCTGCAACCGAGCACAGGACATGCAGGCAATGCGCAGCAAATTAGAGACCGTGCGCACAAAGAACGGGTTGTACACGACGAGGTCCAGCTCGATCAGCCCAAAGTGACCCTCGCACGTGTTGATGTCGCGCGTGCACGTGGTACAGATTTCGCCAAAGTTGCTTGGACCCATGGCCGGATCGTACAGACCGCCCTTGATCGGGTTGCCCAGGTCGTCAAACGAGCGGTACGATTCCACCTTCATTACGCTGATCTTCCGGACGTCTTCCGCCGTAAAGACGGAAAACTCCAGATTCGTCGGATCGAGGTTCACAATCGTCATCTTTCGGCAGGCCTAAACGATTTCCTTCACAAATGACTCCAGCAGCTACACTTTGGGCGTGATTGTATGCACAGTTTATACAAAATAAAACGGTTTACTAGTAGGAAAATACCACAAAAAATCACAAGTTTCTAGCCGTTTTCCAAAACGTGCACATGGTTTCGGCAAGTGACATTTTTGACAGTATGCCGGCGCGCATTGTTTACGATTTGTAAACTTGCTGAATGAGATAAACCCTTGCATACCATTGATACCGCGGGCGTACCGCCATGAGGATGGAACTAGTGATGGGAAAAACCACTCATAAGTGCGTTACACATCAGAGTTATGTTTTTAATCGACTCTTAGGTCGATTGTTAGGTCAAATTGTTAGACTCCTACGTTAGTTAAACAATTCTTCGAGAGATTATTTTTTTAGCAACGATCTACTAATGAAAAATGTACAAAACCCATGAATAATGAGCACGAGTATGTGGGTTGAAGATCGACCAAAAGGAGTCGAAAAAACTCGAACTTTTCATGAATTTAAACGATTTAAATTTAAATTTAAATCTTTACTCTTGCATGAACTATTTGGATTAGGATAATTGTTTTGCTAGGGAAGTTTGAATGCTCTCAACTTTGCAGAGAATCATGTTTGCAATCATGTCGATAATTTAATTGAACACATTAACTCACACACTCATTCTGAGTCATAATTCACATCACTAGCATGCGCACATGTCCGGGTAGTTTGAAGTGCGAACGAGCAGGCTGAAGAAATAAAAAGAGACATACAAACTTGTTCTCACATATTGCTGCTTGGGCAACGGAGAAACGCCAGCCAACGAATTGTGACATTTGTATAAACACAGCAAGCACGCTGTTTTCTGTATTTCGAATCCACATGTTATCGGCAAGGACCAAAAGTGAATAAAAACTTACTAAACATGTTTAGCATAGCGCGAGAGTTTTCCCCCTGTGGCAAGTACTGCGCCCACATTAGCCAGCAGGGCAAGTTTATCGTGCACAATGTGGAAACGAGCGCCATCCATCAGGTGTACACACCGAACATGCACCTGAACGTGCCGTGCACCAGTTTCGCCTGGGTGCAGGTTGGCGATCAGGCAAAGCCGAAAAAGAAATCGAAAAAAGCTCGAGCAAGTCTTACGGAACACGTACAGCTGCTGGTAGCCTTTGGCACAAGTAAGGGCGGTGTTGCGTTCTACAACCTCGCAACCGCTACCATCGAACGGTCGTTCAAGGGCGATGGTCATTCGGCACCCATCACGGCTATCTACTTCAACGCAGCGCATGATCCGGATACGCTGTATTCGGCCGGTGCTGACGGTAAAGTGATCGAGTGGAGCGTAAGTCAGTGTTGTCAGCGGCAGGTGCATCAGATCGGTGTGGAGAAGCTGACCTGCGTGTTAGCGCACGCTGGCAAGATTCTTACCGGTGCGAAGCAGCTCAAACTGTGGAACACCGAGACGGGAACGGTGGAAAGGACTTTGATTGGACACACGGCCAACACGCAGCTGCTGCAACTGCTAGCCTTGGATGAGGACAATGTGTACGCTCTGTCCGGGTCGGTGAACGACCGTAACTTATCGCTGTGGGCACTGGACGATGACGAGGACAGTACCTCGCCGGTGGCAGCATTTGCACTGGACGATGTGCCGGAATACGTTTCGCCCAAGATCGTGGAGCGGAAGCTACACCTGATTGCCGTGTCGCGAACGGGCGTTGCGCACTACTTCATCCGCGATATGGGCAAGTTGAGCGTGAAGAAACCATACCGAGCAGCACACACGTTTGAGATCGCGATCGACACGGTTAGCACGAAGAAGCAGGCCGTCGATCGGTTGCCGGTGTTTGTAGCGACCGTCCAGTACGCGGCCCAGCAGGAACAAATTCTTCTCGGGTATGGAACGGAGTTGTGCGTGCGCTTCGAACACATTGCCATCGAGGAGGACGTGAAGCAAAACGTGATCATACGCGAGCCAATGAACGTGATGGAGAGTAAAAAGAAGGAGGGAGAGCTGAAGGCAAAAACCCCCATTGTGGACAGTGTGGAGTACCTAAACCCGGTCAATTCTGCTAGGAAATCGGTTAAAGTGGTATGCATCGATTTGCCTGTTCCATGCTAGAAATGTGCCCCTTTTCATAACTCCAAAATCTATTTTTAAGGTGGAAATTCCGATGGAAGTTCGTTTGGAAAACCTATCCACACCCAAGACAAGCTCGAAGAACATGATTCACCTGCTGGTACAAGGGCTGCACAGTCGAGATGCCTCCCTACTGAGGAGTGTTTTCGCTGTGGACGATCAGGAAATGGTTCATCAGACGCTGAGTCGCCTACCGTCGCAGTATGTTAGCCCACTGCTGAACGAACTGTCCCACATGATGCAGATGAAAACGATTCAGTACGTAACTTACACGTTACCATCCTATCTGGGTAAAGATATCTGAAACATTCCAATTTCTTTCCTCGTTTTGCAGTGTAAAGACGGCTGTATGCTGGTTAAAATCACTGATCACCCTGCACGCTAGCCAGCTGATGGCACTGGGGTCCACCAATCTGCTCGCCAACTTTAGCACCTGTCTCGGTGTCATCGAGTTCCGGGTGGAACATTTGAACGCTCTTTCAAGGTATGATTCGCAGCACTGGAAAACAGCATTGCAACACTTCCCGTTCATTTCCATCCTTCTCTTACTTTGCTCCCATAGGCTGCGGGGTCGGTTAGGGCTGCTGATCGATCAGATAGATCGCAGCAAAAACCAGGCGGCAAATCTGGACGACAAAACTAGTGGGAATGTACTGGTGTACCAGGAGGGTGACGATTCGGACGTTGACTCCATGCTGGAGAAGGACGATGCCGATCTGCCCGAAGGTTCGTCCAACGAGGAGATGTACGACGAAGATGACGGTGAAGAAGAAGAGGAAGATGAGACGCCATATGCAAATGGTGAGAAGATGAGCTCGCGGAGACAAAATGGGCACTCCGCAAAGGATAGCGATGATGAATCGATGGAAGTGTCCGATTGAGGTGCTACGGAATTGTGGCGACTAAATACCTTACCGCCAGCTGCATTATTGATGCCGTACAATAAATGTTTATGGTATAATTACCTTATAATATACAGTGGACCCTCTTATTACGAGTACCTCTGTTAACGAGAAAGCAAAGCCCACTATGTTAATACATTGCTTTTTCATACAACTGTTTTCAATCGTATGGCCATTTAAATGCAATAAAGGCTCTCCACGGCTGTTGCTGCAATCATTTCGCTTCAGACCCGGAACGAAACCAAAAAGATCGAGTTTAAGATTTGAACCCTACAGCAATGAGCCGCTGGACGGGAGAAAGAGCTGAATCCGCAAAATCATTTGCAGGATTTTGATCACTCACTCTTACTATTTACTATTTTTACTACACTGCTCCTAAAATGCCCACATTTTGCATTTTTGTATCGAATATTTAGCTAGGCGAATATTTGTACGTGCTTTTTCAATGAGTGAAGCGCAAAGGACAAGCGCAGCTACACAAAGGAAACCGTTGGCACAAAAGGAAAGAACTCGGGCCAAACCACGTGAAAGAAAGGTCTAATGATATTCTTTATTTCGACCGTTAACGGCGGTGATTCATATAACAGCGAGATTCTGTCCAAAAGTACTATTATTCCGCGTTGATCATTGAACTTCTCGCTAGCTTTCTCAGTTCATCATAACCCATGGCGCAAAAGGAGACGAATTTAAGATAATAACGCTCGGGCGAGGGCAGAGTACCTAGTTCTGAGATGCTGAATTTATTTAGGCCAAGAGAAACGGTCCAGACGAGTTGCAGTTGCAATTTAACTAAATCTTTCCGTTGCATATGCCACCCAAAGACTACAACAGGCTTCTGATATAAGTGGTATTGTGATGTAAAAGAGTATTTATTCAAGTCCGTTAATGGAAAATTCAACAGAAAGATAATAGTTGTACACGTGTAGGTTACATTACAAAATTTTTCCCAATAACGGTTGCCGCTGAATGCCCTTCTAAGCAACGAACAGATTCAGCTATCTGGGTCTTGGCGCTCCCACCCAAAACAGGTACGACAGTCCCGAATGGAATGGATTCAAACAACTTATAGGCCAGCTTAAGAGGCTTATGCCCGACATTCTTAAATTTTCAAACACTGCATTAAATCAAACTTAAATATTAATAGTGAGGTAAGGGTCACGCAATCAAAGATTCGCTTCGGCTAAAAATAATCAGGTATCGCTGTAGCCTTTTCGTTTAGTACAACTCGCCATTTACTGTACGTCGCACACGCTTGCTCGTCAAAGGTATGATGGTATCCTCCGCTTTGCGCTTTTGCGCTAGTTGAGCGGCGGTCAGCACCGTGTCTAGCTGCAAATCGCAGCTTACCCCGGGCAGAAGGATCTGACAATCGTTTAGCACACCCGTATCTCCCTCCAAAGAGCTGTACTTTCGTAGCTCGCCAATGGTACGGAACAGCTCGTCAAGTTTCTCATCAACGGCCCCCTCGTCGATCAGCCCATTAGCCATCAGGGAGGTGCGCTGATATTCAAATGCCTCCAACAGCAATTCTTTAGAAGGGTAGTTTTCCGTGTTGATGACAGATTTGTCCAGTAGCCGCTTGCGCTCGGAATACGAGTACAGCAGGTCGTCGATGCTACCCTTCACCAGCAGTCGAAACACGTGCACCTTACGCGTCTGCCCGATACGATGCGCTCGATCCTCGGCCTGGAAGTCCATCTGTGGATTAAAGTCCATGTCGTAGAAGATGACGGAGTCGGCCGCCGGTAGATTGATACCGAGCCCACCGGCACGAGTGGACAGCATAAAGATAAACTTATCCGAACCGGGACGGTTGAACTCGTCCATCTGTTTCTGACGCATATCGATAACGGTACTACCGTCCAGCTTGCAATAGGTATACTTGCGCCAATCGAGATAGTCCATCAGTATGTTCAAAACAGTAACATACTGACTGAATATTAGGACCTTCGAACCACGCGCTCGCAGTCGCACTAGCAGCTTATCCAGCACGATCATTTTCGAACTGTGCCGGACAATGTCGTCAGTCACCCATTCCGTGTTATCTGCTCCTGGAATCAGGAAGGGATGCTGGATAACCTTTCGCAGGTGCGGAAATCGGTTAATGATGCGCATTTTTTGCATCTCCCCCCTGCCATCCAACACCTCTACCTCGTGGTGCAACACTTTGTGTGTCCACCGGCATATTTCCTCTGTTGGTGGCATATAGATGTCGATGTGCACCTTCGGTGGAATGTCACCCGTCACGTCCTTCTTTGTACGGCGCAGCAGTAACGGTTTCAGTAGGTTCTTCAACCGTATTGTCTGTTCGTGCAACGGATCCAGACAATCCTCCACTTTAAACCATGCGTCGAAATTTGCCGAATCGTTGAAGAACTTCGGCATCAGCAGATTGAGCAGCGCCCACAGTTCGTGCAGATTGTTGTGTACCGGTGTTCCTGTCAGCATTAGCATGCTCTGGATTCTGATCTGTCGCAGAACACCCGCAAACTGCGTATTCTCGTTCTTTGCCCGGTGACCCTCGTCAATGACGGCGTACTGGAAATTTGCCTTTTTAAAGTGCGTGCTGTATCGCGTTATGAACTCGTACGATGTAATCACCACATTCCACGTTCGAGTTGGATTCTGCAATTGGGCAAAAATCTCCATCTTCTTTGGACCAACAACGTGACCGCGATACACCTTTGCGCTCGGCAAGAATCTAGCAAACTCCTTCAGCCAGTTTGGCAACGTGGATAGCGGAACAATCACCAGAAATGGTCCCTTCATTTTTCTGTAATTAAAAATAGGAAATATAGAAGATGGGGAAACATTGAGGTACCATCCAATTTGCCTTACCGAACGAAAAGTAGATAACCAATCATAGAAATGGACTGTATTGTCTTGCCCAGTCCCATCTCGTCGGCCAATATGCCATTGATATTATTATGGTAAAGCGAAATTAGCCAGTTGAGGCCGGCTAGCTGGTAATCACGCATCTGGGCGTTCATGTATGAAGGTGTTTCGGTAAAGACAGTTGCATCCTCGTTATTGTTGTTACATTCATGTTTGCGCAAGTTTTCGAAGCTTCGCAACATCTTATTTTGTTCTCTCTGTCCTTTAAAAACCGCCTTTTTATGATCTTGTTTGAATTTGGCAAAGCCAGCTAGCTTCTTTTCGAGTGCTTCGAGCTGCAAACCTTGTTTGAGAATTAGTTCGTTGTCGAACTTTTTCCTCTCTTTCTGCACACTGTCATCGACCAGCGATGAAGCTGGATGTACGTTTTCTTTCGGAGATTCCTGAAAAACGGAGAAATCACAGTATTACGTTAGTTTGTATCGAAATGAGCAGATTCTTCATCTCTATTCTCACCATTTTGTAGCAATGTTCAACGGGGTCACATCTACGTTTAGTCACAGAAACGAACAAGTAAGCTTGGCTTTCAACAGGCTACTGAGGTATCGAATTGGCGCGCGAAATGCAAAGTGATCCAACGTGCTGTCAAAATGGTACCGGCAATTTCATAATTTTAGGAAACTGTCTGCTGGGGTTTAGGAAACTGGTTTTGGGTATGTGTGATATGAATATTTTAAAGCACGTGAAACGTAATAATATTTTGCTGTAGTTTGCAATGTTCAAATTGAGTTTAATTTGTAAAAAAATGTGTCCAGCATTTATTGATGAACGATCAGACGTTTGAAATACGTAGTGGTGGTCCGATATTGTTGGCGGTCCAAAAGCAATTTCATTTCAATTAAAATATTTGTTAGCATTATGTTATTTTTCCTCTATAAAAAGTATCCAATGAGAAGAAATCCGTGAAAATTGTCAAAATAACAATAAAAAACACACACATTGACGCTACCAACCTTGGAACTAGTGATGAGAAATTTTAATACAACGAGGGTTTCGAATCCGAAATTTTGTTAAGATTTGAATGTCCGAATCCGAATTACAATCCTAAATTTTATCAATAATTTTATCAAGATTTTTCAAAGCGTGAGGATGGAGGAGGGTGGAATGAAATCGAATGCAACAGTATTCTGACACCAACTTCAAACGGGACTCGATCATATTTGAATCTATATGATTGGGTCTCGAATCTCTCATCTGCCCAACACTAGTTGAGGCCACCACGCTTGGAACATAAGTGGATCAAACGTTCCCGGAGCGGAATGTATCACAATCATAGCGAAGCACATCTGGCTACACTGCATCACACACAGCCGCAAATCGCCGCTCTTTTTTTTGAAGTTTGGTCTCTCTCTGCGAGGAATACAAATTTGCGGGGATTTAAACTCTGTATTTACTAGCCGAAAAATAGCAGCAAACCATGTCCAAAGAGGAGGAAAATGCCGTAGAAGCGACAGACACCAACGAAAACTCGGTAAGTGTTGTTAACAAGCGCGTTGATGGATGATGCAAGTGAAAAGCTAATCGCAAAAGATGCTGTATAAAAGTAGTCCCCCTAAGCGCCGCGGGTGCAATGAGACGCGCTTGTGTGTGACATATCGCGAGTTTGGCAAGCAAGCGTAGCTGAGAAGAAAAAAAAAAACAGGGAAGGGGCCCACAGAACGCGTCCACCGCGTTCCGGTTTTCTCCCAAAACGCTAATTATACCAAATTTCTTTCATTATTCATGCTCATGTTGTTTATTTGCTTTATCCTTCCGGATGTAGAATGAATCCAATTCCGACACCACTTCGTCGAACACAAAGGAACCGGACTATGATGCGACACTGGAAACGGACCGAGGCAAGCGATTCGAGTTTCTGCTCAAGCAGACGGAAATCTTTGCCCATTTCATGAACTCGGCCCCGAGCAAGGGCAGCCCACCGAAGGCACCGCGGGGTCGTAAGCCGAAAGTGGACAAAAATGCCGATCCCGGTGACCATCGGCATCGCAAGACGGAGCAGGAAGAGGACGAAGAGCTGCTGGCAGAAACGAACCAGAAGGCGAAGACACTATTCCGCTTCGAAGCGTCACCCCCGTACATCAAGGCGGGCGAGATGCGCGACTACCAGATTCGTGGACTGAACTGGATGATTTCGCTGTACGAGAACGGCATCAACGGTATCCTGGCGGACGAGATGGGGTTGGGCAAGACGCTGCAGACGATCTCGCTGCTCGGGTATCTGAAGAACATTCGGAACAATCCCGGGCCGCACATTGTGATCGTGCCGAAGTCGACTTTGCAGAACTGGGTGAACGAGTTTGGTCGCTGGTGTCCGTCGATACGAGCTGTCTGCTTGATCGGCGATCAGGAGGCGCGAAACACCTTCATACGCGACGTACTGATGCCGGGCGAATGGGACGTTTGCATCACGTCGTACGAAATGTGCATGCGGGAGAAGGCCGTGTTCAAGAAGTTCAACTGGCGCTACATGGTAATCGACGAGGCGCATCGTATCAAGAACGAAAAGTCGAAGCTGTCGGAAATTTTGCGCGAGTTCAAGACGGCCAACCGGTTGCTGCTGACCGGTACGCCGCTTCAGAACAATCTGCACGAGCTGTGGGCTCTGCTTAACTTTCTGTTGCCGGATATTTTCAACAGCTCGGAAGACTTCGACAGCTGGTTCGATGCGAACCAGTGCATGGACGACAACTCACTGATCGAGCGGCTGCACGCCGTACTGAAGCCGTTTCTGCTTCGTCGTCTCAAGTCCGAGGTCGAGAAGCGGCTGTTGCCGAAAAAGGAGGTCAAAATCTTTGTCGGCCTGTCGAAGATGCAGCGCGAATGGTACACCAAGATCCTGATGAAGGACATCGACGTTGTGAACGGGGCGGGCAAGGTGGAGAAAATGCGACTGCAGAACATTCTGATGCAGCTGCGGAAGTGCACCAATCACCCGTACCTGTTCGACGGTGCGGAACCAGGCCCACCGTACACGACTGACTACCATCTGCTGGAAAACAGCGGCAAAATGGTAGTGCTAGACAAGCTGCTGCGGAAGCTGCAAGAGCAAGGCTCGCGCGTACTGATCTTCAGCCAGATGACGCGCATGTTGGACATACTGGAGGACTTTTGCCACTGGCGGGGCTACCAGTACTGTCGGCTCGATGGTCAAACGCCGCATGAGGATCGGTCGAACATGATTGCGGACTACAATGCGGAAGGCAGCACCAAGTTCGTCTTCATGCTGTCGACCCGTGCCGGCGGGTTGGGTATCAATTTGGCCACGGCTGACGTGGTCATCATCTACGACTCCGACTGGAACCCGCAGATGGATCTGCAGGCCATGGATCGGGCGCATCGTATCGGTCAGAAGAAGCAGGTGCGCGTGTTCCGGCTCATCACGGAGAACACGGTCGAGGAGAAGATTGTGGAGCGGGCGGAAGTAAAGCTGAAGCTGGACAAGCTCGTCATTCAGCAGGGCCGACTGGTGGACAACAAGACGAACCAACTGAACAAGGACGAGATGCTGAACATTATTCGGTTCGGTGCAAATCACGTGTTCCAGTCACGCGATTCCGAAATCACGGACGAAGACATCGACGCGATCTTGCAGAAGGGCGAGGAGAAGACCCAGGAACAGAATGCAAAGCTGGATAAGCTGGGCGAGAGCTCGCTGCGCAGCTTCACGCTCGACACGGAAAATCTGGAGAACCGATCGGTGTACCAGTTCGAGGGCGAGGACTACCGCGAGAAACAAAAGCTTCAGACGCTCGGCTCGTGGATCGAACCGCCGAAGCGCGAGCGTAAGGCCAACTATGCGGTCGATGCGTACTTCAAGGAGGCGTTGCGTGTGGCCGAACCGAAGGCACCGAAAGCGCCGCGCCCGCCGAAGCAGCCGATCGTGCAGGACTTTCAGTTTTTCCCGCCCAGACTGTTCGAGCTGCTCGATCAGGAGATTTACCACTATCGGAAGACGGTGAACTACAAGGTGCCGAAAAACTCCGACCTGGGCGCGGAAGCGAACAAGGTGCAGCGCGAGGAGCAGCGCAAAATCGATGAGGCCGAACCACTGACGGAGGAGGAGCTGGTGGAGAAGGAGTCGCTGCTGACGCAGGGCTTCACCAACTGGACGAAGCGCGACTTCAATCAGTTTATCAAGGCGAACGAAAAGTACGGGCGGGATGACATTGAGAACATTGCGCGCGAGGTGGAGGGCAAAACGCCCGACGAGGTGATGGAGTACAGTACGGTGTTTTGGGAGCGGTGCCACGAGCTGCAGGACATTGATCGTATTATGGGTCAGATCGAGCGTGGCGAGGCAAAGATCCAGCGGCGTGCCTCGATCAAACGTGCGCTAGACAGTAAGGTAAGGAATGCACTTTGTTTGTATTACAGCAAAAACCTTTGGTCAGTGCAAAAGGGTGACAGATAACAATTCCTCTTTATTTTCCCTTCTTTCCCGAACTCTCCTAAAACAGATGGCTAGATACCGTGCACCATTCCACCAGCTGCGTATCGCGTATGCAAACAATAAGGGTAAAAATTACACCGAAGAGGAGGATCGCTTCTTGGTGTGCATGCTGCACAAGCTTGGCTTCGACAAGGAGAATGTGTACGAGGAGCTTCGGGCGGCCGTCCGGACGGCGCCCCAGTTCCGCTTCGATTGGTTCCTGAAGTCACGCACAGCACTGGAGCTGCAGCGCCGCTGCAACACGCTGATCACGCTGATTGAGCGCGAAAACCAGGAGCTGGAGGAGAAGGAGCGGCTGGAGAAGAAGAAGAAAACGGGCGGCGGAAATGCAGCGGGCGGTGGGGGCACGGTCGGTGGTGGTGCCAGTGGTACGCCCAAGTCCAACCAAAAGCGCAAGGCCGAAACGACACCCGCAGCGAATGATAAGAACAAGAAGAAGAAAAAAACATAAGCAGGAGATACTTGGACACGTTGCTGGGCGTTTAATCAGCATCTCTTAGTGCGAATGAGGCAACCGGTGTGCGGGTGAGGATGCGTAATCGTGCGGGAGAGAGAGAGCGTGCAAGTCTGAGCGGAAAACTGGGGAGGAAAGGCAAGGGAAGTGACACATTCCGCAATCAGGATTATAGCGCTTTTGATAATTTGAGCTAGTAGGCAAGGAAGAAAGGAAGGAAGACAGAAGAGTAATTCTCACACACGTGTTTGCCCCCGGTATCCTCTTTGTCCTCACTGTAACCCGTCCCCGAGATCGATCCTCATCCCCCCTTTGCACGAGTGAACAATTCTCTTTAGCTTAAGTACGGCCGAATCAAATCACATGGATGTTTTATCCGTTTGACAGCGTGCTTTGATCGCGAACAGAAAAGTGCATGTCTTCGTGTCCGGATCGTGATGATTTTTGTCCCCTCATCCCCCTCCCCCATCTCTATTCTAGCCAGTAAGTTTTACCCTTAGCTATACATACGAAAAGTCCTGTAAGAAGGTGGTTCACTGTGCAGTTGTATGGTAGAAAATGGCTGATTGTGTTATTCTGATGTGGTAGTATAGTGTATGAATCAAAAGTAACCTAAACCCGTGTAGAAAACGAAAAGACCAGCCCTATAAAGCTCCAGTATTGATCCAGTTTGCAAAACTAGCTTGTAATCTTTCTTCTCGCAAGCACATACACACACACACAAGCAGCTGGAATTGAGTGTGTGTGTGTGATGCAATATTCCCGTAATTTAAAATGAAGTTACACAGTCAGCTGAGCCTACCAGAGCCACGGCCACACCGAACGCTTCGTGTAGTTTCCGTCACCTCCTCCCTCTAGGCAGCGACTTCCGAGGACAGTCAGTTGAAGTTGCTACAGCCAATACACTACTTACTCCTTTGCATGTATTTATTATAAGCTTTCCAGTAGAGATTATTACGCACGTGAAATATGACGATGATTGACGGCCGGGTAGAAAGGTGTCTATCATTCACAAGATGGCAAATAAACGTAAAGCAATCAATTGACCGATTTTTGGAGTGCCGAATTGAGACAACTTTGATAGAGATAATTTGAGAGAACTATTTTTCAAACAAAATTGCTCGTTTAAAGTAACGGCTGGTTTTTGGTTAAATTTAATATTTATTTTCTTATCCATCTCACTACCCGTAGATCTCCACGATGTCCTTAAGGCTGAAATACGTCCCCACCACGAGAATAAACAGCCCAAAGGCAAACAAAATGGCATTCTTTAACAACCGCCACCGGAACACACCGAATGCATCAGGATCGGCCCAGCGGAATACCGTATCCAGCACGATCGGTGTAAGCAGCCCGAGTGTGGCGGAGCAGATGGAACCGACCAGTCCGATAAATGGTTCGAGCTCCGGGACGCCAAGTGCCAACGCCGTCATGGCCACCAAAATGCCGAAGCGTATACCGATCTGCGCGATATTGTGTCGTTCGGCGGGAAAGTAATGCTTCACCTTGCGCCACAGGATGTCCATCGGTACGTAATAGTAGATGCCGAGAGTGAAGAGGATGGCAAGTGCGGCGAGCAGCTGGGTAGATAAAGCAAGCCTTCGAGAATGATAGAACACGTGTTAATGCAAAAATGGCAGTGTTGTTGATTGAAGCTGCGCTGTGCCTTACTTCTCTTCGCTGGGTAGGTTGAGCGTGACGGAAGCACGCGTGTCGGGACCGTACCGTGCGTAGCCAAAAAATCCAGTCATGTTGTACAGGACGGTGATGAAGCTCAGCACAATGCTGACAACACCCGGGCAAGCAAGAAAGTGCTGCGGGTGCTTCATCTTGTTCTCCACCGGCAGAACAACGCCGATTCCTTCCACGGCGTACACGACCGTGCTAAAAAAAGGAAAGATATCAGGAAATGGCGAATAACACTACATTTCTGTTTCGTTTACCCAAAAAACGATGGTAGTGCAGTAATTTCGGGAAACAGCTGCAGGTTGGTGAGGTCGATAGGTTCACGGAAGATGTAGTACAGCGTGATACCGAACGTGACCAGAATGAGCGTGTTGGCAAGGGCGGAAAAGGGCACCAGATAGCGCAGGTCACGCACCTGCGTGACGAAGACGAGTGGAACTGCCGTGAGCAGTATGTAGATGCGAGTGTCCCAGTCGATACCGAGCTCACCGTTGATCACATCTCGCAGCGTTGTCGAAATGAACAGCAAATAGACGCACACGGAGAAGAAGCTAACGATCAGCAGCGAGTAATCGATGTATGCTCTAGGAAGGGAAAGGCAGGCCATTACCAGGGAGATACAAGATCTCACGGATCTCTGCAGGCGTTACTTACTTGGCAGCGTTTGCAAAACGTTGGGTAGGTGTTGGGCCATGGCGGAATACGCTTTGCGCAGTTTCCGAAAATCCAAGCACGGGTACCCGTGTGCGTTTGCATGATTTTTGAGACGTTGATACCTAAAGAGGAAAGTTATCTGATGAGAATACCCAAACGAAAAGCTAACCATTGGTGTCCTGTGACTTTGTGATGGATCCCGATGATCAAGTGGCAACGGTGTAGGCAGCTTGGAGGATCCCTCACCAAATCACAGATAATCAAGCACGTTTGTTATATCGAATGAGAAGATGAAGTTCAGTTTGTCTTACCAGGAGATAAACACAGTGCGCATAGATTATTCCCACGAGCGTGGTACCAATAACTCCGAACACCAGACCACCGTTGCGGAAAGCCGAAGGCATCGCCAAGATACCGGTCCCGAGGGAACCTTTGAGCATGTGGATGATCGTTCCATTGGTGCTTTGGGTTGGAAAAAAGTAAACCAGTTAAGAAACGATTCCAAAGCGCCCACAAATGTCTTCAAAACACTCCAGCTTACGAATTTGGTTTCTTCACACGACGGTGCCGAAATGGTTCGTACTCTTCGTCCGTAAGACCACCGCTAAAATCCGAGAGAAAGAAAGAAAAGGATTCCCGCCCGATGGGGAGTTTGTTTTGATTAGCAAATGAAGACCTGTCAGACAGGCGAAACAAACAGAATCCTACTTCGACTCGGTGTCGGTTTTCTGTAGTTCCATTTCTTGCGTCTCGCGTGGTGATGATGCTGGTGGAGGTGGTGCTGTTACCTTCGTTCACGAAACGATCACCATGTGAAGGAGTTTCGTTCACACAGTTGTCACGGTGACGTGCGCACGCACTGCGACTCACGCACGCGTACGTTTGACAGAGCGGTTGAATGATCGACGGACGACGACGGCGACTGCGAGCAACGGCTGCTTGGACGCTGCTTATTATTTCGGATATAGGCGATAGGGTGAGCATGGTGCGTTTCAAGATAAGGTAATCAACTGATACTCGTGAGAGGGAGTAAAAAAACGCTCGGGACGCGATGCGGCACGATTACTGCTGTAAATGTGTAATTGTTCGACCGTCCTCAGTTCTAGGGAACCTGTATGTAAGTGTGTGTTAGTGCTTAGTTAGTACGATTTGATACCGGTTTTGGGCAGGGTATTGCTTGCATCTTTCGTACAGCGAAACGATTCCAATCGTGCTGCTCCATCACTAATGTCACGTTGAACGCTTATCAAACAGCGCATTTGAAATTGTTTACGCTCATTGATAAAATAAAACAATTGTTTGGTGAGCAGGGTGCAATGGTGGTCAGTTCGTAGACACGCAGACTCCTATGTAGCTGAACGAAAGTTCAAATCCTGTTGTGTTTAATGTTCCTAATGTCCTTTTTGGCAAAGACCCACTATTAAAAGATCCCAACTAGACCTTTTTCTCGCAGAAGAAAAGTTATGTGAGGAAAATGCGCTTCTGTAATGAAAGTACACATTCAGAAAGAGAAGAAACTTGAAAAATAAGCATCTTTATGGTAGTATATTTGTCAACAGTGTTTATTTGCACACAAAACAGTATTTATCCTAGTGGCTAGTAAGTTACAGCAAAAATACGCTTCAAACATAAATAGAAAAGTCGATGCCGTTTGGTTGTGCGCAGTCCCAAACACTTCCGGCGCGAAAAATGACCTAACCACAACGGCACGTGTGTCTCCTCGCGTTTGTTCTGACTCTTGTGCTATCGGAGCTGTATCTTAATTTAAGATACACACCGATAAGTGTCACGATCGTCTATTCTCTACCTTCCGCACTCCACCATACGCAGTGTGCCCTTTCATGCGTGCGTATACTGTTTGTCCCCGCTTTCCTAATGCTTCTAATGCTTTCCGGTTCACGCGTCTGTTTACTCCGTGTGTCCGTCCTCATCGTCGGTGTAGAGCGAGATGATGTCCTTAATACTGACGTACGCACCGGCCACGAGCGCAAAGATGGAGAACGCTCCGAAGATGACGTTCTTGATCAGGACCCAGCGGAACTTGCCGAGCTCATTCGGCCACAGGAACACGGTCTCCACGACGCACGGCACGAACAGGCCGAGGCTGGAGAAGAAAACAGCACCGACCAGCCCGATGAACGGTTCGAGCTCGGGCACGGCCAGCCCCACACCGCCCATTATGATCATAATGCCGGTGCGGAGTGCAATCTGCGAAATCATGTGCTTGTTCTTTGGTATTTTGTCGTGAATCTTGCGCCACAGAATGTCCATCGGTACGTAGAACTGCAGGCCGAATGTGAAGAGGATAGCGAGTGCAATGAGAATCTGTGCCGCCACGGCGAGCCTGCAAGAAGGGAAGTAGAGAAAGGGAAGGAAAGGTTGTAGTAGTATCGAAGGTATTCCGACATTGAAAGCACACTTACGAGTCCTCCAGGGGGAGATTGAGCGTAACGCTGCCCTTCGCCTCGTCCCCAAAGCGTACGTAACCGAAGAATCCAATCACGGCATACAGCACGATCACGGTTCCCATGGCCGTGTTGAGCACACCGGGACAGCCGAGGAAGTGTTGCGGTTTGGCCATCGAGTTTTCTACCGGCATAACGACACCGATGCCCTCCATCGCGAAGATGACCGTACTGTGGATGAACATTGTCGTGGAGATAAAAATTAGAAAAATCTGCTCCAGACCCGCGCCACAGCGTGCACTATCGACCTTACCTGAAGAAAAGGGGCAATGTACCGAATGAGGAAAACATTGGCTTATCGTCAAACTCGAGCGAGTCCTTGAAGATGTAGTAGAGCGTGATACCGAACGTGACCACGATGAAGAGGTTGGCGAGAGCGGAGAACGGTACGAGATATTTCAGCTCCCGGATCTGGCCGATCAGCAGGACCGGTATCATCGTGAAGAGAATGTAGATCCGGACGCTCCAATCGTTGCCAGTTTCGTGGTTGATCACATCGTGGAAGGAAGTCGCGATGAACACGATGTACACGCAGCCGGCACTAAAGTACGTCGCCATCAGGGCATAGTCGACGAAGGCTCTGTAAGAGTGAAGCAAACACACAGAGCGAATGAGTTCAGCTTTTAGCCCGTGCTAAAGGAGTGTACATGGGCAAACATATCGCAAGATGTGATAAATAATTTGTGATCATCCTTGTTTTTGTTTTTGCGCCCGATCGTACACCGGAGATCGTGACCTTTGGAGGGGTGGAGAAGATGCGTGGTGTGTGTTTGATGTACACCCGTCGCACACGATGCAGGTAATTTCATATTCCGACCTTGATAACGGCACGAGGAACGGGGTCTAGTTTTCTATGTCAACGAAGCACCAAGTACACAAGCAGGCCGAATTTGGGCAAACAGCTCTGTCGGCCGAACGAAGACGGAAGGTCGATACGCGCGGCGCCCCATGGCATTCACCTGAAGATGATCCGCGACCTCAAGATGCGGTGCACTGACTGCGCACTGTCAACAGCGGCAAGTACGCCGGTCGTTGTCATTCATATGCATATCGTGGTTGTGTAATTAATTAAAATGCTTATCATCACGTCGCGAGGGTGAAGCCGCGTGCCCTGAAGGTTGCATCGCCTGGTGGGGCGTTGAGGAAACTCGACCGTGGAAGGTGGAAGTTTGCCATCGTATACTCACTTTGAGAAGCCGGCCAGGGGTCGAAGTTTCGCCGGTCCATACTGGAAGACACGCTCAGCTGTTTCGGCAAATCCCAGCACCGGTATCCTTGTCCGTTGGCAGACCATGTGGGATGTTTTAACCTGCGATCAGAATGGATGGAGCACAGGGAGTTAGTAAGCAAGGCGACCAAGAAACATTTTAAGTTTTATCATAGTTGTTGTAATACTGTTTTTGTCATTGAATTAAGATTGGATTTGAAGCTGATATAGTTTAAAGACCCTAATACAACCATCTTAATGCTCTGATATGACAGAAAGGATAGAATAATGTGACGATTCTTTCTTAAAATCATTTTTAGAATTCACAATTTGCTAGCAAAAACGTAGTTCTTGAATGTCATGCGATTGAATGAACTACGATGCGTAATACGATGAAAAATAATTTTTATGTCAGAGTATCTTTTAAATTCGTCCAAGGGTCGTTTTGAATTGGCAGGAAGTGAATGAAATATTATGATGGTCGAAAAAACATTTGGTAGGCAAACTCATATTTGAAGAAGACGGAACGGAAACGGAAAACTGGTAAATAATGAATTGTGTAAAGAAAAGTTTTTAATGGACGTGCTGTTAGAGATAATCTCGAGCATATCCTGGCGATGACTTGGTTAAGTGATTCTCACGCCGAAGTTTTAAGATGATCACTTTATAGCGTGCATTATATGTACAGCAAAACTATTTTTACTAAGTACACCCAAGATAAAACCTTTTAAAAAATATGCTTGAGACTAAATGGAATAGGAATTGTATCATGGACGCGTTCATGGTCACCGGGAAGTGAGATGTTCCAGTGATTCAGTGACACAGTGTACGCGTGATCACAACTTTATGGTCCACAGGATGGTAACGTTGCGTTTCCGGTAACAAAAGCTTACTTAAAGGCACGTTTCAACCGAAGGTTGTGCTTCACGTTTATGAGCTCGTTTCGATTTTATTATGCTGAAGCATTTAACGAACAAGCCTGATCTTTATGGGGTTTGTGTGGGTAGAATGGTAAGGTAAGGTAAGTTTATCGCAAAAGTGTCAAAATTGAAAGTAGAGTGAATCATAGGATAAACGATACACCTATGATCGACAAAACTCGTTGTGGAGGCTGTGGTTGCAATGCTTAATCACAAAACAAAACAAAGAAATCCTTAAATCTACTTCCATTCTTAGCCCATAGTTCTGTGTCCATTTTTACCAACCTTCTAAATAATTACCCTCTAATTATACTTCATAATGTCCATGAAATTATTTTTGTTTCACAAGACATGATTTGAAACATTTAGTAAATTTAATTCACCGTTGTAGTTTGAGTCATCAAGCGATATAAAGTCGGAATAAAAAAACATCTCAAGAATGAAATATTATTCATGAATATTACGGCCATTTAAGTTTGAAATTAATAAAAATCAAATCAACATACATTTTCATATACACTGTTATAATATTAAATTAATATCACCGATTTTTTGTTTCTGTTGTGTTTTTGTTTTTATAAATTTTTACATCTTTCAAAAAAATTGTCAAAAAAATTAAGAAAATTATTTCCCTTACTTTCGCATTTTTTCATAATTTAAAACAAAATTCAAAACCACTGTTTTCTATAATTCAAAATAATTTCAACATATTTTAATACAATAGTTTAATAAAGTTTAATAGTTTTGAACTAACAGTGAAGCGGAAAAAGGGAAAATCTTTACCTATGCTCAACAAAGAAAGTGAGAGATATATTTATCACTTATTACTAAATTACTCAATTGAAATTGACGAAAGACTTTTGAACTTGCAAAGACTTCAGTTGATAATTACAAAAAAAAAAAACAAAAAATACAACTCGATTTTGTGTATGATTCCGAAGGAAGATTATAGCAATTTCATTTATAGTTTCTTCAAATCTCAAAAGTTATCATTCAGAACAAAATACTGTAGTTGCACAATTGTATATTTTTAATTTAACTAAATTATGCACAAAAGTGTACAATTTGGATTGGTTCACCAATTAAAAATCAAGTGTGGCAATGCTACATAAAAACCTTATCACAAGAATAGGTTAATTATTTTATTTAAAAAAAAATAATTTAACGCTTTTTGTGCAAGTAAAAGGAGGAAAATGTTCGCTGGCGGTTTTCTGCCTTACAGTGTCTGAAGTTGCCAGCACAGCAGCAAATTGTTTGGCCCTCCAGGACTAATGAAGGTTACCTTTCCCTGCTGGAAAACAATTCCTTTATCGTTCTAGTGGTTGTTTTTGTTATAGCGATATCAAAGTTAACAAAACAACCACAATGCGGTGATAGAAGAGATAGTTAAAGTGACAAAACCACTGATTACAACATGCCAGTGTCTATGATTACCTTAGCAGCGCGTGAGTTCGAGATGCGAATGCTTCAAGTAATCCAATAAAGATTAGTCGAGTGGTCTTCAATGGGGCTGGTGCGTTTTCAAACGTGAATCGATAGCACCGGTAAACAAAGAGTAGTAGCAGTAGTAGTTGCGGCAGTACTACTAAAGGCTCCCATCTTAATGAACAACACCAACGATAAGCAATCGGTTCAGTTCCCATGTGGGGAAGGCGAAGAACAATACAATCTTGGTCCGTCGCGCACGAGTGGAACGATAAATAATGACATTATTAATTATGACACGCGGTATCTCAATATTGTTTCAGAGAGCGCCCCAATGGGCGACGGTCAACTGTAAATACGGCAAGTAGGGGCCCGGTGGACATAAATCATGTGAAGCAGGTAAATCATCCCATTGACGCCTATTTCCCCGATAAAGCGCCTCACCGCGTTTCCATCGTTCATTAACCTTATCACAAAAGCAAACGACGGCATGCACGCGAGCGACGAAACTACCCGCCCCCTGGTCCGGCTCCGATGGACAGAAGGCCAATCGTAAACGTCATCGTTACTTGTTGTCTGTAACGCTTAATTGTTAGTGGCTTAGTAGCGGTAGTATAAATTGTTGGCACCGTATTGATCGCATCTCGGCGTGGCTGAGGCACATTGCAACAACCGTTTAGCGTACAAAAAAGGGCCGCGTTAAGGGTTGCCGCAGTACCGGTGAACTGGAAGCTGCCGGCGATGGACTGGCGTGTAGTTTCGCTTCCGCATTGAAACTTCTTCAGGAGGGGGAATAGAGTAAAAGTGTTCTGGTGCAGGTCGGAGACGAAAACACGCACCAGGACCACCGTAAGGATCACCTTGAAAGGATACGCAATATGGAGGCGGATAGGCTGTGAAAGAAGAACCCGTCCGGGACCGTGCACTTGAACCCGCGAGGCTCGGTGCAAACCGAACGCCAATGGAACTCTCGAGCTTCAAGGGTAACCGGATTACGGTGCTAGTGATGGGCTGGTTCAATGAATTGCATTCGCGACGATTGGGTATTTAAAATGGATAGCTCTCATGGTGCTATTGGCATACACTTTTTTATTGTTTGTCTTTCTTCAATCTTCTACATTAGAAAAAAAAAACTAAAAAATAGAGAGAGAAAGTATTGCGTAAAACGTTTCCATAGTGAGGCAAATTGCATGTTTACTAGATGAGATTATTTCATTTCACGATGGTGAAAAAAGATTGTTCAGGTGAGGTGAGAAAGTATAAAGCAGGCCTGTTTGCTACGTCAAAACGGCATATGATTTTAAAAGAGGTCTCTATAAAAATTTCTGAAACAATTAGAAATAATGTAGAATTAAAAATTATTTTTGTCGCTTCGTGCGAAACAACTCTTCTAAAATGCACACAAAAATGCGCCTTATAGGAGGCCTATAAAGTCCTTTTATATACAGTGGACTACATCCAGTCCTGATCAATCATGGTAATTGTGTGAAAAAAACAACAATCTTTTATAATTGTCTTAAATATATTAACTTTTAAAAAAGGGAAAAAGATTGCATAAGGAAATAATCAACTCTCATCTAGATATTTCAATCCAAAATTTAACTCTAAGATCTAATTCCTTGTTACCAACTTCTGGCGTTATCAAAAAAATAAACAAACACGCCTTTATAGCTTGCCGCTAATGCTGCATGCAAATTTCAATTGTTCTGATTGTAAACCTAGTGTGAATGGATAATTATTGTGAGCAATTATGAATTTGCATCTGTAACATCCACGTGCCACAAGTGCTGTGCGCATAACCGATGACTCACATACGCCTCACAAACGTTTTGGTCAAGTTCACACAACGATTAATTTCCCTGCCGGTCAGTTGTTGTGATGACTGGCAGAAAAAAAAGACACTGGCACCAAAAAACCAATCGCTCATCCGATCTCATCTCCGGTCGCGCACCGGTGAGATAGAGGGAGGCAGACGCAAACAATGGGCTAGCTGTACGACACAATGGCCCCGCAGTGAACCTTTCGCGCACATAACTTACCAGTATATGCACGCAGTGAGTACAGATGAGACCGATGATGACGGTACCGATGGCACCGAATAGCAGACCGGCATTTTTGAACGCCACCGGCATGGCCAGAATGCCCGTACCGAGCGAACTCTTCAGCAGGTGGATCAGCGAACCGGCCGTACTGTTCGGCTTCTCGATCTGCCGATGCTCGAACGGGTTGTACTCGGCATCGGAGATAATCTGCGAGTCGGCTAGTTTGGTTCTGGGGGAAGGAAAACACAACGATAGTTCAATGTTAGTCCAATTCCAATTTTGAAAGGCGATTGCGTTAGTGAAGACTCCTCCATTTAGGGCTCCTATCTTCTACAATGTTAAATTGAGGCATTAAAAATTGACAGATTGCTTATCTTTATAACAAGTTGCTAGTTTACAACACTCTTGGGGGGGTGGGGTCGTACAAGAGACAGCAAATACAGCTAATGCTACTGGGCCATAACCGTTTCAGAGTGTCATCGATGGCGCAAAAGACGCACGTCAAATAGAGTTTTACTTGTTTATGGTTTAATTCGATCGATCAACAGATAACCCGATTTATGGCCAATAATGTGTCATTACCGTGACCGGGTAATAAATTTAGAGATGACAAAGAAACAATGTGTACTTGAAGTCATTTAGTAAAATCTAATTAAAAAAAAACCTTTTGAAATTCCTGGAACAGGGCGCAGACTTTAGGGCAATCACAAGCTTTGGGTTTTTCCATGCTAGGAGCTACGAAAGAACTTACTACTAAAGGAATTAGGGCTAATATCACACAATACTTACGTAGAATTAAAGTCTCCAACAGAATATTCTGGTGCCGGTGGTGCCGAGGGATCACCTTTTACTTTTTCCTCTCCCATGATGTGTTCCTCTGTAATCTGTAATCGGGACACTGTACTAATTTAGGAAGGACACTAAACGCAACTGCTTCAAACTGTCAAAATGCTAAAAAAAAACACTTTTCACGCACACGATCCTTCCTAGCTGAATGGTTTCCTGGTGTTGTCCTACTACGATCTACACCCCGGACACAGTACGCGTAGTGTTCGGAGTTGGCACAACAGTAGTCGGTTCGTAGTAGTGCACCGGTGAAGCGATCGTTCGCGACTGTGGACGATTTATCGCCCAGAAGCGTTTCAAATAGCTGATAGGTAATTGCAAACCAATTGGACAATAAGCACATCGACCAGGCGTTATCTCTTGTCGATATGTCACGCTGACGGATTGGTAGAAACCCTGCCCCGCGGCCGCCTGTGATCGGATTGTTATTTCTCTGTCTGCTCCCTCGATACTACGTCACCGATACTGACCGACTCGGTAGTGTGGTTGAATTTTATTGTCCGTTTGGTTCTTTTAACTTTTCGCCACCATCGCATTCCTTTTTCTCGCTGTCCGTCCTGCCTGGGAGTGTGTGTGTGTGTGTGTGTGTGTGTATGAGCGGCACTTGTTAGCGACAAGGGAGATTTTTTAGGTATGGCAGAAAAGTGGGGTGTAATGTTGTTGCACTTTGGAACAGTTCGAGTGGGACTCGTCCGGCCACTCTACAGGTTATGGAGCGACAACAGATCGAGTGCCTGTAAATAGCTACACCAGGCGCTGACAAACAGTACGAATACATTATACTTAATTATTTACATGTTGTAAAATTTCTACATAAAATTTGAATACTTAAGCCGCTCCATCTGCTGTGGAGGCTCTAAAACGGTCTTATCGCGGGTAGACTTCTATGGGAGGAAGTGTGTCAATGGAAAGGATTTTCCACTCAAGTGGTGTATCGATAGATTTGCCTGAGTTCCATTCCGAGATTAGCAACATCCTCGGGGGCAAACCATTGACGTGCATCTGGTCCCACTTCAATGTCAAAACCCCCGCCGCGATCCATCCAGTAGAATCGACTGAAAATCCAGCTGAAACAATTTTAGTCAAGAGCTTGCTAAAAACCTTCTGGTATTTGGATTTGGTACGGTGTGCAACATCCGAACGGTTTGGAAAGCTGTTCAAACACTGCAAAAACACATCACCTTCACCATACCAGGTTGGCGCTTGGAAAGGAGCTTCCCGTTCAGAGCTCAAGGAAATACAAAATATTTGAATTTGAATTCAAATAATGGAAACAACGTCCATATTTTTGGGCGATTTATTTATATCCCATCAGCTGATGAACTCAATTTTACATACACCGTGAATCAATCTTGTTCAATCGCTGCGCACTCCGGTAACACAAATGGTAGTATCGCGAACCTGTCTGTGATTAATTAGTGCAATTGTAGCGCACATTGTTTGAATGAACGGAATAGATTCTCTCTCACCTGGAAGATACCGATAAATCCGATCTCGATCGTAGTAGAGGGTTGTAGAGGGCGCAGACGATTCATACGTTGATGAGGCAATTTCAGGGCATCCTCCGCTGCCTCTGCCATCTCACCCACGTCCCCAATCAGTGCGCTCTCAACTTGAGCTTGGGTAGATAAGATAGCCTTGGGATACGATTACAGACACCCCACTGCCCCTATGCGTAAGTGAGAATAAAACAATCGAACACTTTACGGGTGACTTATTGTTGCTAAAGCAGCTGCTAGCTGATTTGCTACTGGTGGGGCGGATCCCGCAGGAGACAAACATACAGTCTTCTCGGGGATGGGGGATGTATCTTATCCAGGTCTAGGCGAGTCACGGGACTTGTTGGAGTTGCAAACACAGCGCCACACAGCGAAGAAGACACCACAAAGGTAGATTGTGGACCGAATCGTGTGCTCATAAATTTGTCAAATTCTTCTGTTGCTTAACAGGCGAATCGATCGATGATTGTGAGGCCGTGTGAATGACAGTGTCGTCGTGTTGTCTTGCTTGTTGTTGTGCTTTGCCGTAGATACTGGGAAGAGAACGGAGGCTTCTGGGTGGGAGAGACCGATGGCTTTAGTTTGTGATAAGAAATATACTCAGCACCGTCGGAGCATATCGGGCAGGTTTTGTGGTTCTCCGGTATGTTGGAAGATTGGGTAATAGATCCCCGGTGTTCTGGTGATAAGTGAAATTGGAGCATAGATACGATCGATGGCAAGATTAGCTGACCTTAACATGGTTGAATCATGGCGCCCGGTTAGAAGAGCTGACCAGTGTTGTAAGAAAGTGCAACAGAATTTAAGGTGGACCGCCCGTCGCCATATCAAAGCGGTGAGATATAACATCCTTCACCGAGCTGATCATGATCTATCTCAATGAACAAACCGCCCGAAACCAGTTTGCTGTCGTGCAGACGGCACACCGAAGGACGTATCAAATCAGGTTTTGGTTGTTCACCCATTCATTACTGCAATAGAGGCAGTTCGTCTCCTCGCTCAAAGAAATTGAAATACCGCAGGGAACCGATCGGAGGCTGGACGAAATCCTTGAACTTACCCCGAAGGGAAGTTAGAAATGATAGGTTGTTTACGATACATTCATTGGTTTCGTTTTTCTTTCCAATTCAATCGAAATGAGTGTTCGAACGATCCGCGGAACCTGCTGGAGGCTCGTCCAATATCGCCGACCTTTCTCTTTCCCTCGCCCTTTGTCCGGGCGTGTAATGAATGACAGCTGATGACAATGAGGAAGTTTGCTGCATCGAACGTTGCGAAAAAGCATGATGGAAGAGTAATGATGATTGAATGCTACCTCACTTGGAAGCTGCTGCCAGGCCGCGACCCTCCGTTTTGCGAACGAGGAGTGGATCCAGCGATGGAACCAGTTTTGGCTGAGGGCAGTTTGCGTTTCGTTTCTTTTAGTGCGCAAGTTGTGCAAAATTTCGGGCGAAGAAGGTTCGCTATGAGCGAATTCTTCCATTCCACAGATTTTAATTTCCCTCCTTTTCCCGGACAGTGTTGTACTATTGGGGTGTACGAGAGGTGCAAGGGGTTTATGTCCCACGTGTATTGTTTTCACCCCGTATCAGTGAGTGGCCAATGTCAGCGCCATCAGCGCCATCAGGCGAAAAAAGTGTACGAAACGCCTTCAGCGATCTGTCATTCTACGGGCCGGTCGTACGCTGTGGGACACGCATTTTCTTCATTTACGGATCGATGTAAGAAACTTGGTTGGCCATGTGCGGGGTGGGGGTGGAGGGGTTAGTGGGTTGGAATGAAACAAAATTGCCGAGAGTCATTTCCTCGGCCGTACCTATCCAGTATTCCTGCCTTTGGAACAGAGGTCTTTCGGCATTTCATTTAACATGTCTATTTAGGATGGTATGGAAAGGTTTTTGGTCGGTGATCACAATTTGCACCAGGGACGGTTTGTGTGTGTGTGTCGGGTGTGGCGTGTTGGCCAGCGAGTCAATTAGCTCCGATTGCACTGTCCTCGGATGGACGGGTTTGGCACCTTTGGGCACTGGCAGTGTGTTACGTGTAATTCAGTCGAAGATGTACTGATGAAATTTGCATATAACGTAGGGAGACTTGTAATAAAAATACTCAAATATTTTTAACATTTTTTGAAAAAAAAATCTTAAGTATTTAAATTATAAGCTCGTCATTGTCTTGTCACGTGTTTATCATTCAATATCCAATATTAAATGAGACAAGATTCGTTCTCACTTTTAAAACATAATTTATCGTGTTTAAAACCGATCCGCCTCCAGGAAAGCTTAATGTTGCTCTTTGCTGCATTTCACATGAATGCGAAACATACAAATAAAATGTTTATACCACCCTCCTGCTGCTCAGTACCACGAAAGCTCCGCTCTAAGTTGCATCATGTCCCCGCAGACACTTCTTCACCTCCACCTTGGCAAGCAACCTCCATTGCTCCACAAAAAGCGCAATGTGTGTCACTGTCAAATATGCACTTTTCGCCCGGCACAGGAAAGGAAATGCTGTGGCCAGTGCTGAATGGAGATGCTTGTTTAATATGCTTAGACCAGCGCACCATGTGGTCCGCTGCGTTTTGCGCTTGGTGCGCCAGTTGCTGCAGACATTACGCTGGTGGGTAGCAAGCAGCATTCGGTAGCTGATGGAATGATCGTGCCCCCTGGAAGATCTTCTGCGATTAGCAATTAGCTCTGCATTTTGCTGCTTTATTTTAGACATGCATATGCGATTTGTGACATCGGTAAGAATTTCAGAAATTCAATCATAGCTTCACCGCGTGCAATGTTCGATAAAATTGGCAAGGAAAACTACCAACCCGATAGCGACTAATGGGTGTGCGTGTGTTTGCCTTTGGTAAACAGACCTGTCACGCAACCTGCCCTTACGCCCGTTCGCCCACTGATAACGTGCAATCGAACACAGCTCACTCTCAATAGCAGGAACGGCCAACGTAGAACGTTCAATTTTGGAGCCATTTTTCGGGTCGGAAAATGTTACGGCTATCGATTTAAATATCTTTGCGACACTTTGCGAGTGCAGAAGATGATGGCATGGGGTTGTCACCTGACGCCCGACCAGACTGCCTGACGCACACCAAACCCGTTGAACTTGACATTCTCGTCCACCACGGTCCGCGAATGGCAGTCCGCAAGAGGGAAGGAGGGATGGAACGATATAGAAAAAAGGTGGCGAACCAAAATGCAGCCGTTGCATGTCGCGCGTGCTCCAAAGACGTCCTGCACGTGCAGGTGATTAGCGTGTACGATCGCGATTAGGCGGAATGGGAGAACCTTCCCATTTGTGGAATAATTTTGTTCGATTGGGTTAGGAAATCGTGTTGAGCTATTTAAGTATTTAACACTTTGTCAGATTTGCAGGAAATGTCTTTACTCACCACACAGAAGACCTTGTTAGCATTAAATCTTTTTTTGCTTGTTATAAAGCTTTGAAATCCACAGGCCACAGGTTCTTTGATCCCCTGGCTCTTTTCAGTCCTTGTTGCTTAAATCACAGTCTTACGTCAATTAAATCAATTAAATTGCACTAGAACTAATTTCTAATTTGTTGCACAGTACTTTTACCCACCGGATCACAGATCAACTTTTCATCACACCCCAGCACGGTACAATCGAGGGTAATTGTTAGTCTTTAACACGGACAAGTTCTTGCGGACAGCTCTGAACACGCCAGAAGTACAGCAGGCGAATGACGGTGGACGTGGTGGCGTTACGACGAGGTACGAAACTGAAAGTGCGTGCGTATCGTCGTTCGGTTGGCCGCGAACTGTCCGCCAGGTTCGCCGGGGGGTTCGCTTAAATGTTCTGAGCACCGGGGCCCGCGGGCGCAGCGAACCCGACAGCAGCGGTGCGTTTTTTTTATCGTTCGTTTAACACTCAGTCAGTCCCCACCACCGTTCGCTTGGAGGAAGGAGTTGTCGCACAAACAGCAGCTTATCGCGGAGAGGTGTCAGACATTGGGTCGCTGTAGGGGTAAGAATCGATCGCTAGACATTTGTAGCTTGCGTTCTTATAGTAGCAGCTGGCTGATCATCCTCCGAGCGCTTGCTACAGGAAGTGTGGTTCAGGTGAGGTCGAACGTGACGATATCGTGTAGGAGTCACGATGTGCAAAATATGCTCATGGGATGTATTTTAAAAAGTCATGGACCTCGAGTCGATCGTAAGAGAGAGCTAGAGAAAGAGAGAGAGAGAGGGCACGGGCTGGAAGCTTGGCAGCATGGATTTGCGTCGCGGCAGATGATACCGGTTGTCCTTTGATGCTGCTGCTGCTGTTGCTGAAGTCGAAAGTCCGACAATGACCTACCGAGGTGGCGGAAGTGGTTTTGCGTGAACACTACCCGCACTATCCTTAGGCGAGCTTTCGGAACGATGCGTTTCGGTCGGCTAGCGGCACGTGAGTTGAATGTAAACATTGCTTAAGAAGGTACGGAAATGGATTAGTGTACCGGGGAGCGAGTTATTGTTTATTATGGTGACGATTCGGTGGTAGCTTGAGGCAATTAAAACGAATAAACAATCGGTGGTGCGGTTGTGACGATGCCATGGAATTGATCATGATTCATTTGATACGGGTAAATTTGTTGCTGGGAGAATGGAATCGATGCGATCGATCCTGAGAATTTAGGCTACAGTTATGTTTTCTCACTCATTCCAAGAGCTATTCTTTTAATCATTTTATTGAGTGAGTATTTTCTAAGTATATTTCAAATTATCACAAAATGATCTTGATTACATAGTATTTATGTTACTATTTTTATAATAATTTAATAATTCTATAAATGTCCGAGTTCGAGCAGAACTTAGTATGAAACTATCGAAATCATATGAATTGATTGTGTTGAGGTTCATACATCTTCTACAAAGACCCATTCATATGAATCTACAATGAAGTCGAAAACGAACCGAATCTTGAATCTGAATACTAAAATTAATAAATTTTGAGATCTATCAGAATCAGAACAAATGTTACAATTTATTGATCTTTCTTAGATAGAACTTCGTAGATGCATAAGTTTCTTCTTCTTCTTGGCCCGCTCATTGCTGAGCACGTCTGCAAGACATGGCCTGATCGCCAATACGTTTCTATAGTTCTATAGTTTTAATAGTTCTGTAAAAGGGTTGGATCCGACGCCCCTAGGAGGCTACTATAGGCTCTCCTTCTCAACTCCTACTCAATACGTCCACGACGTGCAGAACGGTAACTTGTCGCCTAGATATCCAAGCTTGGGTACACGGGGAAACCCACCCCCTTGGGCGGATGGGCGGCAAGGATGAATTGGATGAAGGTGGAATGGACTCGCTAGCAGTTCATCTTTGAGCGTCTGTTCTCCATGTTAGGAGCGGCTCAAACCGACGTCTGTTCCCCAGGTTAGGGGCGGCTGTACCATGTGTCCTGGCATCCTACAGGACGTAAATCAGCTAGGATGCGTTGTTCCACCGACGAGATAGGAGGCGGAGGGAGAGGACTTGCAAGCCACCCCCTGTATCATTGCAACGAAGAGTCACCAAGAGAATGCATAAGTTTATAAATATCGAAAATCATCATTACCAAGATTCGTGAGCATCAAGATTCATAGATAATAAGGTTCGTAAATAAGAAGATTCATATTTTCAGTTGAGATTGATTGATTCATTTCAAAGATTCGTTCATATTCATGAATCTGACTCTGATTCACCCACCACTAAAAGGAACCTACCATACTCGTAAGAACCTACTGAGCCTACGGGTCGGAATTCCTTATGCGTTTCCGAACCTTCTGAACCTATTGAAGCTTTAATTTCGATTCGAAGCGATCCGTGTCACTTTCGTATAGGTTCGATCTCATAGGTTCGGCATCACCCGCCCGTCACTGATACAGCCTGTCCAGCCTGTGCCCGTCACTGATACAGCCTGTACAGCCAGCCTGGTGCCTGTCCATGATACTTAGATTTAGGTAATACGACATTTAAACGATTAAAAAAATCACAATAATTTATATTCTTTCTTTAATGATCCACTGTGGAGTGACGCCTTACTAGATCTCATCCTCAACTAATTCCATCGTTGTGTGGTACGGCATTTGTTTAGGTACCTTACCCTTACAAAGTCCTTGCTGGTTTAATTCTCAAATGTTGGCTTGATCACAGATAGTCATTTGCACTTAGCCAGACAACGATCGACAATAGATCATGTGTTAAATAATTATAGAATACAGTTTTATTTTATTTAACCCTCTAATTATAACATATTTGTACGTCTAAAACTGAAGTCAACACGCACTTTCGAAGTCGTCCCAAATTTCACCTATCTCGGGTAAAAAGTCAGCACCGACAACAGCATAGAAGTCGAGCTGCGCGCACGGATGCTGGCGGCCAGCCGGTCAATCTATAGTCTGAGGAAGCATTTCACCTCACAAAACCTGTCGCGACGGACGAAGCTGGGACTATATCGCACCTATATAGTTCCAGTACTCACGTATGCCTCTTAGACATGGACTTTGTCCAAATCTGACGAAACCCTCTTAGCCGCGTTCGAGAGGAAAATGCTCAGGAGGATTGTTGGCCCCATACGTGAGGAGGGACAATGGAGGAACCGATACAACGACGAGCTGTACGAGCTGTACAACGATCTCTCCGTTGTGCAGCGGATTAAGTTCGCCCGGCTCCGGTGGGCTGGCCATGTCATACGCATGGACTCGGACGACCCAGCCCGTAAAGTCCTCTTAGGCCGTCCACATGGACAGAGGAGGCGTGGTAGGCCCAAGCTGAGGTGGGAAGATGGCGTTGAGGCGTCCGCAATCAAGGCCGGGATAATGGATTGGCAGACGACGGCGCGAGACCGTGAGCGGTTTCGGAGTTTGTTTCAGCAGGCCAAGACCGCGAAGCGGTTGTAGCGCCCGATAAGTAAGTAAAACTGAAGTCCATTACACACATAATTTTACAATTTTGCTTGCAAATATTTTTCTAAAATATTGTTTTGATGCTATAGTAATCTTTATTATCTCGTTTTCGTTAAAGAGTAGGATATTTGATTCATCCTCTTTTTGAACTTAAAGTTCTTAACAAGTTTACATAATAATGTGACTGTTTCTGTTAAGTTGATTAATCTTGTCTGGATACACACATGTTATGGTTATGATTATAATCAATGAGCACAATGAGGACGTGGACTTTCTTGTTACATGATAGTTGCACTTCTTCTTAATATATCTTTCTTCTGGAACTGATTAGATAGTGGTATGCAAACGTCTTGCAACAGATAGTCAACTTACAAATGAATGATAATCCAGGTTCCTGGGATAATCCAAGTCCTTGTTACCAGCAAACTAATCGTAGTCTAGAGATTATTCCCTATCTATACAAATTTAGTAACTGTTTCAACATTGTAACCAACCTAGACTCATTCAATTCGTACATAATGAAGAACTTATCTCAGTTCTCAAATTGATCGTATGAAATGATCTGATTTCTGATCAGATCTGTTTTCTTTTATTTTTTCTTTATTTCTGTAGTAACTTTCTATTAATTTATATTATTTATCTTTATGAACTATTTGAACTTGTGGAAGAAATATGAGAGTGAAATTAAAGGAAAATTTCATAGGAGCAAATAAAAAATATTTTATTTATAGATTTACCTAGTGAATATCATTATAAAGTGACATTAAAAAGGCGTGCAAAGAGAAATATGATTTCTTACTTTATTCCACATCCGTTGCATATAATTTAAAAAAGCAACGTGGTAGAACGTCTAGCCTCTGCATAAGCTACGCCATAAGACGATTCAACGTCAAACGTCTGAATCTGTTTTTTTCTTTATCTTCTATTGTATGACAGCTGTTTGTTTTGGTTAATCGTCAGGGTAGGAAACACGTGTGTTGCCGGCAAATATCAAAAAAGTTTTACTCAAACATGCAGAAACAGCGGAAATTTAACACGAAACAAAAACCACAGAAGCTTGTGGGCCAGAAAAATGCGAGGGCAGCCTCATGGCAGCCGGTTAAATTGAACGGTCCCGTCATATCTGACGAGGGCGCCGATTTCGGTGGCTTTATTGGGCTGGAAGTGCTGGAGAACTATTCCGGTGCCTTTGTGCGGAAGGAAAAGACGAAGGTAATGTAAGCTGAGAACACGATTGATACAGTTTTAATAATGGTTTTATTGCTTTTTAATCTAAATAGTATGATGACGATGATGAGAAAATCGAGAGGAAAAAGAAATCCAAACGGAAGCGCTCATTCGAGAGTGATAGTGAAAGTGAAGAAAGCGATTCGGAGGAGGAGATGAAGAGTAAGAAAAAGAAGAAGAAAGCTAAAAAAGTAAAACCACAAGCCTCGGAAGACTCTAGCAGTGAAGATGATTCTGGTTTTGACGATCAGCCAAAGGGAAAGAAGAAGACGGAGAAACAAAGTACGTCCAAGAAATTGAAACCAACTGAGAGTGGATCTGACGAAAACGCCGAGCCAGAAGCACCGGTTCCGGGGTTTTCTATGTTGCTGAAACCTTCTAAACCTGCACCGAAACAGCAGAAGCAAAAGGAACCGTTGGTTAAAGAAACAAAAACCTCAGCTCCTCAAGCAACATCCAATTCCAAGGAGCAGCAAGAGAAGTCAAAGCCAGATAATAAGCCTAAAGCGAAGGAAAACCCCATACTCGAATCCAATCCTACTCCAAAACCCGTACAAAACAAGTCAAAGCAAAAGCATAGCGGTAAAACGTCTGCAAAATCTGAATCAGAGCCTTTTTCTTCTGTGGATTACATGGTGAGTTACGCATGCAATTGCAAAATTGTGAATTTCTTTCCTTATTAATCCGATAACCTTCCCACTTTCAGTCATGGATACAGCTCGGCGTATCGGAACCGATCCTACGAGCGCTTGCCGACAAAGGTTTCAAGGAACCGAGCGAAATCCAGACCAAATCGCTACCGGTTGCCATTTATGGGCGAAGGGATTTGCTTGGTGCTGCAGAAACGGGTAGCGGTAAAACGTTGGCCTTCGGTATACCTATGCTGGAAGGTATCATGCGGCTAAAGAAAGGTCGACAAACGGTTAAGGAGGACGAGAGTGAGCACGAGATGACACCACCACCGGAAGATATCGAGATGACGGAGGAGGATGAAAAGGTGTTCACTGAGGAGGGTGGAATGTTGAATCAAAACTCCGTCGCACATCAAGACAAACCCCTGTACGGATTGATCCTGACGCCAACGCGTGAGCTAGCGGTGCAGATAAACGATCACTTGAAGGCGGTCGCCAAGTATACGGACATAAATATTGCGACCGTGTTCGGTGGTTTGGCGACGGTCAAGCAGGAACGTTTGTTGCGCAAGTGTCCGGAGATTGTGATCGCAACGCCGGGTCGGCTGTGGGAGCTGATACAGAGTGAAAATCATCACCTCTCGAAGGTGGCAGATATCAGGTGTGTGTGTGTCAGGATTCTCTTTTTTGCAATGCAAGTGGAGTAATCGTATTAATGTTACTCTTTAGATACCTTGTTATCGATGAGACGGACCGTATGCTCGAGAAAGGACACTTTGAGGAGCTGAAGGACCTTCTGGCGCTGATAAATGCGAACGAGGAGGCGAAGAAGCTTCGTCGAAACTACATCTTCTCTGCCACCCTTACCATGGACCACGAAATGCCCGGTCACTTGAAAAGTATGTACCGGGAACAGCTTCTCAATTTATTTCTTTTCTAATTATCTGCTTAACGCTTCCCTTTTCTCTTCCAGAAAATCCCAAAAAGGCGAAAAAGGTGATAAAACAAACGCCCGGCCAGCGAATGGCTAGCCTGATTGAAGTGATTGGCATGACCGATCCGAAGGTCGTCGACCTGACGCAAGACCACGGCACCGCTCGTACGCTAACCGAATCGCGTATCCTGTGCCAGATGGAGCAGAAAGACTTTTACCTGTACTACTTCCTCGATCGTCACCCCGGCCGAACGCTCGTGTTCTGCAACTCGATCGACTGCGTTAAGCGGCTCGTTTCCCTGTTCGACTACCTAAACTGCAATCCGCTCAGCCTGTTCGGCAGTATGCAGCAGCGTCAGCGGCTGAAGAACCTGGAACGCTTCACTGCCAACCCGCGCGCATTGCTGATTGCGACAGACGTGGCTGCACGCGGATTAGACATCCCCAACGTGGACCATGTCATCCACTACCAGGTACCGAAGACGACGGAAAACTATGTGCACCGGTCGGGGCGTACGGCACGTGCCAGCAGGGAAGGGCTAACGGTGCTGCTGATTGGACCGTCCGAGGTGCGGGATTACGTGAAGCTGAACCAGGATTTGGGCCGCACGGAGGATCTGCCACTGTATCCCACGAGCGATCGGGTAATGCGGCAGGTGAAGGAACGGGTACAGCTGGCACGCAACATCGAGCGAATGGATTTGCAGCAGCGCCGCGAAGGTGCGAGCCGTTCGTGGGAAGATCAGTTGGCAAAGGAGTTTCAGAGCGATTCGGATGTGGACAGCGAGCAGGAGGAGTTGCGAAGGGCCGAACAGTCGAGGCGCAAGAAGCAGTTTCGTGCGAAACGGATGGAACTTAGCCAGCTGCTCGCTAAACCGATCGTTGCCGATAAAATCGAGATGAACTATCCGTCGTTAAACATGCATCCGTTGGTGAACCAACAGTCAGCGGTGGAAGAGAAGCAATCCGCAATAAGTGTGGTGCGCAGTGCGGAACAACAGCGTCTGCTCGAGAAAAAGCAGAAAAGAAACAGAAAGAACAGAAACTAATTGGGAAGTCGATTCGTGCGGTAAGCACGATACTCTATTAATTTGTAAAATAAGAGAAAATTTACATATGATACAAAACAATTAATCGGACGTTCTCTAATGCTTCGACACGTACATCCGAACGCCCTTAACGACAAGCGATCGTGTGTACTTGGCCAGTATCGAGGTGACACCCACCGTTGGCGTCGCAAAACACTCGATGTACGGTTCGATCTGCTCCAGGTTCCAACGCTCTTTCGTGCGAAACAGCATATCGAGCCGGCCAAGCAAATTCATCGGAAGATCTGCCTCGTTAAGGCCACGGACGCACGGCACACTTCCTTCGCGATCGATAATACCGATACCACGCAGATACTGTTCATTCGCCTCGAATCCCTCGGGCAACGCTTCCTGCCACGTGACCAGAAATTCATCGATATGAAACTTCAGTCCATGTTGGAGAATCTTTTCCGCAAACAGGGCACACACGAGATCCTCACGGTACTGGAAGCGACCCGCAACGCGTTCGCTTGGCGTGGTGTATACGTCAAAAATGCCATCTACCACCTCGAACGGTATGATGCCCTGCATCGCTTCCAGCGTGACGTCTTTGTCGATCGCATCCAGTTCCCACGAATTTTCCGACACCACGGACAGCAGTAGGGTGAGCACACGATACTCGTACCTATTCGTAAAAGGACACATTTTGTATGTTTGAGTGTGTTAAATACTGTTCCCCTCAAGCTCTCTTACTCAATGTCCAACATGCGCACACGTTCGTCCACCTCGATGGCACGGTATTTCTTCAGCCCTTCGTGAAACTCGGCCTTGCTGCACTGCACCGTATCCAGCAGCTGTTTGAAGCGGAACAGCAACGATCGATCGATCAAATGCTCGTTCTCCGGTCCGGCGTACCGGGTTAAACGGAGCAGATCGATGATTTTACGATACTTTGGCTTGACGGGACGCAGCTCGAAGTAGTCGTGAAATATTTTCACCACATCCTTGCGCTCAACCTCGTCGATCGTGTCGATCTTTTCAGGATCGTCGTCCTCCTCCAGGCTGCTATCCATCGACGTGTTAACGCCACCCTTGGGACTTTTGATCGGTGATCGGCTCGTTGCCTGGGCGAGCTTAAGATGCTTCACCAACAGCAAGCTGTTCGATATTTCCGCTTCCTTCACCTCGTACGTGCGCGATTCGGTGCAGAACACGACCTTTTCGTTCAGCGCGCCCTTGAAGCACAGTTCCCCACTGCCCTTCTGAATTTCCTCCAGTATGTGTTCGTCCACCTCCAGTAGCTTAATGTTGTTGATATCGTGGCCCTCTTCCTCACGGGGATAGTAGATAGCTTGAGCGGTGTTGGTGAGGTTTTTGTGGTCCAGTTTGGCATGCTGCACTATGGTGCGCACATCGTCTATGGAGCGTGCGTAGCTGGAAGGGTTGTAATTTTGTCAAATACAAGAGTTACTGGTAAGGAATAAAAAATCAATTACTTACTCTTGACTGTATATCATCTTGCAGGCTAAATTATCCCGTATATTGAAGCTGATCGTGCAATATGTTCGTTGCACGAACCAAATCAAAACATTAACGTTTGGCGCGCTTGCGAAACGTCAACGTTCCATCTCACCCTGTTGGAGCACGTTCGCGTAGTACACAGGGTGGCTCGCGCAGTATTTGAATTTTCGACGGTTATGTATGGTGCTTCGGTTTTTTTTTATTTTTTGGTTTATAAGGAAAATCATGTTTATACAACATCTATTCGATGACTGTATTCCATTCGGGGATAAATATTGAACATACAACTTTTTTTTTTGCATTTAAAGGAGGCCACTTACGTTTCGATATATTTTAAAAACAAACATCAACTATCAAAATGGTAGCAAAAACAAACAAAAAACTAGTTTAAGGCTATATTAATTATAAACAATTCAAAAGCCTCACAGAAAGCTTCTAATAAATACTGTATTTTGATTTGTGTAACAAAATGGTGGTAATACACGTGAAGTATCGGATAACCACGTTGCAAGATGGTTCATATTCCCAATTTTTCATCCAATGCATATTTAATTCCCTCGGAGTCTTAGGAGCTAAACTTTACTGGATCAAAAGATTATTTTTTTTGTATGTAGTAAGACATAATGCTTGAACATGTCCACTTTCCTCTTCAATGTGTTACGCAGTTTATGGATGAATCTGAATGATTGTAGCAAAACAATCATTAGAGACCATCCATAAGCTCAGCAAGTATGTAAGCTTAATATTTATGGAAAATAAAATATCAAGAACGAAGTTGTAATAAAAATGTTGTAATTTTTTTATGCTAACATTTAAGCAGTGGTAGGAAAGGGTAAGAAGTGAAAACGAATGTTCTGAACATTGTTCAATTGTTTTAATCAAGTGTGAGGCAATTAGGCGATATCAATTTGCAAAATGGGAAAAATTAAGAATATAAAGACTACAATTGTCAAAAAACCTAAAAGGTACGTAAAATCACATTATCAATAATTCAAGGGAGCGCTTCTGAAAGTTTGTAACATAAACATTGAAGGTGAAACTGAAAAATCATATCAAACCTAGTACAAATAACACCAGCATATTACAAAAAAATGAAACTTCGACCAGAGTCCTTAGAGTGACTTTGATACCAGAGTTTTTTTGTATTATTAATTTAAAAGAGTTTTGAATTGTAAACCTAGCTGTACAGATGCATCTAGCTGTACAGATTGCACAAGCTTATCTTTTTGTGTTTTACCAACAGCAGCACATACCTGTGTAATAATAATCGCCCCCTTCAAATAATCAAATCCAAACGACAACAGAAGCGATGCTGAGTTCGTGTGTCGTCTGCCTTTCCTTGTAACAACTTGCTGATAGGCGATAGGCGGACTGAACATTTATCATTCCGCGCATCATGCCAGTAAGAATTATCCATGGCTATCATCTTGACTATGGGCTGCAGTCGGTGTCACAGCAGCAGCAAGTGCACCTGAATGGGATTGCATCGAAAGTTGCGACGTACGTGTACCATCTTCACCAAGCCCAGCGCATTGGCCTAGCCTCCGTTGATTCCTTGTACTTTTTTTTCCTCTCTCACCAATTTGCGCAATCGGGCGCACCGTTGCATGCATGGGACACCTTTTACCTTCTTCGAAAATGGCCAGCACGTATATTTCGATAAGCGTGACGCTTGTTTTAACGTTCATGGGACAATCGTATCACAAGCGAAGGCAATCCCCAACCTCACCGTCTTTGCAGTTGCCGTTCAAAGGGGAGGTTTGTGTGCTTTGCACTTTGCATTTGAATAGCTTCCAGGTTTCGGTAGCGACAGAGTGCGGCTACGGGTGTACAGATTCACATGGAAGGGAAGGAAAACTGCTCATGAAAATTGCTCATCCCTAGTCAGTGTTTCTGTTTTCGGCCCGGGTCGTTGATTTGTTTTCCCCTCATTCGGGGCAGACAAGACAAGCGCGAAATGATTCCGCGGACATTACACAACCTACGGGAAAAGGGGACGGTTGAGCTGGATGTGGAATCTTCGTTTTTTTTTGTGCCGAGCGAGAACCGATGTGAATGAGGGCCGAAAAAGTTGTCCACTGACCTCCTGCAAGGAATCTGGAAAGCATCTTTGCGTTTAGGTATTTAGGAGAGCTTTTGAGAGCATACTTAAATGACATACTACAGAAGCAGTGGTTAGATAAAATGTCAATGGAAAAATGATTGCCGTAAGGTTTTCATGTATAAGCATTATGTTTAGGTGGTCTCGTAACTAAATTGCCCTCTCTTTGTAGTTTTTGTACTGCACAACAGATTTTGTTTTATCATTGTATCATGATATATTTTACCTTACATTATAAATGTGATAAAAATTCACGTTTCGGTATATGCCGGTGTACTATCAAATTTTGTTCGTGTTCCATTAAAATTTTAGCTGCCTATTTTACTTACCAGAAAACCTCAAACTTTTGCAAACAAACTTCTCGAAAACAGTTGATGTCTGTTAAACCTTTTAACGACTGCGCGAGTCTGCAAAATGTGTAGATGCGTGATTGGTAAATGGTGTAAGATAAATATATTGACACTGTACATAATTAAAGTTTTTGTGGTTTCATTCACAAGTAGCTCGGATAGCTTCACATTTTGTAACGTTTACTTATGCATTCGATAAGTCCTAGGTAGTAGAGGAGTCAATAAAGAATTTAACAATTTTCAACGTGAATTAGATTTGCTTCGCAGAGAAACTGAACGAATAGAGTAAATTTGTTGGACTTACTTTGTATGCTAATGTTATAAAAAAACCCCTTAAAAATAGTTCAGGAACATTCTTTAGTATGATCGTGATTAACACAAAGCATATAGTCTTATTCGATTCCTCCAAATAGTTTGTAAACGTAAGCGTATTATAATGAATCCTGCTTATTTTGTGCCCAAGTATACAAAAACTGATTTTTTATTACCTAAGCACATGTTTGTAAATATACAAAATATTCAATTGATAAAAAAACAGATATCTTTCTTATGTTGGGCATTTCCAGATGAAGATTCATTAAAAATGTTTCTTGATCAATATTTATGGGATCAAGATTGGTGCTTTAATGTTAAAATAATACAGGTACTAACTGATATGTTGCCTGTAAGTGGTTAGCGGATGCCTATACGTAATTAAACTTGAAATGAAACTTTATTTTTGAATGTTTAAGCAGCTCAACAGGCAGCTGAAGACTTCGGGTTGTAGACTAACGAGGCAAAGACAAAATTGATGGTGGCACCACCAGCGGCTGTACTAAGAAATGTCGATTTACGTAGGGGTGACATTCGGATAGGTGAACGCACTTTCGAAGTCGTCCCAAATTTCACTGTTCTCTGGTCAAAAGTCAGCACCGACAACAGCATAGAAGTCGAACGGCGCGCACGTATGCTGGCGGTCAACCGGTCAAGCTGGGACTATATCGCACCTTAGTTCCAGTACTCACGTATGCCTCTGAGACATGAACTTTGTCCAAATCTGACGAAACCTTCTTGGCTGCGTTCGAGAGGAAGATACTCAGGAGGATTGTAGGCCCCATACGCGAGGAGGGACAATGGAGGAGCCGATACAACGACGAGCTGTACGAGCTGTACAACGATCTCTCCGTTGTGCAGTGGATTAAGCTTGCCCAGGTCCGATGGGCTGGCCATGTGATACGCATGGATCCAGACGACCCAGTCCGTAAATTCCTCTTAAGCCGTCCACATGGACAAAGGAGGCATGGTAGGCCCAAGCTGAGGTGGGAAGATGGCGTTGAGACGTCCGCCATCAAGGCCGGGATAAGGGATTGGAACACGACGGCGCGAGACCGTGAGCTGTTTCGGAGTTTGTTGCAGCAGGCCAAGACCACGAAGCGGTTGTAGCGCCCGTTAGGTAAGTTAGTAAGTAAGCAGCTGAGCATGGGCGACTAAGACAAGTTTTTGTTTATTTGCACAGAAGGATGAAGACTGTTGAATTAAAAAATGATCAGGAAATCAATTTTAAACTTTTCAATAAAAGCAGCGCTCTACCGAGAAACTTAGCATCATTCTAACTTTAATGCAGGGTGCTTGGTGTACTTTTGTACTAGCTCGTCTTTATTATCACCTGGTAGGAAGTATTTTCAAGTATTTTAGAACGGCTAGGCGGTTCAAATTATATTTGATGCCATTTTTCGAGTGAATTACTAGTCTCCATTTCCACTATAATCAATTAAAGAGAATTATTGATAAATATCCTATAAATTACACTACATTCTCATGACGTACTAAGAGCGCTTGAAAGATAACTCTCATCATCTGGTTTAGACTCATTTTATTCCTTTCGTTTGTTTAAAGATTCCAGTTACTGTTTAATACATCTTACTTCTCCACTGCCTTGTGGTAGAAGAAAGCTAAGAACGCAACGTCAAAATCAGGTGACCTTACCTTTCCCTCCAACCCACCTCGCCGGATCAGTCGCTAGAAAGAAATGTTTTTTTTTCTGTCAAAACCACCCAGCGCGATCTAGATCCCTCAAGGTAAGAACACTTCAGTGCCGTGGAAAATGTCGTAAAACCTGCTTTCGCACATAGATTCCGAATCGTTTCTAACAGGGTGTGTACGGTTGAAACGGGTCAATTAATCAACGATCCTACGAAATGAATTTGGTTGCGGTTATAACCGTTTAATGGACACCTCGGGGCAAAACGCGAAACATTTGCAGGGCAAACGGAAAGGGTCCGTTCTTGGACTGGTGCGCGCTTGGCGCGTGTGCCGCCCCTTCTACCCGCAAAAGAACTGACCGAAATTAAACACCAGCCATCGGAACAATCAACTTTAGCTACAATATCTTCACCGCACGATCGGCTTTGGAGCTTGCCGGTTGGTGGTGGCCGTTCCCACTCTCGCCGTCGTACACACCAAAACATTCCCGCATGAAAACCGACCCGACGGTGAACCTTGGCTTTGGCAACGAATTCGTCAACACGGGTAGCTCGGGCGGTGCGCGATCGGTGCCTGATTGACGGATTAATTTTTCAGCCCACCTCCCGCGTCCGTGTCCGGGCGCAGGTGAAACCGAACTTTACAACGCCGTTACGCCCCGTCGTGCCGTCCGACGAACGATACCGTCTCGATACGGCTGTCCAGTGGGTGCAGTTGTAAATCGATTCGTCATCGGTGTTGCCATCGGCCAACGAGAGATGGTTGAGAGTTTTGGGGGCCCTTTCATTCGTTCACGTTGCCCTCCTGCCCCGCGGGTCACCGCGGTGTGGGCCACTGATCCTTGGAGGAAATGGTGCACTTTTTGGACGCCAACAGCCAAGCAAAAAAGAGGACACAGGAGGGCTAAACACTGTCGCAACATGGGAAGGTTGCAATGGGCACGAGTCTATTGCAGCAACAAGACGGGGCGTCAGGTGACAGGCATGAAATGTTTGGATGCTAAACAATGCAAGCTGCGTGCGAAGTTCTGGCTTACGACGTGGCGAGACGGGGAAGGTCAATTATGGATGGCAGTGAGGGAAGTAGTTAGTGTATAATGAGATTTTTTACTAGTTCTCTTCATGCAATTTTGTAGTATCGTTACTTTTTTGTGAGCATGTGTTTTGCTGGATTTTTTGTGTTCTTTTATGAAACCAAGTCAAGGGAAGGTTTGTTGTCTTGTTGTAGCATATACTATTAACCACTTTGATATGGTTTTTAAATTGAAAAACTGAATCTTACCTTGGGCCTTAGTCTAACCTTACCTCTCCAATTTGTTTAATCCTAGTGACACATTCACATTTCATGCTGGAGGTTAATCAAATAAATCACAGACATTGATTACATTATTATTATTATAATTGTCATTAATTATAAGTTGATTAACTATTTTTATTTATTTCAGGAGTAATGGCCGGACCGTAAAGCTTAAATTAAGTAATTAATTGTGAAGTTTTATGTAGTTTGTTTTGTATTGTGATTTAGCAAAACGCAAAAAAGCATTAGAATATAATAAATCATAAATACACAATAAAATAGAATAAAATACCAATAGAATAAACATAAAAGAAAAAAAACAATGAAATACTGTTGCGTTGATTTGATCATTTTAAAAGTAGGATAACTGAATCCACATTCATTCAATTCAGCCAGGTTCAATCACATATTTGGGCCTTAAAAAATCAATGATCAAGGAAACATAATTTACGACAGTTTATGGAAATCCCTACAATTAGGCAATAAGAGCAATAAGATTCGAACGCATATGGAAACTAAGTTTAGAAGACACTGGGAGTTCCAGAAGAGCATTACAAAAATCAGTAGCATAGTGGTTTTAGATACGGAACAGTATACACGGAAAGTTTGTAATAAATTTAGAGATTGAGAAAAGAATTTGGATGCCAATAAAAAAATTAAAGATTATGGATTGGAATAAGCAGTTAACTACATTCCCAGATCGCTGGGTGCGTTTGTTTAAACACATGACTTTTAAACACCTTGATGTTATTAAATTCGTTTAAAATGTCTCGTGCCCTCCTGGGAGTACAGCTATCAAGTCAAAACAATAAAAAAATGATTGTGCTTAAACAAAATGTGGTGTAAGGGTGAAAGTTAATCTTGGCGAACCGTTGCTGGGTGTGTTGTCTCCAGAGATACACACAGCTTACTCTTTAGCCTTTATTCTCATTCAAGTTCCATTTGCAAGCAAATCACCTTTTTGCATAACATCTGAGCATCTGAAGATGCGAAGTGCTAAGCTTTATTGAACATTTACCTAACTATACTCCCATTCCAAACGGTTAAACTCGCATTTACTAGATAACGAGGATGTGCGTGTTGATCGTTGTCGCACAATGATAGGCTTTCATATTCGCCTAAGTGTGGAATTTATTTACGACCAGCTAATGCGATACAATGACGTGACAAGAAGATAGCTTTAGCTACCTGACAGCTGAATGCGGAAAAGTTATTTTTGCATTTGGATTTTCCATTTTATTCTCTGTAAAATAAAATAAAATTAAAATAGTAGTCAGGTAACAATTACATACTTAGTGTTAAAAAATGCAATTTAATTTAAAAGTTATACTAGTAAGTTAGATCTTTGCGACTTCTCTCAAAATTTAAAAGCTAAATGAGGCCACACATTGATGTCTGATGTGGCGATTGTACGATTTCATCAACACGCCGAGGCCCAGGAAATGTGTGCCGCCGTTTCATTGTACGTGAAATGTGATTGTCCTCTTTGGGCATTCACACTTGTCCAAGCTGCTCTAAAGCAGGTCAAAGATGGGCTCACGAACCTGCCCATAGCCCGACGTCCCCAAAATGGTAATCGTCACCATTTATCGGACAAAGATTTGTGCTCGGGCATGTCAATTACAACCACCGCCCCTTTGGAAACTGTGCGCAAAAGGCGCAAGTTCCCTCACGACCGAAACGTGTGTAGGTCTATCTTAATCGAACTGCGCGCGTATCGGCAGGGATGGTCACAAATAGCCACGCGCAATGTCCGTCGAAGAGGAGAAATAGGCAAAGTGTCCGATTACGCATTGCCCGGCGTGACATGCCATCGCGTCCACACACCCGGTCTACCTTCCTGAACTCCCTGGCGTGGCTGTTCCCAAACGGCGGTCCGCAGCAGACTGTAGAGCGATAAGCATCCTTCGGATGGCGTTATATGTTTCATCCCGTGCTGGTGCGGTCAGAGCCAGCAATGGCGAGTGCACGGTAATTGAATCGTTTATACATGTTAATTGCAATTTATGATTAAACGCTGGGTGCTCCTCCTACGGCGGGCCTGTGCTTAGGGAAAGGGTGGTGGACTATGATCCAATGGTTTGAAAAGTTCCGGGAGTTATTTAGAGGCAATACCGATGGCAATGCCGGTATTAAAAACTTACAGTGTTGGAGATCTTATGTCGTTTTATGCTGTACTTTGGCGAATTCTAAATTTTATCTCTATTCCTACTCTGTACTATCTTCTTCTTAGGTGGCACAACAACCCCCGTGGGGTCAAGGCCTAGCCAGAACATCATTGTGCTTTGGCTCTTTCTGTGACTTCTTCTATCTACTATATTGTCTATCAATGTATGGAGAAATTTGTGCTTACATTGGGTCAAATTATTTGGGTTCCTCAATTCCTGATCATTTTTAAGAAAAACATTTTGTTGCTTTGATATTTTTGTGCTCCGTTCTAGTTTCTGTATTTGCTCAACAGCCAATTCTTCTTTATGTTCGAATCCTTCAATAGTCCTAGTTTTCTTTTGAATCTTTCGTTAAAACTACATGCTAAGCTCCATGGCGAGGTTTTAAAAGATAATAAATTATAAAGAAATTTATGCATGTGAAAATAATACAAACACTTATGGAAAACTAATTAACAGAAACAAGTAGAATACTAACTCTACAAATGTGCTCTTAATGGTATAAAAAATAGCTTACATTATTATTTCTACCTAAGCAACACGGCGAAGCCGTTACTATGGAAATAAAAAAAATTCTTTCTTGTCATGCTACCTTCCAAGTATTCTACACTTTTTATAATTTGAACACTGATCGTAATTATTATTAGCATATTAACCCGTCATATGATGATTGCTGTAGAAAAAAACAAATCTGAACTATTATATATCTATTTTTTTAAAAATATCTATTTTTTTAACTACCCGATCAGTTACCCTAAACCATTAATTTGAAATTTATTCTAAGCACTTTCCTTCCCATGGAAAGCTGCAATAAAATGGACGACATAGGCCGGTCGTCGAACAAACGCCAGAAGCAGCTCCGTGCAAGAGCAGCGACGCCTGCAACAAAAGGGAAGCAAATAAAACCTTTAATCGATTTCCATTTCCACACCAGCTGTAGCTGCATCACTTACCTAGTCGTTACTCAACATGCCGCACGCACGTGGAAGCTTACGCAGGACAGCCGGTGCAAGCGACCGATAGCGACATCGCTGTAGGAAGCGTATTATGTGATGATAGAAATAAAATAAGAGTATCGCCAGGCATAATGCGGCTGGCAATAAAAGGCGTAGTTACAATTTCTTTTGATCATCTAGCCTAGTGTGCGGGACTATTCGTGCAAAGCTGATTATGCATACGTTTGTAGGGAAAGCGTATTAGTAATATTTTACGCAGGACAACCTTAAGAAAATTGCATCTCCAGCCAAGCATATCAAATTTGTAACGTTCCCGGCTTTTACGTTGTCGTTTGAATGTTTGGTGTATGTTAACCCTACGACAACGAAAGACGAAGTTTATATGATTCTGGAGACAAAAAAGAAAACACATTTCACGCGACAAGTTACATGAGTTGATGTGAATTTAATGATCTAATAAAATCGTAATTAGATGCTCACAGGTGATGAAAAACGTGTTCCTAGCCGCGGTGTTGCAGAGAGCTCGTGATTTTGTTGCGAATATTTATTTACATTGTAATGAACAGCTTGAGGCTCGAATGTAGACATGAAGGGGAATAAAACAGCATGAACTCTGCTAACGAGGATGAATAATTAAAGGTGTTAAAGTTGCACCAAAGAAGTTAGACGCAGAAACAAATGCACGGCATTTTAAGAAAATAAACATGAAGCATAAAAATGGTGAAATGAAAAATTTTGAAATTAAATTATATATACGACTAAAACTATTTCATTGTAGCGAAAATTGTTCGGATTATTTCTTTTATTTCATCGTAATAACGCATGGCTTAACGGATGCCCAATGCTGTACTAAAGCTACCCGTACGTGACGACGTAAAACGAAATGATATCGTTTCCCGATCTCATCGCGCTGTTGGTGACGTTTTATCAGATGAAATTTCAAAACCTGCCAGTCTCCTTTCGACTGGTACCATACCTTGCCAGAAGAACGAACCAATCACTGGCAATTCCGGTAGAAACAGGACAAACCGGAACGGAATGGTGAGAAAGGTTCATTACGATCGGCATGTGTTTTATGTAGACGCAATCAATTAACTAATTAATTAATCAGGATTTTGGTACAGTACACGCACGGTGCATATCTACACACGTATGGTATATAGATCAAGTAAGCGATGAGATCGGGTTGACAGGAAATGAATACAGATATAGAGCTTCGTTTACTACATATTTCCTTAAATTAGTTCCTTTTTAATACACAACTAAAACCATTGTATTTTTCATGTTGATATTCATATTCATATTGCGTAGAATACTATTGTTTTACCATTTAAATTATGTAATAATGAGTTTTATATTTCAAATTACATTAATATCTTATGAAATTGTTAAATTTAGCAATTCGCTAATGATAACAAGCAAAGTATAATCTCGTTATAACAGTGAGGTTTTTTTGCTGTACTAAATTGCATTGAAAGGTTGAAAAGGCTCAAGTAATGATGATTTGTTGATTAAAGTTAAATTAAGAAGATTGCCTACTGAAACTCCATATAAATGAACGACGATCGTTCATACTGTATCAGTATTTGCGTAGGATAGATGCAACAATGAGAATTGCACTAAGTTTTTTTATAGTAACAATATGTACATTCTACGTGGCAGAAGCCCACTCAAACAAAGCACCAGAAGTGGAAAAAATGGTCGTCTCTATCAGCCCCACAAGAAAAAAACTTCTAGAAAAGTTGATACCTGCCATTGAGCAACGGATTAAAAAACTATTTTCAACAACCGCAATACCAACAACGACTAGCGCAAGGCAACGTCCCTCAAAAACTGCTAAACCACCGGCGACGAAGAAAACCACAATGATGAGGACTACGAAACCTCCAAAAACTACTACCATAAGGCCTTCAAAAACTACGAAGTTAAGAAGGACGACAGTACCAAGAAATATTTCTTCAACTGTGAGGATACCTGTGACGACAACAATTCCTACCACTACCTTTGTACCAATCACCACTACAACTACAGTAGCTACGCCAATCACTAAAACAACCACTACTACGACGATGGCTCCTGAAACTACTACAACCACCACGACAACTACTACTGCAAAGACAACTACTACTGCATACACTACACCTTCTACTACAACTACACCAACTACTACTACGACAACTCCAGCTCCGACGACAAAGATATCAACTACTACAACAACTACTACAACTACGCCTGCTCCAACCACTACTTCCACTACTCCTGCTCCAACCACTACTACTACGCTTGCACCAACTACTACTTCAACTACTCCTCCTCCAACGACGACTAAACCCTCTACCACAACAACTTCTACAGAAGCTCCCACAACTACTACACCTTTGACAACGACAACTACAACAAAACCTGTAACAACCACTCAGCCAGCTACTACCACGACCACTACTCCTGCTACTACGGTGAGAACAACGACTGGACCGATCGTTATCGTTCCGACTATTAGACCAGGTAACGGAAATGCAGGAGGCAATGGTAACGGTGGTGGCAATGGAAATGCAAGTGGCAACGAAAATGGTAGTGCAGGTGGCAATGGCGGTGGCAAAGGAAATGGCAATGCAGGTGACTATGGCGGTGGCAGCGGAAGTAGTAATGGAGGTGGAGGTGGAAAAGGAAGGGGTAGAGGCGGATACTCTCGAGGTGGAAAATGAAATTGTGAAGATCTGCGACACAAAACAAAAACATATTCCGACAAGGATTCAGGAAATAATTCCTACCTCCTATTAGAGAAGAAAATGCATCCGTTTACCAACGGACGTTTTGAATGATTTTTGTCAATAACGAATATTTGTCAGGCCATCTTTAAAGAAATCAAGAATGTAAAAGTGTACGTACCATGTATGCATACAATATTGCAGAGCATTGTAATGATGTTACTTATCGAAAAATGTCGAATTTTTAAATAAAGTTTTCTTGGATTGCTACAATGATATTTCCTTTGCTTAACTTTTTAGATCCTTCACTAGTCCTATAGTGCTGAGATGGTTTGACTACTTAATTATTGGAGAATACTATATAGTTCCTGGGTCCTTATTTGATATGCCTATCCTTATGATATGCCTAGCCTTCCTCACGAGTTCATTCCTCACGGTTCTTTCCTTTGAGTAAAGATTTTACGGATCCTCAATCCAGTGTTACAGAGCTGAAAAGAGTTAACAGATGTTGCACGTACAGTTTGACAGATACATTTTACGATGTTGAGAAAGTGTGTTACGATGTTGAGCTGGCTTGGAAAACCCTCTAAAGAACCGTAACATCGGGAGCCCTAAAGCTGAAACGATACAGACTCTCGCAACGCCCCGTTACACAAAAACGGAACCACACAGAATGCCACAACCGCACGTGCTGGAACGACAAGACCCTTACTAACACGATTGAACCTCTGGATAAGGACTGGATAAGGATAAGGATTGGATTGAAACTGTTGAGAGTAGCTGTGTGGTTTGGAGGTTAAAGATGGACTAACTATTTATTTGCAATATTCCACTATTTATATATACAGATCCCAATGTATACTATGATCGCGGGTTACTATGTTTCTAACAGAAACTTCCGAGTACACCCGTAATAAGGAGCCCTTCCATGACAGGGGGATGTATTGTATTTATTTTTGAATCTAACACATAATTTTAAGCAATACGAGCAGACCGTCACTATGGAAACAAAACTATCCAAATAGACAAATTACAGCAATGCTCTTGCATTAAAGTTGAGATTTAATACCTTTAGGTAAAACTTTTTTTGCGGTTTTTTGTAAGCTCTCCTAGACTTTCATTTGGAGTGTTCACCCTGCCTTTATACACTCCAAAGAGATCCACGTCCAATACCTTCCTCAATTGCTGTAAAGTATAAAGCATCTCGTACAAGGCACTATTGCTTCTCCCAAACAAGAAAGCTGTTCATTGTAGTAACGCGTCGATCCTTTCTAAACTTACCCCGTCCGTTCACGTAGAGCCATCTTCGGAGTTGCTGATACAGAGAGTACGGCACGTTTTCAATTATTGCTTCACAATAAAAGAAAACGAAGAAACCTGCGGGGAAAAATAAGAGGAAATCATCCCACCGTATGCTAAACAATTGGTGTGTTCTCGCTTCACCATCGGTCAGCCTAATTTCATGCCATTTACCGATTAATAATCGATAAGTTCACGGCATAAATTATAGCGTTCTGCTGGAGCCGGCCCGTGGGCCGCTTCTTCGTTAGCGAACATCGCAACCACCAAATAGTAGCCGTGGTCGTGTTTTTATAGACACTTGTAGTTGAGCCCTTTTACCGCCACGGTATTTGCTTGGTACAGCGCTCATGATGAGAAGATGAAAGGGAAATATTTGATCAGATCAATGCAACCGTTCCCTGCGAGGCGTACCGTCGACGTAACTGTTGAACGCAGTAGAATAGTGAAATTGATTATCTATTGTAATGGAACGAAATAATGAGCCAACAGGCTTCGTGTTTTTTTGTGGTGAAATGGTTACTTCATTCGTTTCTCGTAGTTCCCCTCCAAACCAGCAATAACACTTTCGATTAAGAAGATGTAAGAATATTACGGAACAACTTACTTTAGTATTTTGTCTATCGTTTAAATAAACTTGACACCAGAATTGTCAGTGGTTTTGATAAATTTTAAATTTTACATTGTATTTCTCACAATATTCTATTTTATATTTATTTATTTTTTTTTTTTTATTCTGTTAGTGACGGCCAGGCCGTATTGTGTGACTTAGTGTACCCGTCCATATCAAGATTGTAAATCCTGCGTATGGGGG
>KB671765.1:601845-624355 GCA_000349105.1 Anopheles epiroticus
ATATATATATATATATATATATCATGTACCTTAAATAAATTAAAAGTTGCTTATTATTGTCGATTCAAAGGAAAAGATACTCTAAGTACACACCTTGAGTGGCTTAATGTCCAGTTCTGCTGCAGCTATTGTGATCTGTAAAACAATTCAGTTATTGGAGAATAAGTTATTTCTACCTCGGGTATATTGAACTATGGAATTAATGTTTAACATATTTCTTTATCCGAGGTCCCGACCATCTGAAGACATCTTGGAAATTTTGGTTAAACCCTCCTGTTGAAATGTTAAAGAATAAAAATGAAATAATATATTTCTGTTCTTAAAGTTCATGGTTATGTAGAATAAGTAAAATATCATCAAAAAACGAACAGAAGGTAAATCAACTGGAATAATTTTGTCATTGAACATAAACGTTTGCTAAATTACAATAGTGACCCTTGATAGCCTATCAAATACTTTAGGAATTAAAGAAAATTGAAAATTGATAGTAAAAGCTACGAATAACTTACTAAAAAGTAGCATCATTAGCATTAATCTGTAATGAAGTTAACTGCTCTTTAATGCAGGTTGTTGCCGTTCGTTTAAAATATATATTTTACAGTAATAAAGTGGTAATGCTACAGCGTGTCTGATTGACGAATTAGTTCCCTGCGTCCGGGCAGGTTGAATATTAAAACTAGATTAACTTACCCACTAATGCTCATCGTATATAAAGGAATGTATTTCCAGTTTGGTCAAGTGTTTGCGCACGCATCTTCATTACACGATGAAGATTGCTGTCGGTTTGTTGGTGATTGCCACATTGGCAGTGTTTGTGGTAGAGAGTAAGCATTCAAGAGAGGAGGATGGCACATATGCAAAGATTGATATTGCCAGAGGATGGATCAAAATTTACTTTAAAGCACCTCCCAGAATGCAAAGGCGCACAACTACACGAAGAATGCGTACCACTACACGCCCAACGTTCAGAACGATGAGACCGTTCACCACCAAGAAAATTGCGCCATGGATTACCACGAGACGTAGTCTGAAGACAACGACAAAACCCCGTGTGAATGTGACACTCCCCACCGTTAGAATGACAACTACTGCTGCCCGATTGGTGACCACAACTAGGCCAATGACTACTACCACGAAATCAACGACAACCACAAGGCCTGTTTCTACAGCTGCGCCAACTACAACGACACGTCCTGCCACGACAACGGTTACTACAACAACGACTAGACCTACGACAACTACTACTGTGGCCACAACTACGACTAGACCTACGACTACCTCTACTACAGTACCAACTACTACTACTTCCACCACTGTCCCTACCACAACGACCAGACCGACTACTACTTCTACTACCGTCCCTACTACAACGTCTACAGCTGTGACTGTAACCACTACCCTTCCAACAACTAGCACAGTCGCTGCGTCAACTGCCGCCAGGAACAATGCCGTAGAAAGTGCTGTTACCTCGTCTACTGCCTCAACAACCGTGGCGACGGACCAGGTCAGTACCATCACTAATTTCAATGGCATACAAAAATCTGCTCCAATCTCAGACTATGTTGATTCTTTCACTTCTGACCCGTCCCGTATAATAATGACGCCCTATATGACGACTTCAACTACGAACACACCTAACAGGAATCTTACGCCTACACCTACGGTGACTACGAGGACTATGCCAGCTACTAAGGGTGAGGATTATGGTTCGGATGAGTCCGGTTCCGTAGAATACTATTACGACGATGAGTACGAGGATGCAATCGTCACTGTATCACATGATAACAGTGCCACGACACCCAGCACTGCTAATGGAGCTAGTACTAAAAAGAGTAAAAACAAGAAGAAAAACAACAAAAATAATCAGAACAAGAAGAAGAAGAAAAATGCAAAAGACAAGAAAAACAATGGCAATAGAAGCTCATAGGATATTCAATACTGTACAAGGGAACCTACTCTTCTTTGGGTGACCCATTCTGCAATAAATGACCATTTTATATATTCTTGATGCACATACTACTAATCAGTCATTTCGCTGGGTCTCCACGGTCGAGAGAAAGGAACTACCATAGGACTGCTAGTGACATGCTCTGTAGATGTTTCTCTACTCCTATCCAAGAGCCTTGGAAGATGAAAAAAGCTGCGAGAGCTGTGAAAAGCGAAGACACTGTACGACACTGTGACACAGACTTTTCCCAGATGCACAATGGGTTAACACTTGTTTGGATCCAGTGACTGCGTGGGTAATAATCACGTCCACACGTTTTTGGACAGTGGCGAAATGAGTTCCCGCATTTGCGCAAGCAAGACTATCTTTTGGGTCGTAAATCGAAGATTGTTTTTCTTTTCTTTGAGCACTTCCAACAGTTTCGATGTAGCAAGTTCCCGTACGCCAAAGGTCAGTGATCGTAACGAGGGTTGACGCTTGACGGCAATGTAGTGTAGATGATCGGCATGTGTCATTGTTGTTGTGTTTCCCTTTGTTAATAATAACAACAAAGCAGAAGCAGTAGCAGAATAATCAATTCTGCGTATGGGGGGCGGCAGCGGTCCGAACGGGATTCGAACCGTCGACGGGCCTTTCGACAGCCCTACATCGTGACCACTAGACCATCGAGCCGGCCCTAATTGTTCATGTGGTAGTAACATATCCTAACTTTGGTTAAAACTGTTTTTTTTTTTTTTTAATTCTGTAGTGACGGCCTGGCCGTATTGTGTGACTAAGTGTACCCGTCCATATCAAGATTGTAAATCCTGCGTATGGGGAGTTGTGATTTAGTGTACCCCATAGCAGGATAGTCAATCCTGCGTATGGGGGGCGGTAGTGGTCCGAATGAGATTCGAACCGGCGACGGGCCTTTTGACAGCCCTACGCTGTTACCACTGGACCACCGAGCCGGCCCTAAAACTGTTAAAACTGTTAAGACAGATACATCTGTTGTGGTTGGTTAAAAAAATTTTGGTTATTTTTGATGTCATATAGCACGTAAGTTTAAGCAAAACTTATAATGTTTTAGAAGTAACGTATAAGAATATTGCAAACTAAACCTGTTAATGAAGAAAGCAATCTTAAAAGTGTGTTTAAGTAATGATTCTACTAAATAGTTAAGGTACATTTCACACATTTTTTGTTTAATTTATTTTTTATAATCACAAGAGAGGGTGAATAACTGTTAACAAACTTCAGCTCATTTCATAAACTTTGGGATTAGATATTAAACTTGACCTCACAAGAAGTGCTTAGAATTAAAAAAAGGCACATAATTAATGGTTAGTCAAAAAGTGATTGCTGTATAAGCTTTAGCTAAATGGATCATTGATCCTTCATTTACTAAGCTTATTGATTAATGCAAAAAATAATATTCAGTTATTAAAAGTACTTTGTCAGTGAAATTTTACTCATTCGTTTCTCATTGTAGTTAAAATATGTTAATAACGAGTTAAGAAGAAAACATATTAGCAGTTTATGAAAACAATATTTCCTTATAACTGACCAATACAGAAACTCTAAACCCTATAGCTATCCTAATTTATTCAATTTATTTAGCATGATTTCAGTAAATACTAGATTATCAAAGAACAACTATCTAGTTTAGTTTAACTTTCTAATTTAGTAAAGATCTAGTTTAGATTGTTACTTTCTACAAAAACCGCACTGGTATCAAACATTTCAATTGTTCCATATTTCTCTTAAGAAATATGTGGGAACATGAGTTATTTATGAAATAAAATAAAATTTTATAAACTCTTGGTTTGAAAAGGCCTCAATTTATTTTTAATTTTTGGCTTCTTTGAAGTAAGTTTTGCATTTAAAATCCATTCATAGAATGTAAAAAAGGTAACCAATGTTCATACCATACCATGATGGTCAGCTGCTAGCAGCACAGAGTTCATACCTATCGCAACAGCGAAAGGGTTGAACTTGATTCACATTTCTTAAACGATGATGCATGAACAAAGGGAAAGAAAAAAATAGATAAACCTCACAGTCACCCTTCCAAACACGACGTGGAGGGCAAAAGGTGGACAAGAAAGAAAAATAGCGTCCTACCTGTAAATGCGATCGCGCAAGCAACCACCGCCCTACCGATGATGGCGTCAGGCCAGCTTTTCTCCCATGGACCGACCGGCTAAACCATCACACCCCGTGGCTTGCCCTTCTAGATCTGCGGCCAGATCTCCAAATCCGGGGCGGTGGCGTGTGGCGTGTCGGGCACCATTTTGTCGCCCGCGCCTGAGTGTGGCGCGAACGTGTGCGCAATACTGTAAATTAATTGGTTGTAATTATAATCCGCATTGTCAGGGACCATTTCAATTTGTGCCCTCCCCCTTGTTGCCACTGTTGAAGCATTTATGTTTTGCTTTGTTCTGTAGCGTTTCGGAGTTTTCCTTTGGATTCGTTTTTTTTTCACATGTAAGCTCGGTAGATGCCATTGGAGCGTGTTTTTCGCTGTCGTTACCACAGTCATCATATTTGAATTTGTCAGTTTCACTGTACGAGGTGTGTATGATGGAGTGGGCTGTTTTTTTACAGAAGGTAGTCGGACACATTCGTGCCCCCAAATGGAGCTCCACTTCTGCCTGGGAACTTGGCAGCCAGCGTGCACTGTGGCCAATTACGACATTAGCATCCATTTGTCATTGTACTGCAGGCGTCGGCAGTTGATTAGATTGAGCGTTCGCGGTGGTGGTCAGGTCAGGAGCTCATCATGTGTTGTGAAATATTAATTTACACCGTTTCGTCGCATTCTGCAGCTGACTGGGTGAATGTGCAGGAAGGTGTACCTAGTGGTGAGAGAAGTTGAAGCAAACAAACATAGTTTTGACAGTCTAGATTTAAACTGTACCTTTCTTAGCATGCACCAACAACAGCTCGAGATCAATGATTAAGGCCTCGTAAAGTCTGGATAGATTCTAAAGATATAAGCCAAAGTAATTGAATGAATTTAATTATTTCTAATTTTATCCGCACATTAGTGTCGGTGGGTGCGATTCAATCACTCTGACCTAGACCAATCCGCAAATGTACACACTCTACACTGTTCGATCGAATTACTTGATCAATTGATCCGGCATGCCCGCTTCACGGTCCATTGAACAACGCACCCCTTAGCCGTCCAGGCTTGCGGTCGGCGCAATGTCAAGAGTGGCAGTGTCAACCCTCCGCTACACATAGCGATCGTGTTTGTCGGCATCGCAAATAGACACCGTCAGGTTGGCAACTTGACCCTTTTTGGACAGTAAACTCCTTTCCCGGATCGGATGGGAAGGTAAAGTCCGCCAAGTGCTAGCGGAGCCATACTTGAGCATCAGAAGCGCTCACCACTGCGACAGTGTTCGGGAAAGGTAAATAATTGTAGGTGCTAAAGACTCGGGCCAGAAATAGAAGCCGTGAAGCCATGGCAAGGCGATCGGTATCGACAAGGCGTACAAGAGTGACAAACGAACTAATTGTTCTCTGGCACATTCTCTCTGCACCGTGGCACTTTGGTGGTGGCTTTAGGGACATCTCGCCCTCCAACAAGGAAACCCCTGCTGCGTTACATCTCCGAACCGGCGGACACCGCTCGGCCAGATGACAGTTTTCAAGGGCAGGGCTCGACGGCGGGAGGGCTTTTGCAAGGTTCGACATTGGCTCCAATGTACGGTAAATGAAATCTAAATAGAGCACATTCTTCACTTCCAGCACGTTGGTGTGGTCCCCCAATGTCCCCACACAGCTGGCCTCCCACCAGCCTCCATCGCGGGCAGAACAGAGCAAGGTTAAGGAACGCGCGAAACCTGATGTGATGTTGTGTGTTTGTCCCTCTGTGCTGTTAAAAACGGCCCTCGACCATGCTTGTACTGTAGCGGTGTGACGAGATTTTGGGATAGGTCCACCTACCGTCCCCGATGCTGGTAAGTGCTGTGTGGTCGGAACCCGACGAATTCCATCATTAGTCACCCGGGCGACGCAGGCTATGCCGATCATGTCAACAAAGTCATGTACACGAGCGCCTGCCGGTGCACAAGGACCAGTTTGCTCGGGTTCGTCAAAGTGGTTCGAGGTTAGAACGTACCGAAGGCACTCCTAGTGAGTGTGGCTAAAGTCGGCAGTGGACAGTGGTCAGATTCCGAGCGTACTTTAGCGGTTATGGCGGTGGGCTCGGTAGTCGTGATGTATGGATAACGTTTGAAGAGGCTGGAATTTAGCTACCACTTCCTGGTATCATTAATCTCACCCGGGTGGTGGACTGAAACAATGCAACCGGCGTTGGTCGAGGGGTTCTAATGAAGTTATGCCAATCTCGAGGGCTGTTTATGAATGACAGTAAAGATTTGACGTGTAAATAAAAAGCATTTTTTTATTTTTTGTTTTACGGCTAATCAGCTTAATAAGCAAATAGAAAACAATAATGAAGACGTACAATTTTTTTTTAAATTTTTAATGTTTTCATATATAAAAAAAAATCATAATCATAACGAACGAATAAACCAGGTTATTAGCCTCTAAAGATTAAATATAAAGGTAAGGTGACATGACAGTGTTTTGCGATCATTTGATTTGATACGGTCTCAATGTTTTTTTTTGTCACTAAAAATGTTTGTTTTTTGTCTAAATGGAACAGTTTATCAAAAACTAAGAGAGAACAATTTTTTTTTTATTCAGTAGTAAAGGCCAGGCCGTATTGCTTAAGAGAGAACAATTTCAAAGCAGTAATATTATATGTTTTAGTTTTTAGTTTTTTTTATTTTTGGTCATTTTTAGAAGAAGCTGTATTGACTTAGGTTATATTTTTCAGATGTAAAAAGAAGTAGATAACAAAACAATCTGTAAAATTAATTCAGCTCAGCTGAAAACATGCCTATAAGCACCATATAAAACACTGCGGTTTGAAGTTCGTACTAAATAGTACACTAAGTAGAAGTGTAGCATTAAATGAAGAAATAACAATGTAACTCTTCATCCTTTGTATTTGTCAATTGGTATTTATTTAAGTTTTTCTATATTTCAAATATAATTTCAAATATATTTCAAATAATTATAGAGTTTATTTATTTTTTTTTGTTAAAAAACATAACGTTTCTTCGACAAAATATCAAGAAGCTTATAGTGCAGCTGCTAAAATATGGTGAAATGAATATGTAATAAATCTGATAAATTACAATGATTATTATACTTAAAAACATTTTGCACTATCAAACAATCGGAATAATAGCGAAAGCTCGTTCATATTCTTTCCTTTATGTTTTGATCGGCTAACAGAACAAATTGTTGTACCATTATAACTACTTTAAGTATTTGCCACTATTGATACGTGTATCCTATTCTTTTGCAACACGTATTGGTATTTTACAAAAACGTGTGTAATAAATCTTTGGCATGTATCATTACAACCGTTCGTTCTACTACTCCATTCCCCTAATTTAATAGAGATATAACGTATCTCACACATTCTTTATGGTACTCTATTATACGTTAGGGCGAATACATGTCATTTTGATTACATTTCTAGTAAAATAATAATAGTTACACGGATTAACCCTCCTACATACTCAAGCTGTTGAAAATAAAAAAAAACTATTTGTTTTTACAAATGTTTCAAACATATAAATAAAACATTTACCAAGCAAAACATCTAACCAACCCTTACGTACGCGTGTGAGCTTCCGTAACAAACAAACGTGGTGAAAGGCACAGTTCTTCTTTCGCTTTCAGCTACCAGAACACACTGGCGACGTGTTTCAACACCAGAGGCTGTGCAAACGGATAATAGTATGTGAACGCGTTAGTACCTGTAAACGGTGCATTATTGCCTGCTAATTGTGCCACACGATCGGGCGCCATTCACTTGATTAGTTTATGATGACACGTTCCTGTTGCCCGGTGCGCCCATTTCAATCTCGTTTGTTGGTCTGTGAATTGAATCAATTATAGAGGGAAAACAGTCCCTTCGGGCGCTTGCCGGAACGATCGTTTTCTGTGATTTTGTTTTCGCTGCAAAGTCCCAATTTAGCGACGCTTATTTATTTGGTCGCTGTCATTTGCCGGCCAGGCAGTTCGTTAATATGTAAATTATGTTTCCCGTACGATCGCACTCCCGGTTCGGTACGCCTTTCTGTCGTGTCGATCTGACCCTGGTAGTGCTGCGTGCGAGATTCAGGAAGTCTCCACCAGGACTCGATTGCAGAGCGTAATCTTTGGATTTGGACGTTTTTGGCGGGCCAGCAGGCATCGCACGCGTAGGCAGGATGGGTGCACAAATTGCATCCCGGTATGCACAGCGCGTGACAAGTGAGCGTGAACGAAAAATGAAGCAAAGTAACAAGCGAAATGCCCAAAAATTCCACAATCACTTTCCTTTTGCTCGTCTGCGTGGTGGGTTTGAGCGTTTTTTTTTTCTTGCTTCGTATTATCAACAGACGCATTTTTTCCGCTTCATCGTACTGCAAGATTCGTTTCTCGTTTATTTATGCGTAATGGTTGGATGCGGGGCACCGAAACCGTTGCAGTGCATTAAAATGTCGACCACGGGCAAATGCAGTCGCACACGCGAAGGCACGGGGTGTCGGAAAGTGAAAGGTCACCGGGTATCTTTACAGGCGGCCCCCAGCCTCGTTACGATTGCCGGACGGCTTGTGTACGGTGATAAAAATGTAGTTAAAAAAGAGGCTATCTTGTGGGTGGCACGATTCGGGGTGGCATGTATCGGAATTCCGGAAGGATGCCCCACGCCAGCCGGTCGCGTACGGCGAGCTGGAGCTGGTTGAAATGAAGATAAGGACATTGTGTGTGTGTTTCTTTTTGTATTAAAGTGTCTGTGTTTTTTTGCTGATAAAAGGCAAATATCACAGAAGATTTTTCAAACAATACATGAATAGAAATAAAAAATAAAATGAGTAGATGAGTAAACTTATAAAAAAATGTTATGACTATCTATTTAAAAATAAAGTCTTCCGTAACAAGACAGCTAGTTCCAATGTCTTAAATCATAGTTTTAAAAGCGTTATTTTGGATAAAATATGAGAAAAGTAAGAAAACAACTTGTTCAAGAAAGGTAAAACAATATTAAATAAAAAATAATTAAACAGCTGCACATGAAAATAAACTTTAAAAAGGAAAATCTTACCAAAAACACCGTTTATAAGGTATTGCTTAGCTCCACATGATTACATACTCATTTGATATTTATTCAGAATAAGAAAACTGAGTAACATTTCATTTCATTATGATAACCATTGATCATTTTCAAGAGTTGTTACGAATGATAACTTGACTATTGAAACCAAGGACATTGGTTGCGGTAGCATTCGTTCCACCATTCATTTCCCATCATTTTGTAGAGATAGGTTTACATGCTACTACATCATTGCGAATAGATGATATCCCATAGAACTAAAAGAAAATGTACGTGATATGTAAAAGGCACGTGATAAGTACTGCTATCCCTATCGATTCAAATGAGCGACACTTAGCGAATGTTTCACATGTACTGATGTGCTATACTGATTAGTGATGGGAAACCCGTTCCGCAACCGGAACCAGCTCCGGTCCGCTCCTGACACGTGTGGAGCGAGCTCCAGAGTCAGCTTCTGTCTGATCGCTCCTTAGCTCCGCTCCGACCACTCCAACTGCTCCAACCTCTTTGGAACGAGCTCCGCTCCAACCGCTCCGGAGCGAGCTCCGCTCCAACTGGTCCGGAGTGAATGTGCCAATGAACTTAAAAGTACAACGTACACAATTCTAATTTTTTTCGCTCCGGAGCGATTGGATTTGTGCATACCAGAGATTCATCGGTGATTTACTATCAGGTAGCAAACAGTGCGTAACACAACTATACGATACTAACATATACTATTCTGATTGTTTAGATTTTTGTTCAAGTTATTCCAAGAGTAATAAAAAAAATGTTTTTGGATTTTGGGAGTCTGCACGAATGAATTTGGGAGTCTGCACGAATGAACCCGGAAGGTTTTTGTACTCGGTCCCCTCTTGCTTTCTTGGAGCCTTGGTTCCATGATACCTTTGAAGACCAAGCGTTTATATGAATGTTTTGTAGACTTAGGTCTAACCATTTTGCATTCAGCGAACATCTCCAGTATATAAAGCAGGTCGATTCGGACACATGTGGCTGTGAACTCGAATTTAACGGCATAGTTGATTTTCTTTGGTCATACGTAGAATACAAGGCTCCAAGATCCTCTTTGTTGGATGCAGTCGTGAAGCCGGGAAGACACCAAAAATCCCCTGAGACGGGATGTTCTGGCCCTGAGGAGTTGCTTCTGGCTAAAAATTTTATGTGAGTTCAGCAGCAGCTGTACGAACTGGGTTAGAATGACTGAGAAATATGTATTGTTGTTCATTCGGCTGAAGTTCACACACAAAAAGGAAACAAAGATTCTTGGCTGTAAACGCGATAGCATCTAATGCTGTGAAATGGAACATCAGGAGCCTCTGCTGGAAGGTTACAGAACCTTTCCATGACACGATGACTTCTAAAGGAACAAAAATTAAAATGTTATTGCCACGTGCTGGAACGACACAGATTCTCACTACGATTGTTGGATCTCTGGATAAGGATTGGTTGAGATCGAAATATCAGAGTACTCCCGGGATAAGGTACTCCTCCTTGACTGGGAGAAGGAAATGTCTCCCAGCCAAAATATAATGTAGTGTCTCAATAGTGAAATCTTGAAAAGTATACTGAAATCTTAAATTTAAACTGAACGGTATCACCGATCCTGTAAAACAAAGCACTATAAAAAATTAAATATGACGTATAATTCGTGATCTTTTGCTAACAAAAACGTTGTGTTCAGATAGTTGTGTTACGAACTGTATTCTAAAACAGAACCATTGAGAAATATTTCGTCACAGCATTTAGTTAGATAACTCTTAATAGTCATTCCAAGCAGTGTCAAACTGAAAGGGACAAATAACCGTTCAAAACCGTTACAATAAGCTAAACGTGTAATGTAAATATCAAATGAAAAGTTCCTGCCATACTGAGCGACATGTACGTAGATCATCGGAATGGAATTAATTTACCATTGGTGTTGAAGGCTTTATTGTTGTGTTACTTGAGCGGTATTGAAAAACGTGGTGTGGAATAAAAAAATCGCTTACCAAAGTTGTTCCGGCTACGAGGAGCCATTCGTCTGGCTTCCGAGATCACCGAACCCGGGCCACAGGCAAGCAGACGAGAGGAGTGTAAATCCGCCTAGCGGCCGTCGCGCAGGCAGTAGGTCAGTTGCATAATGAGCCATGTACCCTCGGTAACCGTATAACGAAGTGCATATTCATGCCATTCCCAGGTCCGTCCGCACCTAGGGCACCCTTTGCCGCCCGTCCAGTAATCGACGGCTTCGTAACCGGTGTATGTAAATCCCGGTACCGTGGAAAGAAAGTAAAAAGAGACGATCTTAAATGCCCTTTGCATGGTATGGTCGGGCTACGGTCGGGCCGGTGCCAGGCAAATGTATCCGGCAGTGTTGTGCGAAACGTCAGAATGTAAGGCGCGTGGGTACCGTAAACTCCAGTTTTATCCAGCCCGTGATAAAACGCATCTTAGCTGTGGTGTGAAAAAAGGCGAATAAAAGCTAAGAAGTGAAGCTGGAAAAAGTACGCAGATCGCCACACACGCAACATCGCGAGACAATTTGGCCGACGACGACCGGGCGCTCTGTCGGAGCCAGCTGTCAGGTGACCAACATAAAGGGTCTCTCCGCATCCGATCGGACAGTAGATTTATTGAAAGGCATGGCTGCCACCGCCGAAGCTGAGTATGCCGGAACAAGGTGGATATGTCGACGAAGCTCGGACAATCCATAAGGAGCACCCATAACTGCAATGGCGAGGAACACTTGACCCGATCCACCCGTCGTTCCTTTCCGAGACTCGCGTGAAGGTACTGCTCGTCCGAAAGTCGCTGGAAATTCCAGCAATAAGATTCGCCGGCAGGAAGATACAGGACAGTATGCGATCGTCTCGCTGCACACCAGCAACCATTGATTAATGGACGCACTTTGAACTCGCCATAGGATATGCTATCAATAGAGGCACATCAGGGGTCCATCCGCCTGCAGCTCGCTGAAGTTTGTCTACATTCGACGGGTGTGGTTTGCTGCGCGAGTGCAAATTTGCAGCAACGAGCGTTGAACCGTGCAGCGGATGCAATTCCGTAATCGATTGATTGCGCTGGGTCGCATTCGATACGTCATCGAGCTTGCTTTGTGCCTTCCTCCGCGTGCATGTGCTGGCACGTTGGCAAACACATGGGTGATTCCTTATGGGAAGCGGGCAATTTGTATCTATCGAACTGGTGGGCAGCAATTGATCTGGTGCCGTTCACGGGGTAAATGTTTGGACTGGATAAAAATGAGCTTCGATTCTTCATTATTGCAAACCGTTTAATGTGAATCTAAACATGAGACTGAAAGGGAACAAAAAGACAGAAATTATACGTAAAATAAAATGTTAGTAAAAATACTAAAGTCCAAAACCTAACTGATCGTGCCGTTAATGATAACTACAATTAAAAACAAAACTATGATAAGCTGTTACAACTACCCTTTAAAACCAATGTTTTATCAATCCTATGTTTGTTTTCCTCTTGCTTTTAGACGTAACAGCCACCTTAATTAAAGAGTATTTGAAAATATTGTTTGATAAGAGATACAGCATACCGTAACAAGTGAATTGAAAGTGAAACAGACTGTTTAAATGCAGATAAGATGAAGATTAGTTAAAATAACAAAACTAATAGTTTTTTTTGTGCTAGTAGGTGAACATTATCTAATTAGCAAAAAGGGTTTGCCATAGTTATTTTGCTTTCTATTAAACAATTTTATTTTAAGTGTTTTTTTTTTTTAGTAAGAGAAACATTGTCAGTCGAAAAACTTCAAATAGTACATTTTAAAACATATTTTAATAGATTTCTATTCAATAAATCTGATACATGGTGTATACTGAAACATGATTTATGCTAAACCAAACAGCATTTAACCTTTGCACCAGCAATAAAAATCTTTCTCCCTCTCGCTACTCTAATTACCGTTCTGCTAAAGTGTTGATTGATTATTTATGTAGTTCACCTGCGCTAACTTTTCCCACCTTTGCATTTGAACTGCATTTGGAGATTGTACCGTCTCGCCGGCCGAGAAAAATCCCTTTCCCTCTCTTATTTCACTTTTAGCTTCGCTCGCGTAGAAGAGAAGGCAACTGCATCCAAGGCAGCCCGGCAACAAGATGCACCATTAATCATCACGGTCAAACCGCAGCTCGGGAGAATTACTTTCACCTACCTACCCATCGCACGATGCAGATTTTCTCACTTTGATTGTTTTGTTAATCTCCCTTTTCGTAACCCCTTGTTCCGGCAAGGGCACACAGCGCTTTGCTGATGATGATTTTATAAAACGGGTAGTTTTTTTCCTATGAAGAAGAAGTTTCACGACGAAATGTGCATGCAGTATATGGCGATTGCGAAGCCAGGGACTTTGGTTAATGCCTTTCTAATGGGGGAAAAGGCCCAGAAATCGAACGATCATTTGCTGTTTGTTCGCTTGCCTTCCAGCTCAACCTACACTACACACTGTGACAAATTGTGATTTATGTTTCTAAACGATAAAATGTAGCACGTCTTTCCTCTACGCAGTTGCTTTTCACGCTGGGTCAACGCCGGGATGTGGTTTAAGGTGTCGGTGCGGGTTGTATGCGACGTCACAATTTCATTGTGTTCTCGGTTGCATCTTTCACTTCGATTCGATTCCCACTGTCGGGGCTTACAATGAGATTGAAATTTGGTCTCCTATTTTGTCACTCCACAAAAAATAAGGGGTAAGTGGGAGGTTTTGTGCGCGTGTTTGGGTGTGTTTTTCGAACGAGAGAAAGGTTCATCGCGATCGCAAACGAACGGAGTAGCAGCAAGAAGATGCACTTTTTGGATATAGATCCCTACTGGCTAGGTGGGGGATGAGAGAGTTGAGGTTTTTCTGTGGTTTTATGTAATGCGGTAGAGGTGAGTGAAGCCATGCAACTGCATCTGGCAGATGGGTTTGTTCGTGAATCTGATAAGCTGTGACTGGTAGAAAATACGCTCGTTGAAGCGCTGGTGGTGATGATGCTGATGATGACACCAATGCACATCGTAACATCGTCATCAAAGTGACATGGTTCAGAGTCGAGTCATTGGGTTAAAATTAAGCTTAATAATTCGCACAATTTGAAGTATATGGTGGTGAAATAATGTAAATAATTGACAACTTTTTTTTTTTGTTGTTTCAAGAGGACTAAGTCGTGTAATGGCTTGCTATGGACAGCATGATAGGGTTTTTAATTTTTTATGTCATGATGCTTTATAATACTTTATCACTGACCAAGCTCACAGTGAGGCTCTTTAGTATTTTTTTACAATATACAAATACATGAAATTTTCTTGTATGTCAACTATTTATGTTGAATGTTTGTAGGTAAATTTCTGTTTATTACTTTTGAAGTATTTAACAGTAGTATATTGAATATATTATTTATCACATTCTTATTCTTATCTATACATATTTTACTTACAAAAAATTCAAACATTAAATCCAAACTATTATTGATAGTCATGATTGATCATATTTAAAATACGTTTTATTTTTCAGTATTTATCATTCTTCTAAATATTTTTTTTACAGTACCAATTTAGAAATTTTTCTATTTTGGTACGTTGTTTGCTAAGTACTTGAAAACCAGCCTCAGCTAAGGCCGTTTTATTGTTTCGCAGACTTTGTATATTTTGGTGATCTTTTTTTATAATCGTTTTACCTTTTTTAGTGGAATAAATAAATATTAATTAAATAATGTTATTGCTTATTAAGTGGCAAAAATGACGAAGCGAATGATTTTCATGTTATCGACCAATGTAACGTTTCAATAAATAATGTTGTTAATATTCTATATGCACTGTTTACATATATATACAAGTTATACAAAGAATGAAAATGTAAAAGATATTAAACTTTTACATTTTCAGTTTTTGTATAACCTGTATGTAAATATGATTATCCTTTGATTCGTATTGATTTAAGCAAATCGTTTAAACAAACAATATTATTGATAGGATGACCTAACACTTGTTTTTAAATCCAGCTTTTATGAACGTTAGTACATTGTTGTCTGATTACAGTACATTATGAAACCATCTTGATAAATCGCTTTACCAATCGCTACTGCAATCTCACTGCCCTCAAGAAAGTGATAACAGCACTCCAACTGTGCGGTGTGTGTGTGTGCATTATTTATTCGTCCTTCCCTTTTCCTTCCACCATGATCAGTACGGTGCGGCATCCGCTACGTTCATAATTTGCTTCGTACCTTCCCGGCCATGCCGTGTCGCATCTGTATCTTTTATTTTATTTTTCGGACCCTATGGAACCTCGGCCAACGCCGTTCGCACAGGTTAGGTGCAAATTATACACCTGGCTCGGCCGGCAGGCAGGCAAACCTTGCCGAGACACACCGTCCCGTCGCAGATCGTTAGAAGCTGGAATCCAGAGGTATAATTACGAGGACACCATCTATCATCATTCGTGTGGTGCAGTTAGCTGTATTTTTGCCTTTTATTTCGCTTTTTCGTTCCCCCCCTACTATCACAACTCGAACTGTTACGCGCTTCCCGGTGCATTCTTGTTAACAGAAGCGAAGGCAAATCTCGGCCCATCCCTTCGAGCAGGCTCGCCGGCGTCGCTGGATGCATTGCATCGCAATGAAACGCACTGTAACTCGATCGTTCGCTTGCGGGGCAACCGTAAAGGGGCTCACATTTTGCTCTGGGCGTATAATTGATGGCTCATTTAGCCACTGACGCATTATGCACGGCAATGGTGACGATGGGACCGAAGCAAAGCTCATACGATACAAATCCATCGAGCAGCACGGTGTGGTGGGGTCTGAAAAATCGATCAAGACAGGGCCTTGAGGGTGCAGAAGCAAAAAAACATTATTTCCGCGTCGATGCATTCCTTCGGGGTGTGGTGAGGTCGATTGGGTGGTGTCAATTTAGACTGGAAAGTTATGCAAAGAAGGTCGTGAACGAGTGACACACTGTAGACGAGCAGTGAGTTGAAGAAAAAAGGGTAGTTAAATACTCTTATAATGTGGGTTAATGTTACATGTTACCATTTTCATACTGGAGGCTACTGTGCGCTAACAGTTTGGTTGATTACATCTTTCTAATTTTTTTTTTCAAATATATTTATGCTCTTTCTTGAAGAAATTGAAACCGAAGTTTGCTGTACATTACCTTTGCCATGTAAAATTACACATGATCTTTGCTTTAGAAATTTGCATTACTAGAAAAACTTTATTAAAAATATAGCGTTATCCGTCAAAAGGGATTCGTTAATTTACCATTAATACTTTTTCAAATGTGTAGTATCTTTTTGTTAAAGTGTTTTGTTTTAATATACCTTTATTTAAACAAACAATATGATTTGAAGTAAATTTTACAATGTAGTAGATATTTACATCTAATATACGCATCATGGTAGGATGATTCTTTTGCAGCGAAAATAAATCAGGAATATTATAACGCTAAAAATAATCTTTTCTTATTTTTACTGCACTATTTTATTTATATAACCTCTTAACTATTGTTTTAGTTGTTTGTGAATATTTTGATATTTTTTGTTGTCTGTAATTTTCCTTATTGTTGCTTCTTTATTGCTCTCTTTTCTTATTTGTTTTACTTCCCTCCTTAACTTTGTTTATTGTTGTGTTACTGAGAAGTGATCTGATCGGTTGTGAGCTTAAATTCAGGGATTAGCTAGGTTAGGGTATTAGTGTTAAGTGTTTCTTTGTATAGCCCTAGTGGCCTAGAGGCAAACAATTTGACGAAGGTAAATAACAACTAAATAACAAATGATTTAATCTACTTCGACAGTTCATTCATTTTTCACTGTTCTATTTAAACTTTGTTTTGTTTCGGTCACTCTGTTCTGATACGATTTCCTTAAGGTTTCCTTCCTTAGACAACAAAACAGAGTGCTTTCTTCTTTTTGTGTAATCACATATCCCAGAACGAGTGAGCATGGGTTTGTTTTACTGGCTGGATAGGTTATTCAATCATTGATTTGATGACATTATAGGTGACTTTTTTAATCAATCAATTCTTTCTGTCTTGTGTCAAGCAGTCTGCATTTGTTTGTGCAATCATTTTTTTATTTTCATTACTTATAATAAGTGTCTCGATTAGATGATCCGAATTATTTTACTGAATAAAATGGATCTAAACCGGTCCTTAAAAAGGTATGTGTTAAACATCTCTATTTGCAAGTACGAGGAATTAAAAAAGTCTAGTAAATGCAATGATCATATTGAGCTATGACATTGGTAAACCAAGAAGAAGAGGCATGAAATCTCCGAAAGGAATACTGTCTAATGCTTTTGAGAAGATTTTCTGATCTTGCATAGTCCTGGATACCCAGACCAGCGCAAATCCGGGTGCGGTTTCACTTATTTTACATGCAACATTTCCTTTCGTCGTGCTGGGTTTGATCCTACACATGTTTCTCGCAGCCATCGAATCAGTGAATGTGCTTATTTGCCTTCGAACAAATGCGTTTTGCACGAAAAAGTCCGGAAACACAGCCAACCTCACCGAAGCTCGGTGTCACCGATGTTGCGATAAAGCGGCACGAACCACTCATGAATATTTGCACCGAAAAGCTTAAAAGCGGCACCCGTGCGCGGCGGCTTCTCTTGGGGCGCGCGCAATAGCTACAACCACTTTTAATTAATAAAACCCATTTGATCCAATTTAAAATTTATTTCCACCTTGTGACACGCCAACCGAGGTGAGTGCTGGGCGGCTGGGCGTCTAACACATCCGATCGGCGAGGTGGCAGCGCTGGCCGACCCCGTGTCCGCCCGATCGCACCCTGTTGCGAGTGCGTGTTTTATAATCACGCACGCAAAAGGGACCGGGAACCTACCACGCTGCGTGCGAATCGCGATAATGTCAAGCGCGAGACCCCCTGGAGCGATCCAGAAATGCTTCCCTGTGCCGTGAAAGACGAACGTGGCCGGCTCCAGCGAGCCGCCAGCTTCTGTTGCCACTGTGGCTCTGCCAATCCGATTGCATGTGATAGGAATTAGCGACCCAATAGGAAGCCAGCGCGATCGCGTACGAATGCGAAGTACGAAGTGAAAGAAGAAAAAAATGGGTGAAAAAACGGAAGATTGAAACTATTTTAGATAACATTTGACAAATGAAGAAATATAATCATAATACGCACACGAGATAAGAAGCCGGTACCACCGGTGCTACACCCGGAGCGGCTGCACGGCGATGCAAATATTCTCAAGCCCGGGCCCATGCGCGTTGAGCTGTTTCGGTTGCAGGCCTAGTATCGTTGCGTTAGATAATGTACCTTCGAGATATTTCAATTAAAGCACGAATGTAGTACCGATTTCCTGCGCCCGAACGAAATGGATGTTTTTGCATGCTTTACAAGGCAGGTTTGACTGGATGCAAGGGAAGGAAACGGTGCAAACGCTATATTTTCGTCGCGTCTTTACGTCATAATCCTCTGCAGGCGGTATCAGTGCAGCTCGAGAACTGTCGATATTGATCAGGGTGTGTGTAAAGGAAATAAGATCGGTGTAGAGTGATTTTAATGCAATAAAATACTTTGAATTATTAAAAAATATAAAGTGGTCCTGCAAGAAAAGTTCTTTGACTTTGAATGAGTTGGTGATGGTTGATGATGTTCATAACTTTTAAGATAGTAGGCTTTTCTTTCGTCTGCACGATAAACAATTAATTAATTGCTGTTGAATTTGTCCTCGTATTTTGAATGGTCTCATATACACTCGTTTGTATAGAAGTTGAACAGAAATGATTCTTAAATGCATTGCGCTGAACGTTGTCAGTAGTCATTAACCTCTAGGAACACTATTTTTTTTTTGTGCGCGGGACTCATTGCTTCAAAACGCCGTAGCTGAGAACCACTTACTACTTAAGTCTTCTTATAAAAGGACAATTTGGTTTGGTGTTGTATTCAAAAGGATTTTTGTAAATTTTTGTATACTACTAATTGGCTTTTTCAAGTTTTTAAATATTCAATTGTAATAAAGTTTATTTAAAGTGATCTTGAAGAACAATGTTTAAAAGCAACTCCAAGTACCATTTCATATAAAAACCGAAAGAGCCGCATTTTATAATTCTCGATTACTTCGTGATGTGTTTCAGCGCCTTGTGATATATGGCGTTGTTGTTTGTTTGAGGTCTGTTACGTCTTGTCTCATTGAAGTAGTTTAATAAAGACCATGGCTCACGAGGGTAAATCGGCAATGTCCTCACGAAATCCTTCCAAGAACTCCTTCATAACAAACATAATTCCTTATGCCTAGTGTCCCTACTAGAGAAAATAAACTAAATAAAATGCAGTTTTCTGCTATATTTATATTCAAATATTTAAATCATCCAATTTTCAAGGTTACATCCTTATTACATCGAATGTCTCTTAACGAAACGCCTGACACAAGGATTTGGATTATCATTGATGTTCTTGTATCAATGAATTAAAAACAGTAGCATATGTCAAAAATTCTTATTCTTTATTGCTTACTAAGTATTTCTTTGTTGATTTGCTGCTAACATTGATGTTTAAATCATTTTCAAAATATCAGCAGGTAGCTTGTAATTTGTCCGATTCATTTTGTTCCTTTTAAGGGTCTGCTGGGTAAAATTAGGGTAAATCAATAAAGTTGACTATATATCCATATAACCATATATATCCTGTATCCTTAGTGATCATAAATTAAAATCTTCAAAACAAAATTAAAATCTGTTTTTGCTACTGTAATAATATATTTCTGGTGTTACATTTGCTGTTTTTTTCTAAATTCCGTTCGCGTATTAGTCACCGCTCAGATTACAAATTGATTAGCTTTCTTTGACTTATATTTCGCTACTAAAATTGGCGCCTACTTTCGATCAGGTGATCGCCTTGACCTTCCTTTAATTGACCCAATCTGACCTTATCTGTGATGGGTCCCTTTCGGCGTACGCTAGCTGTCTCTTGTAAAGAATTCCTTTCTCGCTCTAATAAGGCTCCATCTGGTTTAAAACTACTCTAACTCAAACTGTCACTGTAGGTTTGTGTTGAAAAACATTATCGCAGGCTGACATCGTGCCAACATTATGATTGGCCTTGTTTTTTTTCATAAAAAATATATCCATAATTATGTTCCATTTTTAAATATGAACTAATTTGCTTTAATTTTGTTTCTGGTTGGATGAATAACTTAAAAAGCTCTATTTTTGGTTTCAACTCCACTACAATTCAATTTAATTTTTTTTGTTCAATAGTTTTTTTTTGTGCTGAACGCTGGTTACCAATAACTCAACAAAGAGCATCTGTAATAGCTTCGGCAGTCCGACAAACACTTTAGTTACATCCCTCTGAAGCGCGGAACGTACACATTTCACTAATGTGCGCGAAATCGTAAAACACGCTTGTCTTTCACAAATCTACCGTCACCGATCACCTCAAAAGCGGCATACTTTTCCCGCCATTTCAATGCTCAACGAAACACCGCATGTGTTTTCTCTATCTCTCTCTCTCTCCTGCCCAGCCTCCGTTCGCTTTATTAATGTTTATGCTTCCGAACTGTCCAAACAAACAAACGACCGGCGTGTTTTTTTACCATTCCGCTTGACCATTCCCGGGGTGATGGTCGATCGGAGTTGAGCTGATTGCTCACTCGCTTGCTCGCAGATAACCATCTTGGTACCGATGGGGCGATCGTGAAAGTTCGCAAAGCAATATTAATGGAAGATGGCCATATGAATGAACGACATTCTAGTGACTGATTGTAATCCTTTTTTTCTGAAGAGATGTTTTCATGGGTATGATCTCCTTTTTCAAGTGCGGAATAATATTATCTCAGTGATAAGTTTCCTTGTGGTATCTACTTTTTCTCGCTGCTGGTCGTAACAAGGTGACTTTTGACGGTGAATTGAAAAGAAAGTAAAAAGTGAAATGTGCCTGCTTAATTTCTTTCATAAAGTCTCTACGCTCTTCATGGGAAGCAAAACAATCACATCGAAACAGCTGCAAACACACGATATGTGTTTCGCAATACGGTTTTGGTCCTTTAAAACGATTAAATGACATCAAAACACTCTGTTTCAAGTAAAGATCAATTGAATTTTAAGATACTTGCAATAAACAAACAACACATTACTTTACCCAACATTTCTTAACATCGTCAATACGTATTTCCCCTCGCGGAAGGGTTGCCCAGAGTCACCCTTTCTCTTCCCACACGGAACTAAAAGCAAATTAACCCACCTAATTGCCAGTCGTAAATAAGGGTATCGAAGTACGCGAGCGGGCCGTAAAATGAAATCGTACAAAGCACCCTCCAAAAATAATAACCATAAAGTTTTCTGCCGGTTTCAATTCGATTTTCACAAAATGTGAATTTATTTTTTGAACCCGGGTCTTTTTTTGTTTCGGTGTTGTTTTATCCGTGTGTCTAACTATCTCAAACGAATATATGGTCGTGCCTTGATTTCCTTCGATTCATCATAACTGAATAAAAAAAAAAAACAAGACGACCCTGTCGAACTTTTGGTCATGATGAAAATGAGCGAGCTTAAAAAAGGGCACCACCTACGCTGGCATTTATGGACAGAATCGTCATAAATTAACTCAATCCATCAGTTCCTTATTGGAGTGCGGAAATGAAGGAAACCATCGAAGAGTAGCAAAAGGTTGCGAATGGATACCGTCGAGCAGGGCAAAAAAAATAAACGAGAGTTCGTGCCCTTTGAAGTGCTGGCTCGGTGTAGGCATTAGGACGGTGTCATATCCGTTCGATTGATGGAAAGAAAGTAAATGCAACACGACAGCTAACGTACCGGGATGACCTTTACCGTCGTAGAGCAAGGGTTGCTTTGATGCTTTGATGGACGAGTAAATGGGAAGGAAGTGTTGCTGTTCGTTGCTAGTGATAAAGAAATAATCATTTTTGCATCAATGCCTAAGGGAGCAGGTTGTCCATCAGTCAAGTGATCAGAAGAGTCTTTTCTGTGGTTGGAAAAAGGGCCGGTATCGCTAATTGAACTGCGTTAGCAGTTACCTAATTGATGCAGCAGGAAGCAACGGCTGCAATAAAGTAAGTCAAAGGTGACGTTCAACGTGATCTTGTCTTGCTACTTACTTTTTTTAAGATTTAGAAATTCTCAAATTCTTTTTTACTTGCTTACTTGCTTACGTACGCACATAATTACTTATTTACTTACTTACTTACTTAATTAATTACTTACTTTCTTACTTACTTACGTACTTACTTACTTACTTACTTACTTACTTACTTACTTACTTACTTACTTACTTACTTACTTACTTACTTACTTACTTACTTACTTATTTACGTACTTACTTACTTAATTAATTAGTTACTTTCTTACTTACTTAATTACTTACTTACTTACTTACTTACTTACTTACTTACTTACTTACTTACTTACTTACT
>KB671765.1:628358-677905 GCA_000349105.1 Anopheles epiroticus
GACTTTACGGGCTGGGTCGTCCGGGTCCATGCGTATAACATGGCCAGCCCACCGGAGCCGGGCGAGCTTAATCCGCTGCACAACGGAGAGATCGTTGTACAGCTCGTACAGCTCGTCGTTGTATCGGCTTCTCCTCTATTGTCCATCCTCGCGTATGGGGCCAACAATCCTCCTGAGCATCTTCCTCTCGAACGCGGCTAAGAGGATTTCGATGGTATCTACATTCTCAAATAAAATTCAAATTTTAAACTGCTTTGGGTCTTTCAAGGTCCGTTTTTCCGTTTACTGTCCACCGTTTTCACTTTTTATAGTGGTACTTCAATTTGATAGAATTATTTTAATACCAAGCAAAAAACAGCCATACTTCACACTCTCAACATCGATCAAAACTACACTTGAAAGCACTGGAGGCGTGATACAATTTACCGGTAACGAGCAAAACCATCAACTCTCGGACAAATAACAACTGTTCTGTTTCACCGGGTGCAATTCGTGACGGATCACTTAATCTGCCACTGTGATGGCGCTGCCCCAACTTCCTGTGCATTTGAGCCCGCCACTGAGCTGTATCCGTACGATCGAAATCGTGATTGATTTTGAGCGTCTCCGAGCCAGGAAACTGAATTCAGTTTTCGGTAGCTTTAGGAAGCTTGAGAATGCGAAGGTATATGACCTTTTTTTTTTGTTTTAGCGCAGCAGGCAGTATCGGACTGTACGTTGGCCTGTCGTGTGCTACAGTCACTTACGCGATTTTAATGCTCAGTTACAGCTAAGGTATGTAAGCTGCCTCTCGTGCCCGTAGCCAGGTTAGATCGGGTTGTTCGATCACCGTGCTCAACACACATCGTGATCAAACGATAGCCCTAAGTGTGGCATGCTACCGGCAATGGACCGCTTCTTGGGAATTTCATCTAATGTAGGCAATCAGTGATGATCGAGTGGAGGGCACACGGGTATGTTGCAATCGTCGCACACACTGCTTTGCGACCTTTAGGGTCGTCTAGTGGACCCCGTTTTGGCCCCGGGTCAATGTTTAGCATGCCTGCAGAGGTACCTAAATTAAGGAGCTGTACGTGACTTGAACAAGCAGAAACGAAGCGATAAGAGAGGCAAGCGTTAGGCACTAGACGTACATTAGGCGAGGTGTTAGTAAATGATTTAATTAGCACTGGTGGCAAAACTAAATGTGACACCCAAATTAGCTTCTAGATTGCATTTGTGTTTCGTCCTATTTAGATCAAATTAGTTATTTACACGAGGAATCGTAGATTGTAATATTGTACATGTTTGAGCTGATACCTCTTTACCCATACCCAACTTTATTGTTTGGCTGGTTACTTTAACTCGTAGCGGTAGGCATGATATCACAAAATAAATAGTTTGAAAATATCTTGTCGTTGGTAACACACTTCGTGACCTAGTGCGACATCGGCGGTAAACAGGGCACCGACACATCACTATCGATTTGTAAATATATGATTTATAGCGCATTGCAGTCTTCACCTGGGCGGTGCAGAACAGAATTGGTGCATAGACAGTCCGGCTCATGCGTGCACTAAGCCGTTTGCGTTTGCATTCTGGTACAATAACGAAGCGTAGGCGTATCGAATTTCTTTCCTGCGAGCAGACTGCGAAAGATTGACCGGCGTCGTTGCTGGCGACAGACAGGCCCCGGGGCTGGGCCGTGAGTCGTAAATTTTGTGCGAAAATTGCTTTCAAAGTGTGATTTAAAATTCCACCCATTTGGCTGGTTCACGCATGAGGGATGTTAGTTTTTATTGCTTTGAATGGCCATGGATGGTACAGGCACACGTTCCTTGCAACATGCCATTGGTGGCAGAATGGTTTATTCCTGCCAAGAGGTTAAATAGAATTAGGAGAGGTTTGTTTTGGACATTCTCGGATGACCTCGTACTATATGTTTGCTACATTTTTGTAATCGCCATACCACGATAGAATTAGTTTTTTGGATTTAACTACAGTTTTCATTGATATTGCATTACGCTGCATTCAATGACATTTTGAAGAATAACTTCTTAGGAGTTTCGGTGACTTATTTGTGACTGAAACATTATAATGTTTAATAAACCCCTGAACTTTATATTTTTTTTCCAAATTCGGCTTTAAAACAGAAACGTTTATTTGTAATTATATTATATTTAAAATATTAAAAATATATAAAATTTGCAGGGTTTCTCCTTGTTTTATTTTCATTTTGTTCACTTGTTCATCACCAACTTGTTCACCAACTTGTTCATAAACTTCCTGAAAGACATCGTTTAAATTGAAATTGGATGGATCAAATGTCATGAACAATATTTTTTTAAACATTACTAAGAAAACGTGAATGGTTGGGCATCGTTGCGGGTTAACAGCATAAATCTGGCGTTTTTTTTTCAAATCCCATTTGATAAATGAGCACAACATGTCACCAAGAAGGTCTTGAATAACCTTAGTTGCTGTGGTTTATGAAAGCAAATGTAACTTGATTTACTATTTTAATAACACTTTAATAACATAATCTTTTGGTGGTTAAAATTAAATGACATTCTTAACTTTTTATTTCATTCGCCAAAAATGACTTAAAACTTAGGGCTATGAAACATTGAGAAGAGGAAGGTGTGAGGTGATAAATTATTCAAAGGAGATTGTTATACACTCTTCAATTCAATAATTGGCGGTTTTAAGTAATCACATTTTCTAACCAGAAAAAAAAGTTCGTCGTCTGTTGCCGCCAGAAGTATTTCGTTCTTTCATGGATATATATATATATATATATCTTTTTAACCCTTGTGTGCATCATGCGGACGGAATTGACGAGCCAAATGAATTGAGGGCAAAGGCGTAAGAGTTAAAACATTATAACAATAAATACGCGTAAAGAAGTGAGCAGGAAAAACAAACTCACCGATAAGACGCACTTTATGCTTGCAATATGCGTAGCATACCAGCTGGCCAAACGACTTACTTCACTGCCGCCTGCTCGCCGGGCTGACCGTGGAACGGGGTGCTATAATAATAAGCAACGGAACAATTTCTTTAGGAAATGAGTCAATTTAGTCCAGCATTTAAGTCCCGACAACGGCACGCCAGTTCCCGGAGCGGGCTGGGTTGATGTAATCTTGGATCGTACGCTGATCGATTGCCGGCCACGGTACCGGGGAACAGAGACTTTTCATCTCTGGCGCCCTGGTCGGTGACGAAATCGTTGTACGGGAGGTGCGGACCCCACTAACGATCGGCCAGAAGGCAGGAAATAGTGTAGAATTAGCTCGCAATTTGCATTCAATTGATTGTGAAACCGGTGGGCGCAAAGTTACATCAAAATCTCGCACCTTTCCTGCATTACATGTGCCCAGTGCGATGACCATCCGCGGTATGTTGCGATATTGCGCGTAAGTGAGTAGTCCGTGATGCAGTTAGCGTAACTTAGAGTGGTAGAATTTCACTTTCTTTGTACTCAAAAACTATCAAAGATTATCAACCGTAGAATGAATTGAGCATAACTATGCATTGCACCTGATCTATTTAATCAATCGTCTTTATGAAGCTAAAAATAAATTCAATATCTTTCATTTTTTAAAACGAAAAAAAACAACAAACACGACCAATACACTCCCGCTCTTGAAAATCGATAATCCGCACTGCGTAACGATTGATCGTGTGGCGCCAGCTCGCGTGCCTTTTCGTGTTTCACGCCGGACCCTGTTTGCCGCCCCACGATCGGGGATTAGATGCGACTCGTGCATAAATCATAATTACTGTCCATTTGGAAGAGTTTTCAACTCAACAAGCGCCAGGCAAGCGTCGCCAGCATCATCCGCCAACCAGGGTCTATCGCTTCTGCAATCGTTCTACGCACTGGCTTTTCGCTTTTTCGCTTTTGGTCATCCTCTCTCTCTCTCTCTCTCCTTTGCCAAGGGCTGGACAGTCTGTGTCTGTGCATTTTTTAGGTTCACTTTCCAAACCGACCGGGTGATACATGCTACACAGTACTACAGGCGGGCTCGATAAAGGAAGGGAGCGGCTACTATTGGCCTTTTTTTCGTGTGTTATTTTACGGGAAGGACAGTCATAAAGAGTGGCGACCGGGCGCCATACTCCTCCACGCGAAGATCCTAGGCTAACGTTTTACGCGCCAGTTTAGATCGAACGGCAATCGATGGAGGTTTCGCTTTTGGCGACCTCATTTCGATCGTGGCGCTAATGCGTTCGAGTTTCGATTTCGGCTCTGCCGCCGGTGCTGACTCGCTGACTAATTGCAAACCTCACAGTTTAATTGCAGCCATCGGCAGGCTGTATCACAGCGCTGTGACTACCTTAGGCATATTGACTTTGCCCTTACCATACGTACATGGGACGCAAAGTGAACTGAAATCCTGATTTATTTCTATGAATCATTTGATTAAAATCATTTGCCTGCCATTAAAATGTACCGCAAAGATATCATGTGAGTCTGATTATCGAATAAACTCCACCGATTGGCCCGCCTAACGGGTCTAATCTACGATTCTGCGGGTCAATGAGGTCGCATCGAAAGGTAAATGGAGTAAGTTTTTCTTTTATCCTTGAGTGGGTGCAGTTTGAGTCTAGATCGATATGTATGATACGTGCTGGTAAAGTATGTTTGCTAGGGCACTGGTAGTGGTATTACCATTTATTTAAGTGGCACCCTTTAGCAATAGGCTGCTGCTGATAGTTATCTGGGTGATAGTTTGGTGGTTGTTGCATAATTAATCTAATTTAAATAACACTGGGAGAACAACAAACAGTGAGAGAGAAAAGGGCGTTGTACAGGTAGATAGCAACGTGGCTAGTTTAGGTATGCTGCAATAATTGCAGAATGATATGTTATTAGGGGCAGATAGACACAAAATTAATAAATCAAAAGTATGAATTGTTATCGTACTAAGCAATCATTCTTGGAAAAAAATGTTTGACCTCAATTTATATTACATTTCAATCTAGTTTAGCTCATAATAGAATAAGAGCAGCGAAAGTAACATTTTTGCTTTTCCCGTTTATCTTTTCGATTCGTAGACTACTTTTATGGTGTTAATGTATTTTATTTCCTATCTATAACAACATTGTAAATGTGAAATTGTAGAATACAGTGTGAGTAATTGTAGGAGAATTCAATTATCAATCTTTCCATCCAACACATCGCAAATGAAAAATATTTTCATTAAAAATCCGATCTGTCCCGTGTACATGTATAGCCGTTCCCTCCACAAATGAGATTAAATACTTCGATTATAAAATGATAATTCCAAAATTGTTTTTACAACTTTAACTAACTGCTAACAAGAAGCACCAGTGTACACCAATAATACACCCCTGATTACGCATCGTCGATCGGGGTCGGGTTTTATATTTAGATGTGTATTGTAACAAAAAATCCTAGAGAACTAATACAGTTTTGAGCAAAACGTGTATTCAATTTTTATTACATTTCCTCACGTTTGTGTACGCTGGCTCAAACTCGTAATTGGCGAATCTAAACATTTCACTGCCTTCGTATAATCGAAATTGACAAGTGTTTTGAACTCCATAAACTTAAGACAGTAATTCAACATGTGAAAGATGGCGATTGGCAGACGACGGCGCAAGACCGTGAGCGGTTTCGGAGTTTGCTGCAGCAGGCCAAAACCGCGAAGCGATTGTAGCTCCCGATAAGTAAGTAAAAAATTCAACGTGTTCGCTACTCGAGCAGAGCTAGAGATACAAAACAAAGCTAAAAGAAATCCTAACATTTATATTGGGATAAAAGAGCCTCAATTTATTGAATGCATCTGCGAAAGAAATTAAGTAAGGTAAGACTAAATTTATTTGATGTAACGATATTTTGAAGCTATTTCAAAGGATTTCAAAACTTGTACAGAGCGTACAATATGCAACCGGAAAATGTCGCCACCTTTTGCAACTAATTGGCAAAACATTGCACACAACCGGCCCCGCACTAAACCAACCCATTTTCCTTCCTTGCGCTTTCCGCACCCTTAAAAGGGTAAGTTCGCTTAATGTTTTCGCTTTTCACACAAACAACATGAACTGCAGTTTTGCTCGACATCATGATTGGGAAGGCACCGGGTTCCCACAGCAACAAAGCAGTTTCGGAAGGCGTGAGTCGCGCCGGGTTTGCTCATGCAAATTTTCCCATCGCAAAACATCCCACCGCACGAGAGCCGATCGATTCAGGTGAGGTGGCCAACAGCAAATGACACCCCAAACATTGCGATTTTGGGCTAGAGTTAATCATCCTTCGTGTCGATTCTGCTTCGGCGCATGTTTACACAGAGACACAAATCGGAGCATCCAAATGATAGACCAGAGCAGGGAATGGGAATCGCGTCGCCCAGAAAGTAGGTCGTCGTGTAACTGGCGATCGAATGGGGGAGAGGGGGACAAAACGGGAATCGTACGGACGGGGGTGAAAGTCATTAGAAGAAATGGAAACCCTTTATAGGGTTGCGACAAGCTTTGTGTCCCACCGGTGTACAACACATCTTCGAATGCCGTTTTATGTTTCCTTACTCCAAATCTAACAACCCAACACCCCACATCCTCCGACCACGGCTGAACGCCCACCCAAACACAAAACATAGCGCCGGCTAACGACGGGGGGATGATGATCATCGCCACCGTCACATCTGCATTTCTTCGCCTGGAACCAGTGACATAACTTGCAAGCCAGGTCGGGTTCGGGAAGGCACTTGAGGGACAGGAATTTAATGTACAGGCCGCCAGTGACGCAACCGCGGCGCAATCCTCGATCCTTTCGTCGACAATCACGCGGAAGATCGAATTCCAGATCGATTCGTTCGGTCAATTTAGGTGAAGTTGAAGATGTGTCCAGGCGATGAGGGAGGAGACAGTTTAATTGCAATTTGTCGTGGTGGATGGTATGTGCAACGTTAGACTGCTGCCTGTGTCGTAAGAATGGGACGTAGTTGGAGATTTCTCATTTATCTAGCTTTTTATTTTTATTTTCTTCTTCAACGATTTCGTGATGCTTACTTCTATGTTCCAATTCGATTATGCTTTTTTCATCATGTTTAGATTTATGTTTACCTGTAATTATAATCTATTACATTTTTTGTGCATTTATTTTATTTTTTTTTGTTTTTAATTTTGTCCGTAATAATGTTCGAACAGTCATATTCCCTATTTTCGTTTTTCTAAATGGAAAACAATAATGAACAATTTTAATGTAACTCAAGCTAAGATCAAGCGAATAATAAAAAGAAATATGTAAAGCTAATGATACGCTAACACCGCAATTATCGTACTCGGAAACCATATTATATGAAAACAACTAAAGCCATTAGAATATCCTCATCGGCATTTGAAAATTCTCGCTTTTGTAAATCAGACAAAAATTGCTCTGCACAATTTTCTTTTTTTGATTTTACCAATTTTTTTTTGCGCTAAGGTAAAGGCAAGTTGAAGAGCTAAACAGCACGCTAAACGCTGCTCATTGTAGGTATTATTAGTTTTCTCCTCTTTATCCATGTTCGAGCGTTTTTCGGCAACGTCCATCATCCACAATCGATTAACGCGTGCGTGACTTGAGCAGTGATTAGCATGATCTTGTAGGCAGGCATGCTCGATCTTTCTGATATTGGATCGTGCAAGTTCGTTTTAGAAAAAAAAAGAAGATGATATAAAGCGAAATAAACAGACAGAAACGCTTTCCCATCCCTCCCGGGTTGCGTTTATCGGAGTAAGAAACCCTACGATAGCACAAAAGAAGTATGTCGATCGACGCCACAAGCAAGTCATAATTTCGTGGGAAGAAAATTATGATGCAGCCTGATGAAGGGAAAGACAGAGCCGAGTGGAGAAGCGGTTCCAAAATGAGTGAAGCGGGAGATGGGCTCCTCGGGGTTTTGTTTTCCTTCGTCAAACAATATATGTAATATTTTGTTGTGTCGTCGAGATTCGTTCCGGAGCGTAAAGTAAGGCTTAGGGAAATGATTCCCGCCTCGAAAAAAAAACCCCGTGATGAGCGAGATTTTTCCTCTCCTTGTCTCGCACACTAGCCTTTCCCCGCTCGTATCGGGGCTGATTATTTTGATTGTTTTTTGGGCTTTTAACGCATAAAACACTAAGCGGTTTAGGAATGTTGAACACATTAGACCCTACCCCTCGCTTCTCCGCCCGAGTAAAACGATCACGAGCGGCGCATGTACAGCGCCGTGGAAGGGTAGGGTAATAAAAACACAGACATAGCCTTCCACCCGCGAACCATTTCGGACTCATAACTGGGTCGCGTGGGCACGCGGCACGAGGGGATTCCGCATTCGATGTCCTGCACTCTTTTGCTTTTGCGTCGGAATCGGCTCCGAAACGCATAGGGAACGATGCGTAACACACCGAACGAAGGTACTACCCGGCCCTCGATAGATCGTTATTAATCAACTGCAAAGGGGAAGCAAAGTGGCCACAATCAGCTGGCCCTGGCGAATGTGGTTCGAGCTGGTTTAGGAGCTCGTTTGAAAAATGAAATTGCAATGGTCTCCTGGAGCAGAGCGAGGAGGGAGGGGGGGGGGGTAGGGAGGATTGTGGGAAATTCCTGACGCACATTCTTTTGCACTTCTGTTTTTCCTGTTCACGTAAAAAGTAATCGTTTCCGTCGTTTATCGGCCAACCGTTTTCCGCGCCCGGTCGCGCCGCGTTAAAAGTCGAACCCTTGCGATGGTGGGGACCTGGGCGTCCCTTTCTTAATGGGTCCAGTGCTACGTAATATGTTATTAAATTATAATTGTAATATGAGAAAATCGCCTCCGAGGTGTGCGGCGCACGATGCACGCCGTGGGGAGTGCGAGCGAATGCAACAAAGTGGCCGTATAGTGCTTAAAATAAATTAATTTTGTTAGTGAAAATAAGCTTTATCTTTATTAAAAAATCTGTACCGGCGGCTACCCGCAAGAATAATAAACACTCGACCAGTAATTCATTTATAATTAAATGTTATGAAACAGCTGGCCCGATCATCGTTACTGGATCAAGCTGTTTCTGCACGAAACAGAATCGGTGCGCATTTAAAAAACAAATTGCATTCAACAAGTGATTAAGAAATTATCAGCGTGGCAGAGGTTATATCAACATCAGCAACAGTTTAGCGTCGGTTTGGAGTAATAAATTGCGTTACCCATTGAACGGCTGGAGTCCTGCGCTGACCGAAACTCGCCCGAAAGGTTGACAAATTGTTTTCACAAAATATGACCCAAAAATGGACCGCAAAAGTGCAAACGAACGACATGAGCGTGGCATCAAACTCTCCTCTTCATTTGCATGCCATGTGTCGAGCGAGCGGACTGGGTGGTGCCATAAAATCACTTCGACCTTAATGGTAACCATTCCGATGCGTTGATGAATGAGTTTGCTGATGGGTAAATAGCACAGAAAAAATAAACTACATTCAAGAAACAAGAAGAAAACACGAAACTGATGCACCCGAAAGAATGCAGGCAGGCAATGAAGCGCACTTTACCATTGCTCAACAGTCTGGCGGCTTGAGTTTGCTTCTCTTTCTTTTTGGAAACGACAATTATTCTGCTCTCTTCCTCTCCCATCCAACCTCTTCCTCTCCTCCCACCGTTCCAATGGAAAGGTCAATAGTGCACGCGAGTACGTTTAATTATAGCCGTTGAAGTGGTAAAAATTGTTCAAACTTGAAGCACCCCGAAATGTGACCGCACGAGCGAAGATGCGAACGGGCAACATCTCCAACCGAAAGGACATCCCCCTCCAGTACCGATGATACACATCCCACCGGGCCCGCCAGGAAAATAGGTGAAATAAAACTTGACCTCACTCAACGCACACGGCTTTTGGCGGTTCTTTCATTTTAGCATGTTCCAGCCGAAGCCCGGTGAAGAATGAAAGCAATAAAAGCACTGCACCACCAAAGTTGAAATAAACACTCGCATCCTCGGGACCATTGAGATTGCGGCACGTAAATAGGGTATCGTAAAACGAAAAGTAAATCCTCGTAGTGACCTTTAAAGCGTGGCGCGTATCATATTCATTCACCGACGATTGGATAATGATCGAACTGTAGCGAGCATAAAACGTGCGATCGGTGGGATAATTTAACGCAAAAGTATGTCAAAATTTGGCTGGATGACAGGCGGACGATGCGTTACATCCTTGGGCGTATCGTTGGGCGAAGAGTTGCCGGTATGCAGTAACGGTGTTGTGCTTAACTGGAATAAAACTTGTTTTTTCGAATGATTGGATTAAAGATATGTACCTATTTTAAAATTGCAAACTTGAAAGACTTGTTGTTTTATGAAAAAAAATATGTTTCATTTGACATGGTACGTTGACAACAATTCAAATAATATAAAAAATGAGCTGAGATGATGAGAAATGATGAGAAATTATCAGAAATTTTGTTGAGGTAATAAATGACTCCAATATTTGTCAGTAAATCGAACTTTCAGCATAATTTAAAGTCAAGTAATTAAAGTCTCCTGATTGTTATTTAAGTTTAAAAAATATGCGCATCTATTCACTTATTTTTCACTAAGCTGTTTTTTTAAATTATAAGCGAGATAACAACAACAAAAGTAACAAACCTGAATTGTATTGCTATTTGTCGTTTGAGTGAAAAGACAAAACACACTGTTAAAGTAACATACAAAAGAAAATAAAATTAGATGAATAAAAACTATGCTAACATTTGACTGCGAAAAGAAGTTGATCTTACCATACTTCACCGTGTAAACTTTTTAGGAAAAGGAATAAATAATAAGAAATCAACGGAACTAAAGTGTAGGGTAGAGAAGAAAGTTATAATTACGACATTTTCGATAAAATTCGCGAGTCGCGATAAATGCGATAAAAATAAAACATAAGTGTATTGAAGGCACTGCAGCTAAAAAACAATGGGATAGTTAAACAATAAAAAATAAGAAATTTTTTGTTTTTAAAAAATAAACAAAACACAATATAACAAGCATTTAAAGAGTAAGAGAATAAGAGTAAGAGAAATTGTGAATAGAAAAAAAGAACTACTAAAAATATTGCTGAGTTACAAAAATTTGCTAACCGATATGAAAACACTTCGTTTTAGAACTTGCTATAATTTACTTAAGTGATTGCAATTTTCAATAAAAAAAATAAAGCACATCTCTACATTCCACTCTCTTGGTGAAGGAATGAAATATTTCTTACACGGGTTAGAGTTTCGTTCCCATCGCCGCACCATTACTTCACCCACATCACTTTCTATAAGGTCCAACGTCACGTCGGAGTGTCGATTTCCAAACGCGTGCATGTGGTTTTTTGATTCAGGTTTGTCTTTAACCGTAGCCTGTAAAACCTGCACGTCTTGGTAGAGCGGCAGGTACTGGTAAGCTGTGGGAATCTGCCGTACCTCCAAGGCCAAACCAACACCGAGCCCTAGTAACGCAGTGCCGGCAGTGTGGAGTCTGCAAAATGGATCCGTCACGACGGCTAGAGCAACTGGCCACGATGATAATGGGTCGGCAAATGGGCTACCCTTGCCCTAACTGCTTGTTCATCGAAAGCCGATGTAAAGGCGATCGTTCTCATTAGTTCATATTAATTCAATCGTCCCGTGTTTGATGTGATTGAGTAGTTGGGAGATACTCGTTTGAAAGACATTCCAGCAAATATGGATTATTACTTTGGTGTATGAATAAAAAAAAAAAAACTTTGAGTAACGTTACTAAACATTTTGTTAGTTTTGTTGCTTGAAGTTCATACAAAATAATAACGTGCGAATGTAGACCATTAAGACATTTTTTTTACTTCACATCCCTTTGACGGTGCTGCCAAGTGGCACTCGCTTGTCAATCCGATCAACAATGCATAGACAACAAGCACCCACAAGCGATGAAATCTCCTTTCATACAGTCACACGAAAGACAAATTCAATTTCTCACCCGCCTGATGCGTGACGATGATTCACGGCGTGTGACCTTCGAAAACGAGACTGGTACGCAGTGTGGCCGTGTGTTTTTCCTTCTAACCGGTGCACGTGAGTGCAGATTCTGACTGACAGCTGCCACGGATGGGGAGACCCAAACGCCAGCAGCAATCCCATCCGGTCCAATGGGGGAAAAACCTTTCGCTGCGCCGAAGAGCTCAAAACTCGAGCGAACGATTTGTGCCTTTAATTAAACGGCTTGAGGCAGAGCGAACCATCACCGGTGAGTGACATTGATACACCGGCCAGGTAATTGGGTGTTTCGGTGTGTCATTTTTGAGGATGCTCTCCAGCCAAGATGCTCTCGACGCGCCGAAGGCAATCATTTTTGCCCTAATGAGGCAAGATTTTTGCTATGCGCGTGTGTTGCAGCGATCAAACGCGCCAGAGAGCAAAACAGAACACACTTGAACACCTCCAATAAAATCTCAATAAAAGAGACCATGAGATCAAAGTGTCAGAATGAGTGGAACGAAGCCCAGTTAGGTTGGAATGTTTCTGCCCACCGTTGAGGTCGTGGCACAAGAACGTGCTGGAATGTCGGCAGAAGCTTGTGTCGTTCAGGCACAGCCTCCGACGGGTGAAACGTCACACTGACAACTTTTCATTATTCTAATAACGGTGCTGGCGGATGGATGTCACACTGGTCATCTATAGGAGCATGGTTGGCTGAACCATGTATCATCTTCACCACCGTACAAGACGGGTCGGGTCACGATTGCCTGCAGAGGAGTGTCGAAGGCAAACTCGTACCACGCTGCAGTTGCACAATTCTTGTAAGCGGGTTGTCAATACATCGATCCATCATGTTGGGTGGGACGATGAATGACGGACGGATCATACTTACTTCTGTGCGGGCACTTTAAAGTGATCGAGCTGGTAAATAAATAGCAACGGTTTATTTGTTGCCATTGACTCACATTTGACGCTAAAGTTGTTGGATGGCTTTGTGGAGGAAGAATCTTATGTATCTGTTTTTCATTGCGTATTTTTTTCACTACTTGGATAACTTTTTGATATTTGAAATCCATGTATAGTTTTTTATATAATCATGTATACTGTACTTATGCAAAATATTTTAATAAAAATTCTAGGTTCATTTGTTTATCTTTTGAAACATTTACCATGATAGATATGCGGAGAATCCTGAATATAAGAGGATCCTAGATAAAACATTCTTGTTATTGCAGAATTTTCGTAGAAAAGAAGTTTGTTTATGAGTAACCATTATAAGATAGAATTGTAAAACCTGTTTAAGAGAGACTTTTTTGCACGTAGCTTGAAGCAAATAAACCGTCAAACCATTGTTCATTCAGCCACTATCATTGAAAACAATCTCTTCTTTAGAATAAATGTTTCTCAGGTTGCTTGGCTACTTTATAATGCAGGCTTTACTGTCAATTAATTTATATTTCAAATGTTTATTTGTTAGGCACATCATTTTTATTTTTTTATTAACTTATATTTAGCTTATACTTTTCTTCAAATTAAAACGTCAACAAATAACGTTCATACGCTAACGGTTGCGTTATCTGTTTACTGATATTTTAATGTTTGGACATTAATATGTAATAAAATTTAAGCAATATTTCCTGGCCGTTACTACCAAAAACAAACATATTTAATAAAATGAAACAAGAATCTTTACTTACGGCCCAATCTTGTAACGAATTGAATTTACCCCAAAAACTCACTGGTTAAACGGAAAACTCATGAAATTGCTTTTTTTGCAAGATTTTGCTCGCAATAAGGGTTATTTATCGAGCATTTTAATTTACTCGTTATGTGGAAAACTCGTTAAAATAGGACGTCTTTATGAGAGGATCTACTCTACAGGACAAATTTTATTCAATTCTATGTTTGAAGTTGTTTTTTGTTGAGCATATTTGTTTGGTGTGAAATTATAAGAAACTGATCCCATACCTCTTGAGATTAATTTTCTTGTAATTATTAACCAAAGCTTAAGCTGCCGGAATGTTGCACACTTAACGAAGATTTTTATTGCTTTCGTTTTAAGGATATAGAAAATTTCTAATGCAAAAAGTATCTGTTGAGCTTGTTAGTCTACAAATGCAGTAGCAAGTCTAAACGATTTTATTTTATATTTTATTTACTTTTCATGGAACAAATACAGATTGGTTTTTTTTTTTATTTCGGTAGTGACGGTCAGGCCGCATTGCTTCAGACTGGTTTTGTTTGTTTTATGAATTCAAAAATTATTTTAGGTGTCAACGTTTTTCTTTCTATTTTCTACTTTCTGTGGAGAACCCAAACTATTTTGTTAAAAAAAACTCATATATATAAAAAATACCCCGAAATCAGTACACTTTAACCATTTTTCATTGTTATAAGAAAATATTGCGCATTTTATCAGTTATGAGGACAAAATAATTCTTATTTGTTTTTTTATTAGATAACGGCAGATTTATAAATATATGTTTTCTTGAAAGGCAACGATTGAACCTCAAGTTCTTTCCTACATTGCTTTCACTCTACATTCTAAAAGCTCTACAGTGCAATTTCATCGTCTAAATTTCATGGTTGTTCCACATCAAACGGAGAACGTAAACACACCGCAAGTCTCTCCGCCGTATCGTTCGACTCTCGCACGCGGTCAAAGCTGCTACACAAAGCAATCTCATCGAACGACGCAACGGAAAGTGGTGGCGCCTATCATATTCATCCAGCTGATCGTGCGTCTGCACCAGCGAACAAAAGCAAAAGTGAAGAAAAACGAAATGAATGCCAAGAGCGAAGCAAGGGATCGTTTAATCCCTTCCACGCGTTTTTATAACCGTCAGCCGAGCCAGCGCACGAGCCAAAAAAGCTCCGCCTGAAAGCTCCGATTCGAGTTCATCCCTTCGCGATCGCGCGATTTCGCTTTCCGCTGGAGAATGCCAACCCCCGGCAAGCTTCACGCTGGTGGGATAATGTTGTGTTGGGCAGTGGAACGTCTTTCGTCGGCACGGCCCCGTTCGGATTCAGTCGTTCGTCGTCTTTCGCCCGTTGCGGTCACTCGTTACTGGGCAGCGAGTTAATGCTGAGTTTTCTGCCTCATTTCGCGGGTGCGTGCGTTCGAGGTTCCGCTGGTTCGAGCGTTTTTTCTTGGCCCTCGCTCGTGCACGCTTCACAATTAAGGTACAGCAGAAGAAAGGTGCAACTAGCTGTTTGTATGTGTGTGTCTAGTGCTTGTGTGGTTTCCGCTCGCGTGCAAAATTGGGATGATTTTCTTCGTCACTTTTCACGTGCCATTTGCCTTTGTTTGGTGCTAATATGTGTTTGTGTGATTTTGAGAAGAAGAAAAACAAAACAAAAGCAAAGTTGACGTCCGTGTGAAGGATACGCTCAAGTGTCTTAGAAACGGTAGCTCATGAAAACGCATTATGTTACTGTTGCTGTTGTCGAACAGTTCCATGGACAAAGAAAGAAGCAGCGATGCGCAAAGTGTTTGCTTGACCTCGGACAACGTTGGCCGCGAATTTTACGCATGAACGACGAAATGTGTGAAAGGCAAACTCTTTGAGCTGGCAAGAAGTGTTGCCAGTGATAGTTTTGGTGATGATACGGAGAAAATCTAAGACTAGCACGGGTTGATAATTTGTAGTTTTAGCATGGTGTGGAGAGCATTTTGAAAATCAAAGCAATTCTGACTTGAGTTTGCATGTTGATACGGAGATGAAAAAAATATCAATTTTAGTTCTACATGTTATAAATTAAAGAGATCATTACCTTTCTTTTCATTTTATCGAAAACCCCTTTTAGTTCGATTTAAATATAAAAAAATAATATGAAATTGGCAGCAAAAATGCTTATTTCTATTTTTTAATTTAAATTTTACCCTTAAACTAAGTAATATATGAACATGGTATTTTCTTCATGTTCATGTGGCTGTTCAATAAAATACGTCACGCTCCTAAAAAGTACATTTATTTATTAGTCTGTTGAACCCTAAAGATATTTTCCCATGCTTGTTTTATTGTAAGCAAACAAAAGGTTGTTAAATTGTCCAAATATTGATCGTTTTCCTTCAATTTGTTCGCTTTCCCGATTGTGTTTAATTTCTCCCCCTGGTACTGGTGTGCCCCGTTTATTAGGCGATAAAAAGTGTTTAGTGAAGAAAGTGAAACAAGCCACGCCAAACGCTAGCAGCGACTAGGAAAACAGGTGTAGTTGTTTGAGGAAGGGACGCAAACGCGCTGGTAGCAAACGCGCGGTGACTGCCAATAAATACTTCCGAAAATATAAAGCGCCCGTAAATAAAGCGCCCAAATCAAACGGTAGCGGTGCGGCAAGCTGAAACAATGGTGAACAAACAATACAACGTGCATAATCCCAAGCTGCACAAATCGAAACCCGGCCCGGTCGGTGGGTCCGGAAGTGGCAGCAGCGGACACAGCTCGCCGTCCCCGTTGCGCAGCAGCTACCCGGTCATTTCCACGCGGCCGGCGGGGGCCACCGACGAGGACGGCTTTTCCGTGGACAGCGACAGCAACAATCTGTCCGACCATCAGTCGTCGTCGAGCGGGGGCAGAGGAACCGGGTACGGCGTTGGCCACCCACGGCAGTTGCCACCACCACCTCCACCGCCGACCCATCGGCATCGTGGCACGCAAAGTGCGCAGCCTCCTCAGCAGCAGCAGCCGCAACAACCGCAGAACAATTTAAATGTGAGCCGCCGTTCGGCCTCCGCGGAGCAGGGGCGCGGACAGGAGGAGGCGAACGATGAGGACGGGCTGTACGGTCGTAATATTCAGTTCTACAGTGAGGGTCGCGGGATCGGTGAGACGGATGTGGTGGGTGAAAGTGGACATACCGGGCGGTTCGGTCACGGACACGGTGGCAAGGAGCTAACGATCAGCGACATTGGCCGATTTCAGTACATACTGCAGATGGATCGAGAAGTGGTGAGTACATTGCGATGCATTTAATTTTTACCGAAGATGAAACAAGATGAAGCATATATATTCTTGATTTGTTCGGAAAGCAAGTTTTTAATGCTTAGTTAGATAGTTAGTTAAAAATCTTGAATTGAAATTGCATTCAATTCTGTTGTACAAATTGTATATTTTACATTTATTGACTTTATTTTCCACTTGTTGGTGTTAAGTGATTAAGTTATTTGATCACGTAACTGATGCACTATGGTTTTCTTTCTAATTTTATTTCTTTCATTTTTTTCTTGATATTTTCGTTGTTATACTTTTAATTCGTCACTAGCAATTCATTTTCAAATTATTTTGAATCCATATCTATGGATTAACGAAAACCTGTTTCTTTTTCTTCTTCTTGATGTAACGACATCGAAGGTCATGGCGGTCTTATTATATAAAGAATTAAAATTGTTATTTCTTCATACGGCCTGGAAAGGACTTGAATCTCTGTGCTGTTTTATTTGAACAAGTATACTGTCTATGTTGTGTACTGTTAATGTATAGAAATTGAGTATAGAAAATTTTAAAAATATTTATTGAAGTATTAATTTGTAACGTTGGCCTGCCCTTGCTGGAAACGTCTTTAAGACATGGCCAGGATTCCATCTTTTAAGGAAAGTGGAGTGTTTTAAGGAGTTAAAGTTGAGCTTTAAAGTTAGTTAGATAGAATAGTACCGGCAAGTTAAAGCCAAACAAAAAAAAATTAATAGTGTTCAAGTTGATTATTTTTTTTATCATCTCTTGTTATTTATCAACAATGATAAATCAATTGTGCTATTTTATTGTATCTTTCCATATCATTTTTTTCACATACTAACTGATTTACTCTCTGATTTACATACATGCTTGTTCTAATTGATTTTATTACTTTTATATTTTAAAATAGTAAAATATGATATTTTTACTTTAATTATTTAAAAAATCTTGTTGTAATTTATTGCATATTTTGCATACCTAATTCACAAAAAGTTGATTTGTAATTTCCTTAACAATCGTCACAATCGTGACTGTTCCAGGACCTGCTGTATGTAAAACCCATAGACCGAAAACAGATTTCAATCTGCTAACAAAATTCACAGGGCCTCCAGACGGCAAGCCCATCATGGTTCGCTCCAATCAACGCAACAGAACAGGATATTAGTTTTGTGACATTTACGAGTGTAAACACAGCTCTCAGAAGCACCGCAGGCCTTTAACATTGATTTGACGTTTACCGATGGGGGGCTTTGGTACGTTACGGTACGCTGCAATCGAAGGAAACATCAAATCAAACTCGTTCAAACTTTCCCACCAACGCCACGCACCAAACGACGCGGCACGCAGTATCGGTCCAATCAGTGGCCACTTCCGTTCCCAAACAAACGAACGATCAAAAAAAAAAAAACTGTGACACTTTAAGACGTTTCATATCCACGCTGACACTGGGGTGGTATTGCACGAGGGTCACCGCAATGATGATTTGCGCGTCTGGCCTCGATCTGTCCCAAATCTCATCATCGAAAAACGGCCCAAAACTGGGCTACCAGTCGGTGGACCATTTTTGGTGCCTTTTCACACACGCGTACACATGCTTTGTTTAACGCTTTCGCTGCGGCGGTGGAGGAAGCATAAGCGTGTAGCATAATGTGATTCGTTTTCACACCACCCGCAGCAGGAGGGTGTCCTCACAGTAAAAAAAAAACATAAAACTGCCCAGCCCCGCTATCTGATGGGCAATCAATCAATGTGTCATGCAAAATTAGCTCTTGCTCTTGTTTTTTTTTTTGAGGGGGTTGGGGGTGGTCACGCGAAACAACGTAAGGGTGGTACGTGCAGATGTGTAATTGAAGCGGTGGGACAGCACTGATGTAATGTCGTACCGGGGAGAGCGAACTGGCGCACCGACTGGGTGTGTTGTTTTTGAGTTGTTTCACACGAAAATGTCACACAACGATGGTGGCTTAAAAAGTAGGTGAAGATGATGAAGTTCAGCTGCACCGTGGCTCACTTTTGGACAATGCGTTTTATTGCAGAAATGTTGCATCACCGGCTGCTTGGACCTGCTTGCCGTTGTTAAGCTGTATTTTGTTTTTCGGGTTCATTATTCTGTATTGCATGCCTTCTGTGTTCAAGGAAACTTACAATTGTATGAATGAATTTTAGTGAATAAAATGAGAAAGCGTTGCGTATGAGGTGATTCCAATGAGAAGTGAAACTTTTTCGAGTATTTCACGAGTTTGAAGCACTGCTTATTGGCTTTGTTGTGGATTAAAAATAATCGTTTAAACGGTTCCAACGATGCATTAGTATTAAACACGCCCAAAAAGATATAGTTCGCGAGGATGAATAAATATAAGCAACTTAAATTTACAAGAATAATACGCGTCAAAATAAGTCATCATGTTTCTAATCCAATTTTAAATATCTTTTGTGAACCTATTACAAGATGAGCAGTTTTGCTCTTTGAGGTAAAACTACAGTAGGCAATTAATTACATTTTAAATGGTACATGATCTCTTCCTTTTTCTTCGTGTTAAATTCGTATCTGACGTAACCCAGGTGACAAAAAATTTAGTTAGTTATCTACTTTTGGACTAACATTATTTTAGAGATACAAATTGCAAACGTAATTATGATTTTTTTTTTGCGGCAAAAATAAAATACAAAAAATGCATTTGATTAGTCAAAATTTAATTATTTGAAACGTTTAAGACAAAACTCCTACTCTTTTACTTTTCTGACCTGATTTATTCTTCTTTCTTTTATTGTATTGGATAATTATGACTTCTGAGAATTCGTTTTTATTTATTTTATTGTATTTAATTATAAACAGAATGTAGAGTTGATTTCGCTCTCATAATAATACCTTTGATCGATAAAATAGTCAGAAAAGAAAAGGAAAAAATCAGTAAAAGATTTAAAACAATATTACATTAGGTTACTCGCTTATACGCTCATTCAAGTTCTTTGTTGCTTTGTTTCTAATTTCGTTGTAAAATAAATTAGAAAATTATTTGTTTCTAATGTCATTGTAAAATAAAATAAATGACGAAACAAATGAATACACAGTAAAAAAATACGCAAAGTAGTTGCGCATATTGATATACTTAGTCAAAATTGCTAAAATTTCAGATAAATCCCCATCTTGGCAATTTACAGACTTATAGAAACGATCTACGATTACTCACCGTTTAGTACCACTTTTGCGGAATTATGAATGCTTATGCAATCTGCCTAAAATGCTACACACACGCGCGCAAGATTTCAATCAACCCAAAACCGACTCCGCCGGTTCGACTGATTCGCTCGAATCGATTGGCGATAACGTTTTCATGCCTTCGCTCGATTCAATTCCTTTTACGCTATGTACTTCACCACTTCCATGCAGGAAGTATTTTCCACACCTCGTTATGGCACCCTTCTGCCACCGCCAGCCGGGTCAATGCGGGTCAGTTACGGTGCCAAATTCAACAACTCCCTCAACGGCCGTTCCAAAACTCGCAATGAAAAATGTAAAAAAAAACCTAGCAACACAATACCATTCGACATCCGACAACCACAACTAATGCTCGCGCTCAGGTCATAAATACTTCGATGGCTAAGCTCCTGGTAAGCGGGACCGACCGAACCGGACGGATGACGGATCTTAGCGCCCTCAAATCTTTAATTGGGCATGGAGTTTTATTTTTTTCTGCGGCCCGTTGTGTGTACGCCGAGCACGTCCTCAAGTACGTTGTAGAAAAATAGAAACCCATGGGAGCGGCGCCAGAGGGAAGGGTTTGAGCGATGGGAGGAAAGGGCGAACGGTTTGGCACATTTGTTTGGGGCCACTGGGAGCCCCCCAGTGAAAGATTTTCATTGTTCGTGGTGAGAGTCGGTTCGTGCATTTTGGGTTTTGTGATTTTCAATAAAAGGAAATTGGGTAATGGATTATTTAGGAGAAAATAAAGAAAGATTAGCGAATGCAGACAGCCTGTGCCGGATTCAACTATTAAGTGCTGTAAACCAAGGCGTGGCAGAAAAATGAACACAGTAAAAGAAGTGTTTGAAATGAATTTATTAAAATAATTCCCCCAAAATGTGCTGAAGTTTTCTTGTCTTAATTTTGTAAATATACAACCACAGTTTGATGCAATCGTTTTGCCGATAATCGTACTGAAATGATCCATATATCCTATCGATAAAAATCCGTTCCGTTGTCTAATGTCTGCCAAATCAAAGCACTGTTAAATACCGCCTCGAAAAGGTCGTCATACAGCATCACTCATTTGCATAGCATTTGCCTAGAAATTCGAACCCTATTCGTTACAGCTTCCTGCTACCCCACTCCCTAATCGAAACCCTCCAACGCAGCGCATATTTCACAGGGCACTTGCATGCCGGCCGACATTACTCAAAACTGTGCCCAATTTTGTAATGTCAGTGGAGCACGTCATGACGGCGTCTTCGGCGGTGAGTTGGTAGAGGAGTTGATTTTTTTTCGTGAGCCCGTTTACGTATCATCTCCGTCAATCTATTTACGTTGGCAATCACACGTCGGCACGGCTTTGCGTTTGTGTGAGGGCGGCCACGAAAGAGCCATAGTATACACCGCCAACGACGCCAATCTTGCGATCTTTCCGATTCTAGCATAGCGATCCGTATTTCCACCGCTTCCCACGCTGGAAGCTAATGAAAACCCATTATTCCCAGCCGAAAAGACAACAACACGCACCGATCCCATCAACCGAAGAAGCAAAAAAACACAAGCGTGTGGATGAAGCGAAATAGATAGGAAAAAAAAGAAAAGGAGAACAAAACAAATCAACCTTCTCTGGTGCTGATGAAAATGCATCTACGTACGGTATACCCTGTTTGTGCAATGGGCGCACCCCTCACCCCCGTTGGGCCGTTCACGCAGCGCTCGGTGCTTTTAATGCACAGGGCTTGTGCCATACCCATGTTTTAATGTTCTCATGGCTATCTCGAGCGTGCCAGTGCAGATACACTGACTCGCGCACACACACACAAAAGGTCCCGAAGCTTTTGGCCTGGCTTTTAGTTCCCCTGGAGGAATGATTTTAAGTGATTCTGCTGTAACGTTGGTCGACCGTTTAAATGCGGTCGTAAAAGGTTTCATTAGTTCGGATGCTCGTAATAAGATTATTTTCTTAATGTACCGTGCACGTGCGGGCGAACGATATCTTTTGAAGCAACAGATAGCCATTTAGTGTAGATATCTTTTTACAGAAAATCGCTCTAAAGCAAATGCTTTTAAACTGCTTTTAAAATGTATTTTCTTTAGAAAAAACTGTAAAAACATATTTCACCAAAACTTTATTAGAACTTTTTAAGGGGCAAGAGAAAAACAAATAGCTGTGTTTTGCTACATGTTTAATTTTTAAAGTATAATGTTGTACAATAATCAATTAAACTGCAGAATAATAGTAGGATTGCTTAAAATCTGTTTTGTTTTTGCATATTATTTGTTTTACTCATATATTCATACAATTTAAAATCATTCTTTTACAAAATTAGCAATTAATGTCCTATTAAAGATGAAGAAAAAATGCAGTTCCTTGTGTCAGATGAAAGTGACAATGAAGATGACTAGCAGTTCGACGAAGACACCAGCAGTTCATAGGTCAACATATAGAAAATGGATTCGATGTTGTGCAAATTAAAGAAACAAACCCTTCTGTCTACCTGGTTAGACACTTTAGAGGCTTATTCTAGTTGCCAAGAAAAGACTCATGCGCTTCTCATACTTTTAATGAAAGTGGCTATGAATTTGGGCGCTTTGGTACATTGCCAGACCAGCCTGCTATGTTGTTGCCAATGGACATTTTCATGGAAGTTACACAAATGGACACATGCTAGAAAGATCCAAATACACAAAACAGTTTGGAAGACACTTTGAAGTCAGTTTCGATGATATGAACACCTTTCGGGCATGAATTTTGTAATGAGTTGTCATATTGTACCAACTAAACCACCGTTTTCAGTAAACCGACAAGCCCAAATATTCCATAATATAGTAAAAATCGAAATGGTTTTATCATGTTCATCACAGCACTTCACGACAGCTTGACAGATGTTCTTCATCAGGTGGCCGGGTGCATCTTCCCATTGGCCACCGATTCGTGCAGCAGCATCCGTTGTAATCGTGCAAAGGTCAACCGCACCGTTTGGTCGTGACTAAGCTTTACCGCGATACAACGCTTTAGGGCAAAAGCCGCACCGACTCCTACCGTCATAGCAGCAGAATCGATTTTTGTGTAGCTTCACCCATCGCGCTTCTTTCGAGAACCGAAATTGTTCGTTTTTTTAAATGCCAACCGATGGAACCAAAAAACAACACCACTTGTTCCACCCAGAACAAATAATTTACCGTCTTTTTCGATGATTATCGAACTAGAGGATTATTTTCTGATTTTTTTTTGTAACCGAAATAAGCACACTTCATTTGCCTTCCTTATTTATAGCCGATTGGATGAAGAATGTAAAGAATTTCGCGACATACTGGTCATGGGTTTATGAGAGGTGCTAATTTTATCGCCAACCAGCTTTAACGGCATTCATTTTACAAACATGGAAATAATTTGCATGCGGATACTCCAAATTTGTCGTGCTTTATAGTGGAGAAAGTGAAAGGATTTAATGACTACCTTTTGTTTAAGCGTTAAATCTTTCAATTCACAAATACAGTTTTTTTTGCATAAATGACTAACCCAATAAAACCAAATTTGTCTTATTGAATCAATATTTTCCAAAGCCTAATCCATTTTCGTGGCGTTCGTGATCGGTTTTAATTCATTAACATTGATCGTATGAAAGAGTTAAATGCTGCAACAGGCAACAAACCCAACCTACACACTCACACGACCAAACATTGCTGAAATCTGATAGGAAGAGCACAATTTCAACTTACCTTCTAAAGTTCAATCGCACGGCAGTGACCTTCGATACATTCCTGCCCGGCGGTACGGGTCCGGTTTGTCAGTTCATTCCACCGCAGCGCAACGATAGCAAAAGTTCTGCTCGGCCGAGCGACGGACCGTTGTTTCCTTTGCGCTCGATGAAACCGAAAGCTTGAGTTTACGTTCCTCGGGTTAAAAAATGCGCTCTAGCACCACCAAGCCGACACGGTCGCTTTTCTCATCCCCATTTCTTTCCCATCCGCTTCCTCCTTTTTCCTTCTCCATCGTCGTATCTACCGCCTACCCGTTTCGAATCCCATCAGCAAAATGCGCCCAAAAGCTAGTTATGCAAAGCAGGGCGACTCCACCCGCTGCCGGGTGCCAAAAATAAATTCTAAAGCTGCCAACTCGTTCGAAGCCGGCAATGGCTGATCGTACAAAGTTAGGGGAGAGTAGCGAAAGACACAACCACACAAAACACAGCTAGCAGAAGCGAAAACATCCACCATCGGTTGAAGGCCGCTTGGTGGCGGGGCGAAAGAAATGTGCAAATGGAACAAAAACATCCTTCACCATTGAGCCGCTTGAGAGTCGCGATCGCTTCGGTTTTTGGAGCGGCTCTTCTCATGATCTGGCTCTCTGGCAGCTTCACTTTCAGGCGCTCCTGGGCGCCTCTTCGCTACGATTGTCGTTCAGGGCCCACCTAATGCATCATAATCGCTTCGGAATGCTGCTTAAGTGGTTCAAGAGCACCGAGCGCTCGTCAAATTGAGCTGCTCGAAGGTTTCGAGCCGTCCGAAATGCGATCATTTTGCACACGTTTCGTAACATCTGCTTTATGGGTGCAGCTACAGTGGGGCAGTTGCGGCCCAAAGCAAAAGCCAAGGATCCTTGGTGCGGCAGGACCCAAACACGTGCAGCAAAGAACCTAAAAGCAACACACGTTTATTGTCAGAGCAGTTTTTGATGCTTAGGACAACATGTGAACTGTGTTTATAATCCCTTATTATCCCTTTTTTGAATATTCAGTTCTAATGCTGGTAAGTATCAATTGATATGGTAATTTTTTATTCAAATCTTTACTGCAACAAAGCGCTTAAGGAGACTGTTACCAAAGGCGCTATTGACATTGAGCGTTGAAGAATCGTTCAATTAAAAGCCCTTTAAGGAAAATTTCCATTCGATCTTCGGAACGCTTCCAAGCATGTCACACACTTGAATTGAATGGGCGGTGATACTGTGTCGACACCTTCGAAACCCATCGTGTGCTACAAAAAACGCATCAGCACTTTGAGTACAAGCAGCGACTTAGCATATCATCTTCTCCAAGTGTTTCTTCACTCCGCTCGCCATAAAGCTACAGTTTTTGGTTCACTGGAGGATGGGGGTTCCTGTTCAGCAGCCGGATGCAAATCGTTCACGTTCCTAAACTTGACCAGCAGTAGTGCGTAGATTAGGCATCGCCTAGAAGGTGAAACTGTTTTGCAACTGCAGCCTCTACCTCTTCACGTTTCGATCCAGTTCGATCGCAACTATAGCGGCATCGTGATGAACAAACCAACAGAGTCACATGTTTTTAGCTTTGACATTGGCACCTCGGTCTCCAAAAATGAACCTAGCGCGTCCTTCAACCTTCGTCGAGCGCTTGTTAGCTGCCATCTAAACATATGCCCGCTCCGGTCAGCCGCTACCATTATGGGTTGACCGATACCTTGGCTTCCAGGAGTGACGATCGCGACGACCCTTTACGAAGTCAGAGTTCAAACCGACCGTTCTGGTGGTGGCGGCAACTAATGTACGGATGCCAGCCAGTGTAAAAGATAACCACAAAGCGATGACATTGAAAGTCGGGTAGCCGAAGCTGACCAAAGCAACTAGTTCCCCGCTAACGATGTTTTGGGCTAAAAATACAAATGTATATTTATGAGCGGCCCTACCTCCTCCTTGTTCGCTGTTCGCCACCAAAATTCGAACGCATCGGTTATCGAAACGATCGTTAAGTCATTTGGCTTTGGTAAAGTATTGCGATGCGTGGTGAAAGATGGGGCGAACGAGTGTGGTACACGAAATCATTAGGTTTGGGGTTGGTTTGCTGTTCATGTGTATCATCGACGTGGATAAGATTACACAATTTGGAAGTTGGAGGAAAATAAATGACAGAGGGTGAAACATTTGTTTGGTTATAGCAACGTATTAAGGTGATAAAATGGATGAGATACTAACAAACTAATAGTAAACTCATTAACCATTATAGCAAACACGCTAAACTAGTATCCGTAAACAAATTCAAATATAAATTCTTTCTGATAAATAATTTAATTTTCTTATGGTTCTAGTCAAATGCTATGTTGTAATGGAAGCATGGGTCATATGCTATATTATGTTGGTTTTGAGAATTTCTGCCAGATCCTCACAAAAATTAAATTGATAAGAAAATAAAACTGAAAAAAGAAAGTATTTAGAAATAGATAAAATATGTGTTTTTTATGCTTGAATTTCAAACTCAGTTACATATGTCTATCGAAACTTCACAATATGAATTAGTATCTACCTTAACAAAAGTTATGAAATTTATTTTACTTCATTCGTTATCAACATGACCTAAAATTTGGGATAAATGTCGTAAAAGAGGCTTGGCTACAAAAAAAGTTAAAAAAAGAAATATTTTGATTCATTATTGCTATGTAAATAAAACAATGTAAGTCCTGGAATAGAATTGCTGTTTAAATTTAATATCATCGTTACGAAATTAAATAGCTGTCCTATTTTCATTTCAAATCCGATATCGCTAGTAATGAGTAACATTTACGCACGCAAAACGATCCCGGACATTCCTCGCAGTTCAATGTCAGCAGTACCACATCCAAAACCTTCATCTTTTAGAACGTTCGGTACGCTTACGCATCCTTGCCAATGAATCTTTAAATTACAGGAAATCCAAATCGCCGCAAACAGTCCTTGTGTGCAATCGAATCCATACAGTCAAGGGCTTAGCCGCTTGCACTCAGAATCCATGAGTCACATTGCAAGGAAATACCCATCGCCGCCAAACCAATCGCAATCACCACCGCCAACGGTGGATAACCATCTGTCCTCGGCATAAGTTGTCACTCAGGACCTTTCTATGCGGTAGGCGCATTCAATTCAGCAACAGTTAACATTCCACTGCACGTGGGTTAACGCGGTTGAAGGATACAGTTCAGTTCGAAATCCGCTCGCTCCGGCTAGCGAAAGGAGATCGGGTACTGTTTATTACATCATAAACTAGAACTCGATTTTATAACCAATCGCCGCCGGCAATTGTTGGGTGAAGATGATGAAGATGATCTTTTGCGCCACGGGTTTTTTCTCAATCGAATCGAACACGCTGGTTTGCCCGCCTGCAGGAGGGTGTGTTTGCCCTTCTCTTTTTCAGTTGCTTTTTGGCACGTTCCAGAAACGTTCTAAATTTAGTAGCGATTGTGTCTTTTTGCACAATCTATATGTTTTTTTTTGCGTGGCTTTTGAGGCGCTTCGAAACTTGTGAAGATGGAAACGGAAATGTTCAATCGCTACATCATTAATATTTTTGGATTTTACGAGCCACACGCAAATATCGCAGTGCCAACACGAAAATGAACACGTTGGGCTACGATCGACTGAACATTTTTATGTTGATTTATGGCATCCGTTCGGCAGGAAGTGCTGTACGTTATAGTACATGATATACGGGATTGTTAGGACAGTGAGTTATGGTCTAGCTGTACTGTAAACCTTGAGTGTCTTTTTTTAATGGCTAATCCAATCAATAAGCATAACAAAAAAGAAAAACTGGAAAAATAAAAAAAATAGTTCTTAAAATAGTAACCTTCTTAAAACCTAGATCTCTTCTATGTGTTTTTTTTCTAGTGCTTGAAAAGCCACATAAAGAAGAGCTAAGAACATCCCTTGAAGTAGTAATTTCCCATTTTCACCTTGCGGCGAAACTCTCGGGTACCGGTTACCTTCCGTGCGCCTCAGTGCGATTGATTTATTGCCGTTTAAGCAAATTCCACGCTCAATTTCGAATGATTTACTGCAAGTGAGCTACCGTGCGGTTAGCATCTAATAATAGAACTGCTACCACTAGCACACCGCAAGGACACCGCTGATGATGATGAATACTTCGCTTCGGGTCCATCCCCGTCGTCCCTTAATTTCTAGGGTCCATCAGCAAAAGATCGCCGACATTGAGCAGCTTTTAAGGTGACTGTATCCTTCACTTTGGACGGCTTTGGACAAGCGCAGAAAATTGTTCACTTTTTGCGAGTAAAAATAAAACACAGGCAATCAAGACAAGAAATCTCTCAGTGTTGCCAGGCATAATTAACTGCTAGGTATTACAAATTTCCGCTTTCAGCTAAATATAAATAAGCTTGTGTTGAACAGCAAGCCGAATGCACATAAGCAGCAAAAAACAGATCCTCATAACAGTGACACCAACTGTTTCACCGCAACGGAACGGTAGATAGATCGTTTCACTCAACCAAACAGGGTCGGTGCAGTTTCAGCACCCCATTCAGATTGCAAGTGGTGCAGGCGGCAGTGTGTTGCAGTGTCGTTAAAATTGAAACGAATAACCCCGGGCAGCTGCGTCAGTCAACGATCGTATCTTAACGCATCTTACAAAAATTCCATCCCACCGGACGGAAGATACTAAGTCAGCTCCGTCCACTGCAAAGCAACGACACACCACACGAACTGGTTTTCCTTGGATCAATGCCAACCGATCCGGCTGGGGATGGCACTGCGGCAGTAATTTCATTAGCATAACTCATTCGAGGGGTGCTGATGCTGCTGCTCCGGCTGAACTAGAGAAGCTGCCCCGGGCCGGTCTGATTAGCAGTGGCGAAGCTCGCAAACGCCCGCCGTCTCCGCTCGGTGAACGGTTCTGCATTTGAATAACTGGAACAAAATAGATGATCTAGCTAGGGCTTGTTTGAGCTAGAGCCGGGGCCGCGGATTGCCTTCGACCAGGTTGCTGAGGTCAGGCCATCCTGCAACCGGTATTTCTTTATGCTGCCCGCTGTTGTTTGCAGTGTGATATCCGCCCCCTCCCCTCGAAAATAAAAACTCAAAAAGCTTATCTTTGACGGGGGAGTGCTGCGTTGGGCGCTTCTTCGTGCGAGATAAGCTGTGACAGAGAGGGTTCGTCGGTTACGGAAGCATTGAAGTCGTTTGTTTATCACGTGGAAGGAAAGTGGACTGCAATGGTTCGAAATTGTGTGACGAATAATGAACGACTGAAGGTTGAAGGTGGCAGTATAAATGGAATCGAATGACACCCAAAACAGAAAAAGAAAATTATGCTTAGAATTCCGAGATTTGTGTCTGAAAAAAAGAAAACAAAAAGAACAACTGAACAGTAACACCAAGTGGATTTGATTTTGTGTTAGTTTCAATTCCACACAGAAACCACAAGAACTCTTTTGCATTGATCTCACTTACATAAAGCTCAAAGAACTGCAATGAGTCACAGCGTTCGGGCCAACGCAGCAAGACAAATGACGCGCCAAAGTAGCAAAGCATTTGCTCTACCCTATCGCAAACCGTATATCGCCTTTATTACGTGACTAATCACACCATAATTCCACACCACAATGGCTTATTTAGGAAGCAGGGACACCGTAATGTCCGTACGCAAACGCAAACGACAGTGGAAGCCCAACAAACGGCGTCGCTTCCATGCGCTGTGCGCCGTATTTCTCTCTTCCCCCTCCGGCATCAGCTGAGGGGAAGGCGAAGAGAGCGCGCGGAAGTTATTTAAGCGCAGCATAAACCCTGCCATGCTGGCGGTGGGCCATTGTTCTGGTGAAGTGTTGTCTGCCGCTCGGTACGGGCACGCGGGTGAAAAACCAAATACTTGCTAATAATTCGCGAACGCATGTTTTTCGCAACATTAAGCCGCATAACCTTCCTTCCCATGCCTGGGCAGCATGCTTTGTTATTGGGCTGCTGGGTGCGGACTCGCTCGGGCTCGTATGCTGCTCGGTTTTGAATTAGTCACACTTTAATTGCTCTCATGAGGCTCGCACGATGAAGGAGTGTTGGTTTGATGTGAAACAATGGTCCTCTACCATCTAGCTGTACCGTGGCGTAGTGTACGGTTGCTTACTCATGTGACAAACACGGACGAGGCACGCCTGGAGAAGATTTGTATGCATTTCCCGAGAGGTGTTGTCTTTTATGTCATTCGTTTAGGGAGAGGAAGCGTGTTTACTGCAACTGCACAAATGTAGAGGTGTTTATTGCACTAGAATAATGAATGGTGTACTTCAAGACATGTTGAGTAAAAAGAGCATTACTTACGCTTTTAACACGATTAATTAACCTTTTTGTTGATAGAAAAAAATCTTCACCTTTTAGGTTTTGATGTAAAAATGTGACAAAAAAGTATCAAAGAAGAGATTGGAGTTGGAATATGTGAAAAATGAAATTTCTATCTGTACATGTTTTAAAGAATAAAATATGCAACACATATTTTTAATCTTCTCTGTTTAGCTCTTCAAATTGAGTGAGTGTATCAAAAGTCACTTTTACTTGTTTATAAATCGATTAAGTATACATGTTTTCTAAATAATATCGATAACTGCCTTAGTTTACAAATATATTTTCGTAATTCACTGTCTTTTCCAAACTTATCAAATTTGAAAGAAAAATATTTGTTGTCTTTGTCCTCTGTTTGGTTTCAGTACAAAGAGAATTTTAATTGGAAAAAAATATTCCATTCTAGATCACATTTTATGACAAAATATTCCTTTTTTTATTCCGGTAGTGACGGCTAGGCCGTATTGCTTAACAAAATATTCCTTCATAACGAACATTATAAATCTAAAACAAATGATACATAAAAGCAAACATATTCACAAAACTAAATTAAATAATACTCTCCTTTTTACTCAAGCTTTTTAATAAACAAATTTATACCAACTAGGACTACTATTGAAATTGTATTTGCTCCATCAATTGAATTATTAGGCCAATGGTACTATAATCAATCCTTTACAGCTGCCTTGTTCGAAGCTGTCTGTTTGGAGATAGAAAGTTTACTTTACATAAAAACAAACAGTGTATCAATAATTCCAGTAATAAGGTAGCTTAGAAAGATGTACCATGCCGTTATTTTTCTGTCGAAAAAATAAGCAATTGTTTAGACTAGAGTGATTACGAGACTGAGGTAAACGATAGAATAGTTTTTTAAACTGATTTGGGTTATATGGATGAATGAAATAAAATGAGACGAACAATTAATTTCATCATTAACATTCAATTTCAGAATGGTTTGTGGGAAACCATGAATTGGATGATTATCTAAACCTTCATCAGAATAGAAAATATTACTTACATTTCAAGTCTTTTCTGATAACAGCAATTCTTACTCTCTCTACAAAATTGTTGCTTAATGGCATACTTTGTAGGGCGATTTCAACACTAGGAACCTTTCTATTTGTCTAACTCACAGCACCGCCAGATCTTTTTCGCATTACAAATCAAGCAGGAAGCTTACGAGTGATTTGCAACCAACAGTCGTAGCAATAATCAACCTGTTTATTGTGAAGCGGCCCGCTCAATCACATGCCATCAGCGCATGCGCAAGAAAAACGCCACATGTCAAGCTGTCCCCAGGAATAGGCGAAGGGGGGAAAAAAACATCGTGACCCGTCAATTACTATCAACCACACATGGGGGAGCCGGCTCGTCCTGACGTTTGAAAAACAAGCTCGTAAACCATTATTTTGGCGACATTCTACTGCGCGCAATGATGGTTCAAGTAGAACGGTGTGTTGACGTTTCGGCGGTTCTGTTTCGGCACACTTGCAAATTTATACCCCGATGGTGGCTGGCCAAACTAATGACCATCCAGCGATGCGCAACCGTGGCCGATCGTAGCGCAGCCTGCCCGTACAAATTCGGTGCCATTTTCCACGCCGTTTTGCGCAAACGTTCGTTCGCGATCACCGCACTCACATGTCGTGTGCTGGGGCGGGGGGCGCTTTATTGATCGAAAGCAATCGCGCACGCTGGTAGCGCTTTGAGTGGTCAGTGCTAACCCCAGCAGTGATGGTCTCAGTTGGATTTCAGTGACGACCGTGCGGAATTACGAATCGATGCCGCCGTTGCGCTCCAGCACCGCACAGCGTGTCGTTGCGCCACTCGGACACGCTTCTCTGTGATGAGCACCGTGACCGTGCATTGTGCGAGGGGTCGAAATTGAAATGCACAAATAACACACACACACATGCTGTGCCGGTAGGTTCGCGAGTGTGACCGGAGATGATGAATTTAATCAGGTCGGACCACTAGGCACGGCGCGGTCGAAAGGTGAGGCAAACGAATATATTGGGCAGTGCGCCACGGTGGTGTCGTAGTGATCCACATTCTATCATGAAGAGATTGTAAAGGCAACCCTATGTGCATGTCCATGTGTCAAAAAGAAAAACAAATACATTATAAATAATAAAATATTTATTTAGAAAAATGAAGAGGCTTGCAATCGTACCAACAATTATTTGTGATTAATTTCTTCCTGCTTCCTGTTTTGGTTGGATAACCAACAATGTACTTCAAAGTATTTTTATTCTAGCTGCTCGAAAGTTGTTTTCAAAGAATAATGCAATGATTTCTTTCTTTTTGATTAAAACTGCATATAAGAAGCAATACGGCCTGGCCGTTACTACCGAATAAAAAAAACTGCATATAAGAATCTTTGGGTAACTCAATGGATATGTGTTGTAGAATTGCTATTTGAATAAATGAATGGTTGGAATGGTTTGAACAAATGAAACTTTTTGTAAATTATGCTAGAAATTTCACAATAATAGTTATACAGTCATGTAATAACTAGGGTAATCTGGCACCATCACCTTACTGTTAATATGCTGTCGAAGTCTGATTTAGCTACACATTTTTGTAGAAAAACTTGGCACAATGTTAGGACAATGCGTCTAAGGTAAAACAAATCAACTTTTTTTTATTTCAGAAATGACGGCCAGGCCGTATTGCTTAAAACAAATCAACTTTAAAACTTCATATTTTTCTTTCTATTCACAAATTTATTTTTTCTTATGCCGCAGTTTCAATTGATTCTGTAACAGTGGCCAAGCTAGAGAGCGCTGCTTCTGCTGGAAGATCCTATCAATTGCAAGCATAATTTTCAGATTATTTGTAATTGTTCATTAATGTACTTCAACGAGTTCAAATGTCTCGTTGAGAATTTACAATATACGGGTAAAATTTTGTTTACAATTAAGTTTTAAAACCAAACGAAATAGCACGTTACAATGACGTTATATCGACCATAGCAGGAGCTGGATCCTTAGCTTCGACTGCTCCAAAGAAGTCTAAATGTCGAATATGCTAGAGATACCATAGTGCGCAGAAGAACTGTAACGGAGATATCCGTAGAATATCCATCTTTCGGAACTGACTTAATGATGCTATCATGTTGATGCGATACAGCAGGGTTGGTGACGTCACCGTACAACATACGACGAAGGATTGCCACTGTCACGCTAGAGAAGATATGCGTAAGACATAGTGACTAAGATTGTACTAAACAGTATTAGTGATATTAGAGTTCTTGATTAGACATACATATTCCAGGCGCTTTACAAAACCAACAAAAAGTCAAACAAATATCATGTGGTACTTCCTAAGATAGCCTTCCTAATACCATATGATTGCAAGAAATATGACATCACAGTATCTCTTTTTAAACACGTAAAAACCCTCTATTTTCTTATGTGTGATTTATTAACAGTATGGTAATAGGTAGCAAGTCACAGCAGAACCAAGTTTTCCCCATTCACCTGCCAACTCTCGCTTTTCCAACTCACACCTCAGCCAAGCGCAATGAAAGCTACACTTGAACCTGCTCTTTAACCGCAACTAACGAGAAGCACTGATTTTCATCTTTATTAAGAAAAAACGCTTCACGCTAAACCGTTTGACTGTGTCTACGCCAAACGTGTGGAGCGTTACCGTGGCGTGGAAAGATAGAGAGACAAAAAAACACACCCCCTCTACCCTTACCCACGAGCGGCCCTATCATGATCAGGCGGGGCCACCAACCCACCGAACGGTTATGTAAAAGTTCACGCGTGCAATTTTCATCTGGCGCAACGGATGAGGGCATCATAACCCGGAACAGACCGCAGACACTAGTGAACCGTTGGGCCAACCGCACACATGCGCACCCTCGACACCTGTGTGCCCGTGCGGTACAGATGAATCTAACCTCGCATCAAAACTGGGTGGAAAAATCGAGTGCCAATGCAAGCTGTTTAACGGTGCGTTAGTTCCCCTCTCATGGCACTGGCGATGGCGTAGCGGGATGATGAAAACCGTTCCCCCCCCCCCCCCGATCCGATTGCAAATCAATTCGATTGTGGAGCGATGTTTCGCCACCAGACCAGCAAACGTCGATTGCCGTCCCGATCCCTTCCTTTTATGTTTTCCATGTTGGTTTTGTTTTGTTTTTTTTTTTGAGGTTCATATGGGGAAACGTTTTTCGCCCAACTATTTACCTTGACGCCGGCGAAAGTAACATGCAAAGTAAAGCGCACAAGCACAGCCGATAGATTCAATGCTAAGCTAATGAAACGGAACATGGCACAATATTGATGTGTTGCTTTATGGCGTTTTGTTGGTTATTGACTAGTTTATAGCCTGCACGCAGTGTGTGTCCTTGAATTTGTAAGCGGATGCGATTGGGTGTGTCTTGAAGAAGGTGTCTTGGTCAGTCCATAAAACACACAGAGGCCAAATGCAACTTACCCGGAGGTTGATAAACTTTTCGATTAATGGAAGTATGAGTTGAATAGATTCATTAAGGTTCTGTAAGTCCTGTCTTGTTTTAATTTATAATACCTCGTCTTCCACTTAAGTTTTTCAGGATTGCCGTAAAATAATCAAATGCCTTTTTAAATGTTTTGGTTTGTTAGAAGCCAGCTAACAATTATCATGCTAAGTCGCTTGATAAATCGTATAAAGACAGTTCATTTAAAAGTCATAATTACTTAACGAATGCAGCCAGCCTACTTTACGATCGTTTTGCATAGATATTTTGTGAATCGGGACTCAAATCAAAGCATCCATCGTCTGGAAGTTTTGTATCCCATCGAATCTTATCGAGATTCGACTGAGATTTGACTTGATTTAGATTTATGTGGGATTCGATGTACTTCAGTTTTGTTTGGGATTATATCCATATTTGTTTGAAACATAATTTGTGGTCTAGATTGGTGTGGTATAGATCGTTGAAATTAGAATTACTTTACAAATTCTATTCAATTTTCATTTATAGTGAATTGGTCTTAGCTCGTGTTTTGATTTGAATTCAATGAGCATTTGATTTCAGGCGATATTATCTATGCCATAGTTACGACTAAAGTGTATGATTCTGACTTTATTCCTCATTACCATTCATTGTGCCAAATGATTATTTTTATTACATCATCTGTTTGTCATAAAAATAGTTTTTTTTTGTGTTTTGAATAACCTACAGAAGTGTAATAGTTAGACTATTTCGAGTGAAAAAAAACATTCCATTTTAAATTCAACATAACACCTCCAAAACAAACATAAACCTACTAAAAGAAATAGTTATTTATGTTGTTTGCTGTAGCATAAAAATTGAACTGTATTGATAACGTTGAACTTTTATTAGTATTTGTGATTTACCGTGCCGTTCTATTTGCCGGGTCGTTGCTAGTTGGAATAATAAGTACAAATAGTGAGATTCAATTGAATTGAAATTCAAAAAGCCTTTACAAAAATCTAAAACTACATAAAAAATGTTTAATCTAAATAACATCGATAAGAAACGCAGCAACCCAATCCAAGTGAAAAGAATGGATAATTCACCTTAAATATTTAATCCCTTTTGTCCGCATCACTCATCACAAGGAGCGAATCCACATGATCGTTTGTATGCAAACAAGATGATGATTGTATTTTAAATTGAAAAAGGTCTATTATTAAATCTTCATACAGAAAAACAAATACTCACGTGACTTACACGATACAATTCATTGCAATCGCCGGTTTGAATGCGGATAAGTAATAAAATCATAAGCGGATTAGTATAAAATCACGATCTACCCTCTTACACCAAATTCTCAAATAAAACAAACAAACAAAAGCTACAACGAAGTGATGTACCTTTCTTGATTAAAATTGCATAAAAAATGTAGGGAAGCTTGTCGTATACTCGATTCAAAACAGGTAACTACACCCTACTTCTATGTCAATCACACAAGCCCTACTTCTATGTCAATCACAATGCCTTCCTACATACCAATTACCTTCCATGAAATGTTTTGTCAGTACAACCAACTTATTCCTTTGATACACCGATACCTCATTCTTTAAGACCATTGCAAATGTAAAGAATTTTGCATGCATCACATTTTATTCAACTAATGTTGTTCAGGTGTGCATCAACATTCCGCTACCGTTGCATGCTTACCAAAGCGCCTCCGAAAGCTGCATTTGGACGCTTTATCGACCATGTTATCAAATAGATACATAACAGCGGATAAACAGACAGTATCATCAACCGCTTCAACCCCATCGGCACAAAACAAACATACCAGATACCCTCAACAGCTCCTCAACACACGTTCGTAAAATATTCTGCCATTCTCATGCAGCTCACGTCCTGCCCCCGTTCGCGGCGCGCAACACTTGCGCCGGTGGAATGGGTTGTAAAATGAAATAAAACACAGCTCTCACACTGCGCGGTACACACCAAAGCTTGTGAGCCCTTCCTGACTGACATACTTAGCGCCCGGCGGTGCCTGAACGGTGCCCGATAACGATCGAAAGCGAAACGGCGATTACATCAGACTCCGGACAGGCCAGGCGCTACTAACAACGTCATCCGACAACCGAAACACCATCCCAGCCAGGCTGCAGTTTTCGGTTGCCATCGATCGGGATGCATCTCTTATCAGTGTCCCATGGTTCAGGTCGAGTGCCGGAGACGGTGCATCAACTATTACGTGCGGCGTGGTTAATGTCGGTCTGCGTTGGTGACGGTCGAAAAGAAAGTAACCGACAACCGACGGTCACACCAAATCTCCATAAGAAATCGATCGAAAACCGAAGCCTAAACGATTGCGTTTGCGTGGTAAATTAGGTTATTGAATGGGAAGTTTATTGCCGGTCGTTTTGGACACCGCATCACACCACGGGTCGTATGTTTTCTGGTTATGATTATTTCCGAACTGTCACCCTCTGTTTACTAACAAACGTCGTGTTTGATGTAGTGGTTCGAGCCCACGGGGGGAGTGGGATTCTTTTTATGAGCCCTGCGAGAAAGCCTGGGGATGTCATAATCGATTTTAATGATATGTTTGAGCAAATGATTATTTTAACAAAGAATACGGTGTTGAAGGCATTGTATACATATTTTGAAACAAAATCATTATTTTGTCTAAGATTTTTACACTCATTTCCAAGGAGGGTCGGAATGGCACTCGCAGATTTATTCAAATTATCTGCTCAACTAGGATGACACCAAGATGGTTTCATTTCCGTTGTAATTTGTATGAAGGCTACTCAAGAAAAAAGAGACCTCCAGTACTTCCCATAATTTAGACAGAAGGTTCAAGAGGCAAAGCTGGAGCTGTGTCTTTAACTGACTTGTAGATTGTCTTGAACGGGTGACGGAAGTGAGAAAATCGATTTAGAACAATATGTATGATTGCTATATTTTTTCCATCTTAAATGGTTTGCTATCGCGCTTCCGTATTGCTGAAATGTTGGTAATGTTGGAATGGTAATGAAAAATAGACTAACAAAAGGATAAAAAGTAAGGGTTATCTATAATGGCATTATAGCTCTAAATGTCTCATCATGAAACTGCCTTACAATAATGGTATCGTTTATATATCTAAAACATTATGAATCAATGTGTAAAATGTTTAATGTTTTAAAAATCTTAATCATAATAATCATAATCATAATCGGACTTGTTTGATTATGCCTTTTTGGTGTAACTTTTCAGTGTTTTCTATATTTACCAACCGTTTGTCGCACAGGGCGCAAAATTAGAAGAGAGTTTATTGTAGAAATCCACTTATGCTCACGGCCGAACCAAGCGTTCTAGCTTGACGAAAAAACTTCGTGTTTCGTCAAACAGGATTAAATTCAGGGTTGTGTCTGTCCAGGTAGATTCTTGCAGCTGGTAAAAGACGAAAAATGATGTTATTGCACATAAAAAAAACTTCGGACTGTAGCCCAAATAAAAAATGATTTATTTTATTTATTACACACAGCACCTTTCTCATCGTTGCTAACGCTGCAGCATTCTCATCGGAATCCCCTCACGCACATGCTGGCGCCTGTGCGTAATTATTTCGCGCATCTTCACTTTTACTTTCACATGCCTTTCCTGCAGACGACCTGAAAGACGGCACACCAAAGCGGTTGGATGTCGCCCTGGCACCGAACGGGGTGAGATACCATTTGTCAAGCCGTGTACTCGATCGATTCCGTGCCAGGTTACGCGCCGCATTTGCTCTCCCAGCTTTGCAGCAATCTGCTTCCAGTCGCGCGTATTACCTACTGCTTGCCTTTACACTTTTACCTGTACCTTCACCCGGCTGCACCGGAATGTGCATTGACATGCGCGACATTTCGCCATCTGCCATCGCAAACTCCCCGTAAGTGCTCATCACACGTGCAGCGATGAAATCTTGTGCGAGTTGATGAGTTTCAACTGAGGAGTAAAAAGAAATCGCCAGTAAGGCACGACCCAGCTAATAGACTAATGGTTTTGCGGACGTGCCAAGCGTACCGATGGAATGTAGCAGTGCAATAATATTGCTTGGGGTACGATCTGCTTTTTTTTTTGTGCCTATAAAGTCGAGGCAAAGGAAATCAGTGAGCCTTTTATCGCAATTGCAGTTTCCCATCACAAAATGCCAGGAGAGTGTTGTGAGCGAAGGTAATAAAGCTATCAAGCTGTGATTTCGTATCGAACTTTACGTTGATTTTAAGAAAAATATAAATGTTTCACTATTTTTATCTGTTGAAATTGAAAGTGAGTTTTACAATGAGTAAACTTTTGTGTAAGAGAAAGGTCGTTTTTCATTATTGCCAACACATAAACACACAGAAAAAATGATTGATAATGCACCGCAGCACTATGAAATTGGAAATTAATTAAAATCAATGCAATCAATTACAACGCATTCGATGACGTTCCCCCGTTCACAATTACACAACAGTTCCGGCTAGACGATGGATCAAATCATCACGGTCGCATTGCCGCAACTGACCGTCCTACCAAGAGCGATTGAAAACTGTCGGCACCCATGCACCATGTGCATCGTTCTGCAGCATTACTGCATCCCCGCCGTGGCGCCAACACTATCAACCGCGCACCAGCTGATACGCGAGTTTTTCCAGCTGTAACGTTTATTTGCTTCCTACACGGCGAATGAACTTTACCTTCAGCTATTCAATGCGCCCGGTAGCCCAACTTAACCGACCGTAGCCAATCACTTCCACTTCCCGAAACGTTCGGATGTTGGCATAGCATAGAAGCACCGAATGAAACCACTTTTCCGATTGGAAAACTCTGGTTATGTTCAGCTACAACTACACAAAAAAAAAAAAACACCGACACCGTGGAGTGTGTTGGAGTGTTAACGCAAGCATCATAATTGGATCATCATTGGCCGGGTGGGTGGCCGGGTTGGTGGCCCTGGGGAAAGGAAATCAATCGAACAATGGACAGTGGATGATGTTTTTGAATGAAGAATCAGTGTGAGCAAAAAATAATGAAAACGATAGCGATTACGCCATTACCGTTCGATCCCGTGTTATTGGCGGCGCTGATGATCATTTTGAGGTGCAATCATGGGAAGAAAGTATTTATAGAGAAGCAAACTGCATGGTGAGGCGGGTGGTTAATTTAAACCGCATCCAATATACGCTTTTGTCGTTTGTCATAATGGTAAATGTTACAGAAACTAGTAAGTTATACTTATTTGTTTCCAACCTAAATAAAATAAATAAATTAAATGTTCAATGCTATACAATATACAGTATAATTTTTGACCGAAACTGTGAGAGTAAGGACAAAATATTTGATTCTAAAACATGATTTATTGAAATCTTTATCAGCAAATTTAAGAGTTCCGTTCTAGTAAAAACATACAGTTCACATAAATGAATGTCTTTCACATTTTTACTTAAGTGATGTTCACATAAACTATTATTCCCTTATGTAAGTCCCCAAGTTTTTTGTTTCACAAGGGAAAGAAAAAAATATATTTACGGAAAGAGACGGAACGTACCTACAAGGTTCGGTATTTAAACAAGAAAGCAGATCAAATATTCAACAGCGTTACCGTACAGAATAATAAACTATATTGCTTGCATTTCCTTCATTTTTATACAGTTTTTGATGTATCTAAAGATAATTTCAATCCAGCTATGTTTGAATCAAATTTTGTGGTTAAATTAATTGAAATAACTGATTTTCTTCTAATTGCATGACATTGCAGATAAAACGAAGAATAAATTAAGAAATGAGGCAAAACATTTAGAGAAAAGAAAATAAAAAAACTCTAAATAGGAGCTCTAAACATTATAGGAACAGAATTAACATACAGTTAGATCACACTAATTGGGTTTTGAATGTGCCCCATCTTTTGAATTCAAACTCGATAGTTGGATTGTTGGACAGCTATACAATTATTCATTAACAATCCAAGTAGTCATGCGTTATTAAGCAAAATTCCATTTTGCATCTTCCCTTTTGTTCCTGAAAGTCCTTGTTTTTTGCATAGTTTTTCAATATTTGTAGATTTTCTACTCATTAGCAATCTGAATTTCCATAAAAAAAGCATAATTTTGGAAAAATGATGTTTTGATTGTAACAGAAACAAAGAAACAAAGAGAGTGCATTATGCACTTTCATGATGCAGTTGCTTTTGACAACCTCGTTAGTTGGCATTGAATTCAGCTCCTATGTTTTTATTACACATTGTAACGAAATGTGATACGATTGATGTAAAAACTATTTACTAATAAACTTACTTTTTTTATTTCTTTATAGGTAAGTTTGAGCTGTAGATCATTCGGGAAAATGCAACACACCCCTTCCGAGCCGTAGCGCAGCCAATGAAGGTCACTCTCAAACAAACCATTTTCCCAGCCACATGTCATGGCTCTGGGTTACGCCAGGCGACAACCTTTAAAATCTGGTAACATTTTCTTTCCCACTGGGAAGCACGTAAGCAAGAAAAGGTAGGCCGTAGTAAAACAGCAATGGTAAGGGCACCAAGGGGACAGCTACCGTAAAGATCCATATCTTTGTTCATAAAATCAACCTTCAAAAGCAGAAAAAAAACTGTCACCATACAGTGCAGTGGTGTTGCAAAATCAATAAGTTTATCGTTTATTTTAGCACGCTTGTTTGCGACACTTTTGGTTGAATGCCAGATCCGTTCACACTAAGGGTGTGGGGTGAGACACAAGTAACGGGTGTGGTTAATGACTTTTTATGTGCTTCTTTATATGAAGGTTAAAAAAGAACTTAAAGACTGATATTAACTATTTTTTCGTATTTTTGTTTTTTTTGAGGATTTTTTTTTGTTCTTACTTATCTTAAATGTTTTAATATAAGCAAACACCATAAAATTTGCAGTACCATTAGAAAAGTAAAAACTGACATCTAATGTAAATGATTGTCATAAATGATGCCTTTGCTACGTCGCCAGCATGCAGCAAGCATGCCCAGTGTCCAACGGCCCCCAGCCAATTGACCACCCAAGAAGTGGTGTGAACGAACCGTTAGAGGTAAAAATGCTTTTGTTCCGTGCGAAACATTGAAAGCCTTTGCGTAACATTGTCATTCGCTTTGGTGGCCTATGGATGAGAAAATAAAACAATATCCAAACCACTTACGACCCACGGCGGGTAAACAAAGACGGCTTGGCTTGGCATAAGAACTAAAGCCAGCCAGAGGGGTTGGCTTCTCTTCAAATCATTGTCCCTTAGTTTTCCTATTTTCCTCCCCTGGAAAGCTACTCAAAGACCTTTTTTGACGGCAAGTGTGTTGCAAAACCAGGCACGATCGCCTGGTCGAAAAGGTTGCCATCATGCTGGCTGGCTGGTGTTGATTGAAGTGTTGTTGTGTTTTTTTGACATTTTTGCTTTATGTCAAATTTGAAATGTACACAGCGCAGATTGCAAAGATCCGCTCCGGGCTGTACGGCATTGCAGAAACGATCTCGTTTAGTTAATCATGCCGCATCCCTCCCCCAGCAACGGCCGAACCGCTCATAAACCGATGACAAAACCCCAAACCCCCAACAAAGTGCAGTCACGATGCGGCAAATAGGTCAATAAAACTGTTCATCTTCTCTGGTGCTGTCTCCTGCGGCAGAACTTAACCAACTGCGGCTGCAGCGACCTGCATAAAGATCAAATAAAATTATAAACCGATCCCGCCCCGCACAGCCAGAGGTGCGGGTAAAAATGCCACTCGATGCACACGGAAAGAGTGGCCGGAATTTGCCACCATCATAATCGGACGGTGTGATGAAAGCGATTCTCTTCCCTGTGCCTACCACCATCGGCTTTTGCACCAGCGCTCAGGGCGATAGAATATTTGATCGCGACGGATCAATCTGCGATTGAAGCGTACCTCTGAATCGCCTGCATTTTGTCTGGTGAGCCGTTTGATGACGTTCGATCAGTGGCGATTGAAGATCGCTTGCGCTGCGCTGCGAAATGTCAAATCGGTGCCGAAATTGAACGCCTACAGTTTGGCGTTTCGTGGTTGGGATACTTTTTAAAGCGAAAACTATGCTTTTGAAACACCATCGAAAATGGAAGTTCCATGTTTGGAGAGCATGAATGGCTGTGGGAGTTTATGCTATGCAATATGATCGAACGATTGGTTGCTTAATTGATTTCTTTCCGTGTGTTGGATCAGTTTGTGTAATATTGACTTGTGTTTAGTCGGTGAACTCCATTTGTCATAAAATATATTTGTTCTTTAGGGAAGAAAAACTCCTGCTTTTATTTTGAAATAGTCTTATAATTAGTCTTTATTGTAAATTGCGTAAAGATAGGTACATCATTTTGAATTGAATTATTGAATTCTTCAACCAAACAGCTTAAAACACTAGTCGTTCAATGTCCTATACAACAAGGTACTTTTTTGAAAATATTCTAGCCGACCCGTTATCCGTTGTATCGACCCGTTGAATTGATAAGGTGAAGTAAAATAGTTCAGGATTTCATTACAAGAAATATAATAAATTTATATTATCAGAAACTCCCCTGGAGTTTTTCAAGCTTAAAACTAAGAGCTTAAGTAATACAAAGTGTTTTAAAATAAACATAAATATAATAAATATGCTTCATAATATATTTCCTACCTATGAATAATGTGTACATTTGTGTTGAAAATAAAGTTTGCATTATTTTTTTAATTATCGAGATGTCTGACTGTCTCTTTAGATGTTTCATGTATTTTTCTCAAAATAAATTTTGCTACAAAAACATAACCATGAAAAAATTTTTCACGAAGTAATTAATTGAAGAAATTTATCAGTAAATTTATAAATGATTTGATTGATTTCTGATAATAATATATCAACTATTTTTTTTTTTGGTTTTTCGTGGCCTTTCATCATGTTTTGTGACGAATTTCATTACGATTTAAGACTCTCCCCATTCTATTGAAACAAATCATCAAAAACCAGCTACCAAACCAACCAACGGTAGAAAACAAACACGGAAAAGAGCACCCATAACTCAATCGACTACGACCGTGACGCTGCATATGCCACATTTCACAGCCAATCCTTGCAGATGATGCTAAAATCGTGAGAGAAAAGTACTGTGCCTGTGTATTTTTTTGAAGAAGAAGATCCCATAAACCTGTCGCACCCAGCCCAGACACACGCTAAATCCGTGTTGCATTCGTATCAATAATTTACCTTGTGACACGAGGCAACATCCAGCAACAAAACAACGGCGCTCGGATCGTGTCGTGACAAGCCTTACCTTACCCTTTTACGTACTGCTCATCGTACGTAAGCACCCGGACAAGCCCTATTGCTCGATGGGAAAACACAACACATTTTAAGCCAATGTGCTTCAGTTTGACATTAAATCAGCTGAATGTGGCGTTGTTTGGGGGGGTTCAATTTCATTTTGCCTTACCAGAGAGGATGATTCGGAGCTTTTCGGTTTCACCCTCCGTCAGAATGGGCACAATTAAACCTACCGTTGAGGAGGAATTTCTGCATCGCGGATGAGACGATGCTCGTGCTTCAAACCACCGCGCAAATGTCATGATTCACTATCGATTGGTTTTTGGGCTGACGGAGAGGTGACGCTTGCACAAGGGGGTTTCTCTATTAACAACCAAACCGACGATCTAATAGACAGTTAGTCAGTGAGTTTGCAAGCGGCAGGTCTAACCGTCCTACCTGGGTAATCAGATGTGAACATGAGCCGTACAATTCACGCTCATGACACATGCAAAACGAGTTCATTAAAATGGACATTGGTGGTGGCTGCGAACGTCGGTGCTTTGCACTTCGTTAAACAGCCAATTGATAGAGGACGATCGCGTGGACCCTTTACCTTCTAGGCACCGGAGCACGCTCGTACGCTTGCCCTCGACGCTTGTCGTTGGAGGACGAACATGTCACACGAGACTTTACGAAGGAAAAACATCGTAACATCTTTCACTTTCTACCAATGATTGTCAACCGTTGGCGCGGGGGGGGGGGAGACCGGTAACAAACACTTGGCGTGTAAAATAGATCGTAACAACGTCCCAAGTGACAACAGCCAGTTGTAAACGTTTCCTTGAAATTCGATAAATGGGTGCATTTGATTTCAAGGAGATAGGTAATGATGGTTGAAAAAGCACAAATAGGGACATCAGTGAACCAAACAGGTGATGTCCGACATGGTCAACTCATTGCTTTGTTATCCAGGAGTCATACACATTGAATTAGAATATGTGATAAATATGAAAAACAAGACCATATTTTTAATAGAGTTTTTTTTGGTAATTTTAAATCGTCATAACATTTTGTGTATGTATTTGAATCAATAGTGGATGATTATAAGAGATGTATAAAAGCAACAGAAATAGTTAAATTTTGTATCAAATTTTATATTCGATAATATAAACCAAATCTCCTACCGAGATTCTTATTACAGTACGAAATGTTATCTGATTCTTTAACAAATCTTTAAATAAATTTATCTAAAGCTATAAGGCGTTACTTACTTGAAATGTACTATCCTAAATTTTAATTTAAAAATTACATCGAAGGCTGATTTCATCTAAAAACGCTGAAAATAAGCTGATTTTATTCATTCTTTTAAAAGTAGGGAAAGTTTGAGCTACAAAAGCTTGACAATAAAAATTAACTGAAATTACAAAATTTCATAAAGTTGTAAATGTCAAAATATTTTGTTGATTAAGATTCCTGAATCTTCTCCATTGCTTTTTAGCGATTTTATTTTACCTTTTAGACAAGCAACTTGTAATTATAGTGTAAGAATCTGTACAAGCATTCCAACCTGAATTTATTTTAATAATCGGTTTGTACTAACACCTGAAATTTCCCAATTCTAGAATGCGAGCATATAAAGCTATGTCTGTTGCTTTTACAAACTCATTACAATTTTTTGTAAAACTAGAGCACTACCGAGGACCATGTGTACGTTAATCTATTCTTCAACTTTTTTTTCAACAACAATGGTGCTGTTGGACCATTTAACACGCGCAACACGGAGCACTCAACCGACAAGTGTGAAGTGTGTGACTCGGAAAGCGCAACAAAAGCATTCCACTTTGATATAAAGGTGCTGCACCCATATGCCGCCCTGCACGGCGCAACGCGAAATGCGCAGATATTTATTGCAAGGAATACGTACGGATTTGGGTCCCATACCCGTAATGGTTCGCACAAATTCCTGCTACTCAAGGTGAGGTCAAGTAGGAAGCCAAGCCGCCAAGTGGCAGATATCCAGTACCGTGCCAAGCCCATCGTTTGCGGGTTGAAAGACAAAAGCGCACTGGCGTATGCGTATTATGCTCCTTTTGCAAGTGGAGGTCCCCCTACGTATGTTTCCCCCTCTTGTCATCATCGGAATGATAATCCACCAAAGAAGCTGTGGGAAGTCAGGGTAGGGGAGTGCAGGGTGGTAAAATAGCCGAGAAGCTACAGATTTAGGAGCTGTCAGTAGTAGGTGGCTTTTGTTGCAAGTTGCGAGTCACAGTGGTGGAGTTACTGAAAGCCCTCGGTGAGTTGTTTACGAGCGATTGGATGTGAAGAAGGAACGCGTGACTGTGCGATGGACATCATCGGAGTTGTTAACGCAACCACTCGATTACGATAGCTCTCAGCGCCTCGCATTGAGTATAGTTCAAAGCGATCGGCCCGCGCGAAGGTGTGGAAGGCAACTGTCGATATGGGTTAGGTTCTCGCTTGCAGATTGCCCTTGCCAGCAGAAGAAGTAGGAGCTACCTGTTAATGAACTGTCAGTGCCGGAGCTAATAACTTACGGACGGCGAACAGCAATAAGCTCTCACACTACCATAGAGACTGCAGGATGGCGTTGAATGTGTCTCAACACGCAATGATCGATTACTGTTGGTGTCTTCTTGGGTTCAGCAATGCTGCTGGTTTCCATCGACGTGAAAACTGGCAACAAAATTGACACTTCCGGAAGGCATTCGTTCTCAAACGCTTGATAGATCTCGAATAAATTAGAGACATTGGAATAAATCCACACCTTATTATATGTATCTCGCACTCTTACTCGTCACCTCATTTGTCCTTGTCCTCCAAAATACGCTCAGTCACTCCAGGATCTGATTTGCAGATGAAAGGAACTTTCGTTCTTAGATCCAAAGTACCTAAGCGACCTTCAGTGCCATTAGTAGCTACTTGAGCAATTAGAGTCTTCGCTTAAGGACAGGAAACGTTGTGTCCAAGCTCGACAGCTCACTAATTAGGGATTGGTTCGATGGATCCACAATGCTCCCCCTGCACGAGTGCCGCACCGGAGCACCGAAGGATCGTCACACAGTCCCGTCGACCTCACCGTCAAAGCGTGTGTCGCCTGGCGTCGGCGCCGTTTGTGCTGTCATCTTGCCACCAACTGGAGACGACTCTGCCCTCACTCTGTGCGGACACAATTGGGTCAGCTGGGAGCGTCAAGACCGTCTGCCACGGCATCTTCCGCACGTAGGAGCGGCGCACCAGCGTTGATCGAGCCAGATCAAGATCCCATTCGATTGGTGGAAGGAATTCAGGTCACATGCTTACAAGCGGCTCTAATGCTGGAACGAGCCACTTCACAATAGGTGCTCATGCGCGAAAGAAAGGAAGCTCCTCATCGGTAAGCATCGAAGCGAAGGGTGCGTTTGTGCTCCTCATCCACACTGCCGCACAAAAACTCATCCATTTCTTAGCGACCGCCAGCTACGAGGGACATTTTCTCACATTCGCACCCATTCTCGGTCGGCTTTGTTCTCCCCCAGCGAAGATAAAATCGAACTACACGAAACGATTTTTCAAACTACGAACAAAAATTAATAGAATGGCAAAAGGCCATGGCAATTTGTTCACGCGTACTTCGACCACTTTCAAAATCTAATTATCGACCATCCAGCGTGCAGAGGCTGTTCGTGTTTGAAAAAGACGCAATAGAATTAAAATTGTAACGTATTGCTTCACCCGGTGTCAGGTCGTGCCGATGGAAACGCGGACGTTTGGCTTGCCGGGCAGCACAATGTAAACCGTTCGTTCTCATGCCCTCTTGCAATCGTACATCTTCACTTTCATTCGATGACCTTCTGGACGAGTCTGTGAACTTGTGAGTTCAGTCACGTATGCTTTTCGTATTTTTTCGTGGGGTGTAAATTACGGTTTTAGACCTTTAATAGTGTTTATGGATTTTAAATCGTCACAAACATCGAAGTCTTAGATCAAACTTATTGTTCTGAAGTGTCATTATATTTGTATCAAATCCTTTTTTATTACATGATTTGTTTTAATTTATCATACCATTCAAAAGCATTTCTTGACCTTTTTTCTTCCAAACTAGCACTTGAATGCCATCATTATAACACCCTTGAACATGAAACACTAAATCATTGGCTTTGATTTGACGCAGTGTGGAAGATCTCATTAAATCATTTATCACGAAAATAGCAAATATTGTTGGACTGATTTGGACCCTTCAAAAGCTGGGCCAATTATTCGTGCAGTCATATATGCCATAACCTTGCTCCAGTGCCACCAGATTGCAGAGCGCTCTACAACAGAATCAAGGCTAGCAGAATCATTCGTTAGAGGCCGAATTTTACCAATAATCATACGGTTCTGTATGCGTTATGCGAACAACCAATTATTGAGAGTGCAGTTAATGAGCAGTGGTTTGTTCTTACTTGCTGATTCGGACATTTTCTATGACGGAAACTCTGGCACAAATTTTGAGATAATGAATGACAGAATAGACCAGTCATGGTTTTGAATATTGTGCAGGGATTAAAATTGTAAGTTAACTGTTATTTAACTGTTCAAGGTTGCTGCGGAACTTTTTCTCATAGGACGCCAATTAAAACCCACCAACGCATTTATTGCTATAACCCTTCACACCATACCCATAAAAGGACCGAACGTGTGCATACATACACGCAACATTCCTTGCTTCATTCCGTACAGTTTGTCACCGCTTACAATTTGCCGCTGTTATGAGAGGCTTCGAGAATTACCTACAATCTACCTAACAACCTCGTCACCCACCCACCACTCGAACAGCATCATCCGGTTTCGCAACTTTCGCTAGCATAAAAAATAAATGCACACACACACACACACACACACACACACACACACACACAATCCCATCGTGTAACCTGGCGTGATTGATGAGAGCGATTTTACGCGCCAAAAGGGTGCGCTCGGTAAGCCCGTGAACATTCTTTTACAGACACGCGCACATACACACTTGGAGGCAATAATTAAGCATCCGTAAGCGAATGCAAAGGTGAGGAAGGAGTGTTCCTCATTGCTGGTTCCGCGTTGCTCACCTCGATGGTGGCAGGTGCCGCATTGCAGGCCGGACGCGATCGTATTTTACAATCGATGCGCCCCGATCGCAGGGTGTACGGGGAGATGAAGCACGAGATCGTGCACCGGCTGTAAGCTCCCCCGAGATCGTCTTCAGGGTCGAATGAAGAATTGGTCGAAGGATTGGTATGGCGCGTGATCGATATAGATACCGGGCATTTATGCCTATGGTGAACAGAGCTTGCTCTGGGTTCGTGCAATGCACCCTTGGTTGATCGAATTAGCATTTGCTTACAAGTGGAGTAGTGTATTGCACAATAGTAGTGAAATATTTTTAAGTTTAAAAGGACTTTACAAGAGCTTACAAGACACAACGTGGTTCCCAATTCAGACCATTTCTTCATACACAGGATTGACTATCCTGCTTTGTGTGCATATATGTAGTTACAATAACCATGTTGGTATCTACCGTTGGGAATGCTTTAACCGACTAAGTTTGTTGAAAAAGTAGACGAAGTAGAAGAGGAATTTCAAACTGCACTAGAGTAATATTAATAATTCCTTTTTAATTTTCATATACTCTTGCCAGAATACTTAAAAAATGAATTTATAACTCGCATTTTGAACTAGTCAACAGACTTGTAATATAATTGAAAACGTTTTTAGTAAAGTATTATTT
>KB671765.1:681031-710112 GCA_000349105.1 Anopheles epiroticus
AATCTTATTACAACCAAACGAAACAAACCTACAACTACAAAATTTTACGACAAGTAAGCAATCGAAATAACTTCTCACTCAAATAATGATAAATTGTAGGTATATGTTTTATTTGGAGGACTAAATAGGGTCATCATTTTCGAAACGGACCATAAATAGTTTGACAAATCAAGAATTGTGGTTAAAAAAAACTGTCCGAATATCGTTACAGTATCTACACAAACAAAACCAATTAAATGAAAAGAAATGATAAGTGCCACAGATATCGTACAACTTGCACTAAACAGAGCCAATCACAGTACTGTAAGGTATATAAAATAAAGGTATATAATATAAAAGATTGAAAACACATGAAATTATACGTTAACTTATCAAATAAAATTTCTAAACTTTTTGATAATCGACGAAACTTCATGTTAGAAATTAACTTCGGTTAAGTCACATCGCCGCTCCTCGTAATCTCACGGCCTTTTTGCTTCCTTTCATAAAAACGTCTGATATGGCATTGCAAAATATTGCTACTTCTGCTGTGGCCACCTTTTTCAAATTCGTGTGCCAGCCGGTGAAGTGCTCCATCGTTAGAAGATAGACGAGCGAGCCACGTTTCCTATAATTGCCACGATCAATCAGATCCATCCTGCTCGATGCTTTCCATTCCTTCATCACACCTAGGCGAAAGTACTCAAGCAATGGGATGAAGTGCAATGATACGGAGAAAGCAAAGCGGGTTGAAAGGAAGCTCCAATGGATGTTAGCTTTCAACGCCTTCCTGGTGTCTGTTTGATTACGTTCGTTCAATTGCGCCCGTGCTCGAAAGCATTTGAGTATCGTCGTTTATCGTACTCATTGGGTTGGTTTGAAGGGCAAAGCGTGGAAGGCACACTGGATAAGGATTTGTAACTTTTCTTGTCACTTTACTTTTAAATGCATAATTACAATTACAATTTCATTCTTTGCTGATTACGTTACACTGCTATATTATCTCAAATAAAAAAAAAAAATTCGTAAAAAAACAATTTAAAACACTTAAATATTTCAAAATAATTTTTTGTGGCTATTTTTAATAGAAAACGCCAGCAATGCATGATGAAGTATCACATAGTCGGACGCCCGAAATTTGTAAGACAATTTTTGTTCGACCTTCTTTTCCTTAAGCGTTCGAAAAGAAGGTCCTCACCTACGGGCGACCACAGTGTACACCCTGCAAGTCATACGGCGGAATCAACACAAACCCACCTCAACGTCCTTTCCCCTCAAACGGCTTCCAAGATTAATGCAAATACATTACCCGTAATGCGATGCGATTAGACTGATTAGATTAGAGCGCACGTCTATTTTGCGCTCCGGCCATGGAGCCAAACGCTTCCCGGTTCGGCCTTCTGAACCGAAACGGCCGGCCGGTCAATGTTTTTTGCACGTTTGCAGTGGAGCCCCGATCGGTCCGGGCGTCGGGCAAAACGACAGTCAATTAACAGTGACTTGAGAGCGTCTTTTCGGAAAGGCCGATGAAATAGAATCATTAGCCCGTTGACGGGGTCGGGTTTTTGGATCGGGACAGGATAACGATTCGAGACGCCGGAAGAGAAGCCGGTTGGCTGACCGGTGACGGTAGTGTCGGTACTGGGTATCGTGTCCCGTGTCTCGATGCTCGACAAATCAATTCATTACGTTGGATTAATTTTTGCTGCCACGTTGATCGATGAGGTGTGCTTGGTGGTGCGGATTGGAGCGCAAGAGTGAATTAATCGGTTTTTGGAAGGATAGTGCTAATCGTTTGTTCACACTCTGGATAAAATATCTTCATTTCTCTCAGTTTCATTCTACAAGAGAAATTGTTGGCAAAACGTAGTTGCTTAGCAACCAAAATGTAACGATTACTTTCAATTTCATGCACCGCAAGCAGACTGATTTCGATAGTAGGCCTGCTGTTGTGTCACGGCCGGGAAACCGTGACAAGTTTTACTGCACTTTGTTCCGCATCTCTTCAGGTGGTAAATGGTTCAACTGATAGCGTATCTTAAACCTTCGCCCAGCTGCTCGGCCGTTTCGTCCGGTATCGTCTGGTCTTAAATCGATGTCGCGAATGCGGTTGTGCACAGGGCGATAGAACTGGCTTTCGTCGGATGTAAGGCCACAGTGCATCCGGACGGGCAACCGCGGGCACCGTTCGGGGTGGAGTTGATTGCGCAATACGCCGGCTCTGCGTACGGTGTTGCCGCATGCGCATGTACGCATGATTCGATGAAGATCTGTTGCACGCGTGCGTCAATGTTTTTACATCTCACAAGACATAACACGTTTAGGAGATGTTGTAGAAAAGATTTCATTTTCGACATCGGCGTACAGTTGAATTTAGAGAAAAGAAATCAATAAATAAAACGAGATGTGAAAGCTGACATGAAATGCTGGATGCGGAACTGGAGTTCCAAACATAAAGTAACGTATGCGTGTGTTTCAGAATGTATGTAATACCTTTCTCCAAAAACAATGATTTATATTCAATGAATCGCAGTTATAATTGTTATTTATTCATCGAAGAACAATGAGATATGCAAGGTCAACTGTGTCACGGAAAAAGATATATTTTTAAATTAGTAAATAAATAGACTATGTTATATGACATAGAAAAAAAATATAGAAATGTACATTTTTTTTCTTGTTTTCCGTAATGTTTCTATGTTATGGTTAGCACCAACGTAATGTTGTGAGAATCTCCTTTGAATTCGCAATTATTGCAGATACAGATATCCTGTATGATATCCTGTATCCTCCTGAAACGCCATAGAATTCTAGAGGAAAAAAATGTTACCAAATACACTGATTGCAAGAACTAACAATGTTTAGATCATTGATGATTTATAAAAAAACTAAAATAATCAAAGTTATAATACTGAGAAATGTTATTGAAAAAACATTATGGAGCAGGCAAAACTCTTTTAGTTTCAATACTGCTTCAAAATTCCCTTTTTTATTCTTATTAGTTTTTAGTAGTTTTATATTTTGCTGTGATTTTAAAACTCTCCAGGTTTGATTACATAGAACAACTAGAGTGTTAAATACTGAAGTAATTTGGCCCCTTATAATAAATCAAATTGCAAATCACATTTAATCAGTTATGTGTGATATAAATAAGAAAATCCATTTTAACTTAGTTTGCTTAGAAATACTTTCCCTCGCCGCAACATAAACCACATAATCAAATAGCGGTCAGAAACATTCAAATGAAACTGTGGCAAAATAAACTAATCATTGTGGTTTCTATTTTGATTGCGTTACGTTTTATTTAGTTGGCTCTAAATAGCGAAATATGACTTTATTTATATCGTTTTATTTAATTTTATTTATTATTTATAATCTAATTTTATGTTTATACACTATATCAATCAACACGTTTTTAAAAACACCAGATATTGAAGAATAATTTGTAGATTTGTACAATTCTACATTTTTTTCACTTATTTTATTGAAACATCTCTTTCCATAGCTTTTCCAAATTGTGGTGAATTCTGATTTTCCATATCCTATTCTTTTCAGGGTACACCTTACAGTGGCTACACAGCAGCCTCCACAGACTGCGCCAACACGTTACCCTCATCGCCCTCGCCCACCTCCCTCGGCAGTATCCATAACCGGCAGAGCTTCAACTTCTGGAAGGCCGGCTCACAGACACCGCTCTCCGCATCGTCCTCCAGCAGTTCCTTCTTCCGACCAAACCAGCGCTGTCTGCTGTACAAGATACTTAAAGTGATCTGGCGCTACATAAAATGGCCACTCGGGCTGCTGCTGATCTGCGGTTTGCTCGGACTGGTCGTGTACTTCCTGGTTGTTGGTAAGATTCGAATATCTCTTGGACATTGAGTCCATCGCAGGCTACAGCGATCGAATGATGTGTCTCTTCTTCTCAGATCGTGATATCATGAGCAGTGGTCTGCTCGGCGAGGATGGCTACGAGGTGGACGAGAATTTGTCTATCGACTTTAACGATTTCACCAGCACAAACGATCTTCACTTTGACCATCGTTTCACCGGTAGCATTGCAAAGGAATCCAAACCCAAGGACGCACAGGGACCGGGCCGAACGGTGGACACAAAGTTCTCGTTCGGTCTGGACAACGATCTGCTGGCCGTGTTCGGTACGCACGCCAAGAAACCGTCGTTCGAGTGGCCTACGACGGCATCGACGACTACCGCCTCCGGCACGGAACGCCAGCGTACGGAGAGTGCGAGCGAGGAGCTGCCGGCATTGGTCGTGAAGGTGACGGATGCACCGATCCGCAAAACCAGCACCATCTCACTGAAGGATTACACCAAGGCACGGGTTGTGTTCGATGAGGAGGATTTCCTCGACGCGGACGATGGCCAAAGTCGTACGCAATCGGCACCAGCGCACCCGGAAGGCACGACCAGAGCGTACGAACCGGGCCATTCTACCGACTCAGCACGTCCAGCGATTCAGGTGGGACTCCGGAACGGCCCGGGACGAGGGACGGAGGTGCGGGGGTTCACCTCCGGCCATCAGAACAATTTTGGCGTCCCGATCGAGGAGGACGAGCGCCTGTTGCGCAAGCTGAACGACCAGCTGATGCAACTGGAGCACCAGAGAGAAGTGAATTGACGTTTTCCTTGTCTGTTTTGTTGTGGTTCTCTTCTCCTCTCTTTATTACACTGTGGGCGCTTTTTGTGCATGTTTTATTGATGTTTCTGTTATTCAACGTTAACCCGGAGATGCTTCAGCAAAAGGATTCTTAAGCGTTTACACGCACGCTTCATGTATCCAATAAGTTTTGGTTGAAACACTTCACTTTGGCATACGTTGGCTGGTTGTTAGCAAGTGCTATTGCACAGTGCAATACATTTTACTTGTTTATGCACACACACACACCCTTTCGGAGCACACCTCTTATCACAAGATAAAGCACAGTGTAACACAAAACTGCATGAACGCTTAGATATAGACACGATAGTAAACCAACAAAATTTGCATGCAACCTGAACCATTTCACACTTGGGGGCCTATTTCTTCGTGCTTTGAGTGTGTTTAGCATTTATGTGTGTGTGTTTTTTTCAATTGCTTGGAACTGAAAAATTGCCTAACATTTATCCTTCATTCACCGTTTGACTAACCAACTTAAAGACTAAATGCGCTTTTTTGCGAATCTCTTTACACGCTAGAAAAATGTAACCGTTGCATCAGCCACCACTGACTCCAGTCTGTATAGGACGAAGGTATCTCCGACCTTACCAATTCTATCGCGCTTCGAGATCACCACCGAGGGGCTAAAACGGTTCAACATATCGGAAGAAGGTAAGAGACACTTCAAGTGCAAGGCTCCTTGAAGATGTAAGCGATTCACACTGGTGTTATTACTTTTACTTTCCACTATCAGGCATCTGTCAGTCCACATCGTTGCCCCTGTGCCGAGGCGTTCTGCCCTACGATCTGACGGTCTCCAACAACCGGCAGCTCTCACCGCTCGAGTACGATCACTTTAAGTATTTGATCAATTCCAAGTGTTCGGTGCGTGTGGCAGAGTTTGTGTGTCTCGTCCTTGAGCCAGAATGTCGCCCAACGCGCATGGGAACGCTATCACCGTGCAAGCGTATCTGCAAATGTAAGTAATTTGTAGAATTTAGTCCTGTTCCGACTCCTGCTAAATTGAAATAATTTTCCTCCACCAGCAATTTTGGAACCGTGTGCCCATATCATTGCCAGCTCGGAAGCCTTAACAGCGACCTTCGACTGTGACAGCTATCCCGACTCGGACGATCGTAACGTTTGCGAAGATCCAACACGGCTCGGCCAGTGCTACGCCAACGAGTTCCGTTGTGCCGACTCAAGCTGCATACCCCTGCAATGGAAGTAAGTCAAATCGCTTCATTACCCCGCAAACGTTTTTCATTCCCTTGTGATGCCCTCTTTTTGCAGATGTGACAACATTAAGGACTGCCACGGTGGAGAAGACGAGTCCGACTGCAAGCAATGCGAGCGGGACGAGTACCGCTGCATGTCCAATGACAAATGCATCCCGGACAAGTGGCGCTGCGACCAGTTTGAAGATTGCCCGGACGCATCGGATGAGCTAGATTGCTACTACGATGAACCGACGACTTACCCGACAGCGTACGGCAGCCAGCGGGAGTATCCATTCGTGCAAGTACAGGTTCCCAACAGTCCGAACGGGTAAGAAGCGGTTTGTGGGAGCGCGAAGGGTGAAGCGCTTGCTATGTAGTGTAGCGGTGTAGAGCGGCACCAGGACATTGACCAAAACGATGGACGGGACCGCGATGTAGACCGATGTCTGGTAGCAGACATACCCGACCGGACCTTCCTCTTTGCACAGTAGAACACCTGCTAGCCTTTCACAATCACTATGTATGAGCGACACTACTATGGACTTGAAGGAACGCATCAGTGGTATGGACTGGAGTGCGTTTGTACATGTATCTATATATATATTTCCCAAAGCTTCGGACAATTTGGAAAAACCCATTGGACATAGAAGTTACTACTGGTGAATGTGTATGTGTATGTGTAGGTGACGGTGACGCCTTTAGTGGAACGAATCTGGTAAGAAACACGCAGAACTTTACTCTATGCGACTGCGGCTATTACTAGAAGCTTTGGGTTTTGTGTTTACAACTGTCTGGTGTGTTTTTATTTTGTTCATGGCGTGTGTTCTTCAACGTGAGACATGAACAACTGATTACTTAATACCAAATGGTTTCATATTCTTTTGGTTTTCTTTCACGCTCTATCAATGTACTGCTACAGTCGCCCTTATATTACGATCACAAACGAAGATCGTACGCAGGCAGAGCGTCACCGAGGCTCCCAAGAGGTGGTCCCATCCGGTGCTCGGGACTACGCCAACTATGGTACTTCGGAGGAAGATGAAGAAGGTGACAAGTATGAGCCAACAGCGGCCGAAAATGCACCCTTTGTAAATCGACACCGGAATCACACGCAGGAAGAGAACAATGTGTCTGCCACTGGCACAGTGGAGGTGACTACAACCGTCCGATCGGGCGCAAAATCGGCCGAGGACCAAACAGAGGCGGAAACGAGTCGTACGGTGTCGGTACCGAAGTCTTTAGGTAAGGATATCGCTTTCACTGCAGCTTGACACGTCGCGTTTCAAACATTTGTTTTGGCCTTCCCCTTTCAGTCAACTTCCAGGACAGCAAGGAAATCATGATGACGTCGGACTCGGAGAATGATTTCAAGATCAGCAGCACAAGCCGAGATTTTTTGACGACCGCACACGTGTCCCCCTGTCCCGAGGGTGAATTGCGCTGCGTCAGTGGTATCTGCATATCGATCAGTCAACTGTGTGATCGGGTAAGGCGACATTCGGGGGGAAAATTTGAATCAATCCATACGTTACAAACTTCGTTTTCGTTTTTGCAGGTTGCGGATTGTGCTGATGGAGCTGACGAGACGGGATGTACTTACAAAGAATAGCAAAGGGGAAGAATTGTTTGCAGAAAGAAAGCAAGGTTCAACGAGAACCCCCAAAAGCGTGATTGGCTATCCGTTTTTTCTAACAACTCATCGAAATCATTGAACACACACACACCCTGTTGCATGATATTTACATTGTTGATTCGTATTAAAGGAGCATATAGTAGTACCATTCGAATCTCAAGATCGCAACCAATGATCGGAGCTTGTGAATATGGCTCCGATGTTAAAAGGCGATCCTGGCGCTACCTAGAAAAAGGGTATTAATATTCTTCATTCTGTTCATAATCTGTGTGAGAGGCAAACTTTACATCCATTTTAAATGATCATTTCTATCCGTTCAACATCATCATGCTAGAATAGGATTGTTTTTACCATAGCTAAGTAAGAGCGTTTCATCTCCCAAACGGTATTCTGTTTGCCAGTGCGTGGCAAAGGGAAAACCAAAAACGTTTACATTACCACAAGCTCTCCGCGCTTTGTACATAGAGACGGCACTTCGAAACACTCACATTTCATTTATCACTCTTGAGAATCTTTTGTAAATGTTTTATCCCTAAACCAGTAAATAAAAGATGTTAAAAAAAGTGTTTTTAACGTTTTTCTAGTCGAGTTTTTTTAACGTTAGCGTTCTCTGACAGAAAGAAATATGGTCGCAACGAAATCTGGTAGCTTTTTAAAGACTCTGTCTGCCATCTTAAAGTCCTTCATGAACTATGTACTATTTGTTTTTCATCCGCCATTGAGAAACCATTACATACGGAAGAAGTGTTTTAGTTTTTAAGTCCAAATGTTTGTGTAGAAAAGAAGGAGAATAAGGATTTCTTTGCGTCTGTTACCAATCTTGCTTTATTTGAATGTCTCATCCAGCCAACACCCGTGCCTGTTGCGTTGGGCCGCTTGCGTTGGGATACTAGCTACAATCGAGACATTTCAAACTTGATAAACGCCTGCTAGGTATGCAAACGCAGTATATCAACGGTCTATAAAGTCAAATCCAACCGGATGTATAAAACATTGAGTTCTTGCTGCTTCTTGGATTGGAATAAAAATTATTGCACTAAAATAGATAAAATTGCTCAATTGGAAACTCTTTGGTAAAACTTGAAAATTTTGAAAAAGCTCCAACGGCGCTTAGATGAGTCACTGCTATTTAGCCGAGGAAAAAACTCGAAGAAAAAAGGCTATGAGAGCGGTCGCAGGACATGGTCAAACCCTTTTTTTCTGTTTTGTGTTTCCAGAACAAATGCTCTGAGAAAAAAGGTAACAGAAGAGATGGAGGGATGGTTAGGTGAATATAAGTTAAAGAATTTATTTATTAATTCGAAGAATGAACATGACATTCCTGGTCAATGTTCTGCAGGAGTATTGCATGAACTCCATTAAATCTGAAATCTTATCTTAATTGCTTATCTTATCTAATCTAAATATTATGTTATCTTATCTTAAAACAGTTATGTAACATATAACAGTTTCTATATGATTTTCTTCATTCTAAGGAGTGTAATTCTGAATATTGCTGACGACTACCATATTATTTTCTTTCCTCGATTAATCTGAGTTTATTATTGATATTTATATTTTTTATATCTTCCCTGTGACATTCGTCTAACCCTCATCTGCTGTAGCAACAGAAAAATTCTCACATTCAAATTTTGAATTTCATTAATATCGTTAATATTTAAAACTTGGGATGTACAATTTGACTTACTCAATATTACAATATACTATAGCACAATGTTGTAGTGCAATGAAAAATCTAGAATAAATACAAAGACAGTTGTTACTAGGAAATATGCTCCATTTATTCAAGATTTGTAGACAATATATGTAAAGGATTTTTCATCTTGCAAAAGTAAAAAACTAACATTTGTTATGCCCTCATGTTTTATTTGACATGTATGTAAGTCCAAAATAATATTAAACAAACTTTACAAATTGAAGTTATGAACCCACTAAACACCTGAATATTATGGAATTAGTTTGTAGGCAGCACCAGTGCAAACTACAAACAACCAGGCGTCCACTTTATCTTGCACCACACATACGAACGTCCACCGAAAGGGCGCTGTGGCTGTAGAACTAAACGCACACACTTTACCAAATGGTTTTGTTTATTTCAGTAGAGCAACGAAGCAACGAAAACAAAGCGAAGGGAATTCCCATGATAAGGTTCAAAGACCAGTGACTCACCACACGACAATCAAAATAAAGCAATTTATATTGGCATCCAAAAATTTAACTCAATTATAAATTAATTAGTATGATAAGGAAGAACACATTAAATATGAAAATAAAACAAAGTATGCTTCATTCAAATTACAGTAAGTATATATCACCCTTATCTTAAAAACGCCGGTAATGTGTAGCAACAATCTGAGGCAGGTGGCCGTACACTTGTTTTCCAACGCCAACAAAACATTCTTCGTATGTTCGTGTGTTTGACGGTATTGGTGCGTCGCGCTCGACTCTCCCGGCATTGCACAATGGGTTTAAATAATGTTTTCAAATCATAATCCTTTTTAATAAATCATGTTTGTTCTTTGCATTATGTTACAAAAATATAACATTATATGATTAGATTAAAAAAAAAACAAAGAGTTTTTTAATAAACAGGAAATTTAACTTTACCACTGATTAGGGTATCAAGAATAATAGTTTACATGCTTAGTTTTTAAGGAACTCTCGTCTTTTCCGTTCGGTACAAAACGTCTTTTGACAAAGTTAATGTTATTTTTTTGTTCATTACACAAATAAACCACTGCACTGTTATGAACATCCTTTTCTTTCAATGTCACATTCAAAAGTAAAGCATTCTAGCATTATTCACTTAACACGAAGCAAACGCAACTATCACCCAAAATTAGTGGCAATTAGTAAATTAGTGACAAATAATGATTTAGCCATAGCTTTCCTACGATGTTCAACGAATAACATATTGCCAAAAGAAAGGCTCTAATAATAAAAGAAAAAATCAATACAGTAATATATAATGGAAATTTCTAGTTAAAATATAAAGTTTTTTAAGCCAGCGAGTCGAACAATCAATATGAAACGTGAATGAAACAAAATCGCAATCTGATGTGAGCACTCCAAGAAGGAATGTTTGGACATGTTTTAGTGTCTGAAACGATAACGCTTTTGAAGGTTCTTATAATAGGATTTTTTTATTTTAAGAATCTGAGAATTTCACTGAACGAATGCTAATTGAAATTTCTTCTACATTTTGACTATAGTTTGATGAAGTAAATGAGTTGATCCGAAGTTTCTCGGTTGTCTATGAATCTGTAATGTTGTCCAGATAATGATGCTTCCTACTTATTTAGAAGATGAGCCCATCAACTGCCATTATTCAGACACTGACCCATTTTAAAACATTTATTTACTATTTTAATTTTTTAATGGAACACTTCTAAAAAAATCATAAAATTTTTCAAACGCATCAATACTTTCTTTCCGTTGTTGTTTCAATGTGCCCATAGTCAGGCCCTAGTGACTCTCTCGTGTACACTTTCATTAGTCATTTATCAACGCGACTGACCGCATGCTGTACGTATAAATTTTAGTTCGTCAGTCTGCAAACTGCTCCATGCATTCGTTACAATGTGTTCGTTTGGTGGTGAATGAAATGTGACTCGGGTTCGCAGATAGTTCTTACAGACGTATAAACAAATGATGCAAAAGTTATAAACTAGTTAAAAGTGTAGTACTCTCACGAGTCAATCTCGTTCGTGTTTCAGCGGTAGACGAATTAGATCTACACTCCTCTATTCGCTCTCTCACGCAAACTCGCTCTGTTTTGTGTCTGTAGCAAACAGCCGGATGTTATCGTTCTAGCTCGGTCGCTGTTTCATCAAACGCCAGCAAGAATGTTTGCAACTTTTGCCCCGATGACTCATCGCACATAATGTCTCCGTGTGTCTCTCCGAACATGTGTGTAGGGCTTGTGATTTCAGTTCAACCATATGATTGCCGATGGTTAGCTGTTTAGTGTAACAAGCTCGTACATAATCACAAATTAACAGCTTACCCATTTCGCAGAAAATGTTTAGAACAACAGTGCACAGCAAACCTTTGCAAATAACTCTTACAAGTCGTGCGGCGAAGTGGAGAATGCATAACAACTGCAACAAAAGTGCTGAACACACTGAATACAATTGTAATTGATAAGCGCATCGTCGCAGTTGAAAAAAATACATACAGAAGTAAGAGGCAAATGTAGCACACAGATTCAAATCAGCAATTAAAATAACAAAAAACAACAACGAGTGTAAGCAACTGGCCGGCGAGAGTGCTTTCGGTGAATTATTTACTTAGAGCAGAAAAAACGACACGAAAATGTCCCGCACGGACTATGTGATTGTACAGGTAAGTGCTGTAAGCTGTCTAGACTAGGTGATAGTAAGGTAATCCCGGAGCGTGATTTATGGCCCTACATTGTGCGGTATATTGAATTTGAGGGGATTTGCATTCTGCACCCATGCACCGTGAAATGAAATATTCAACCATCCTAGACTTTCGGGAATGGGAGACAGGATTTAATAAATCATCCCAGACCATACCGATGTGGTCGAGTTCAACCAAAGTGTTTCACATAATAATTGTTTCCGGGAGTAGCCAAATTAATAAATAGTGGAAGATATCTTTATATATCTTTTTTTAATGATCCAAATAGTTTTGAAAGCAAAAACTTTGCTGATTTCATTCAATTCTGATTTGTTCACCACATTTTGAATTTGAAAGTGAAACATTAATCCTGTTAATCCTGCTGTAATATAAAATGCATAAATAAACTAACATATTTACCATGGTATAGTAATACTTAAACTAATCTGTATTGCCCAATACGTTAGGAAGACCTTTCCTTAACCTTCAATTCAATTACCTACTCAGACATGTTTTGCACAATGAATGTTTGATAACATTTTCTGTAAATAAGCTTTTTATTATAAATCATTATTTATAACATGTTAGCAAAAATATGATTTTTTATTTCTTAGCACATTGCTTATTTCTTATTCGAGTTGTTTCTCTTTATTTCTACTTTATAGAAAACGACCCAAAACAAAAATTTTAAAAAGCTTCAATTTTGCGTAATTTCATTTTTCAACAATCCTCCTGGATTTTTTTTTTTTGTAAAATCCTAAACGATTCAAATTATCAACCATTTGGCAACACGGCCTGGCTGTTACTACCGAATAAAAAAATCCTCAACCATTACTTGTAAGGAATAAAACGATTACGTCTTTCAGTAGCGAAACCCGTTATGCTTTGATTATTTTACGCCATTTAATAATCCAATTTTAATTTCAATTTCATCTTCAAGCAAATCAATTTATTCGATTTCCACTAAACTAACGAATAATCATAATCAACGAATTATTGTTTGGTATTTCGGGGAATGGGTCAGCGTAGTTCAAGTTCTGATTCAGAAATGATAACCGGAGTAATCGAAGTAACCTGTATAACCCGTTTGAGGCCATTAAACTCTTATAATTAGCTCTACGCTCTCCGTAACAATTATTATTAGTGGTGGTAAAATAATTTTACATTGTTTTATGTGTTGCAATTGAATATGAATTGCCGCAAAGATTTTTCTCTCGAAAACCCTCCCCGCTTCTGTCCAAATTGGTTGACAATTAAATTCTCAACTACTTACAATGCTCAGTCTGTCTGAAGCTGTCCTTAAATTATATTTTTTATTTCTACGTGTTTGAACTGGCTTTCCCATAACTAATTACTTACTTTAGTTCATTGTCCATTAGTTTGATTTATTATTCGCTGTTCAACGAAGCAATACGGCCTGGTTGTTGCTACTATCTACTGAAGTAATCGATGCATGGATAACCTGGTCTGGAAGGAGGAATTCGCCGACTTCAGTTTTGGTCTCAAACTCAAACTCTAATTTGAAAGACAGCACTCTAATAGCGTTTTGATAAAGTTAGGGTCTCGAACATTCGTAGTGATCTTAACAGTTCAATAGTCATGCACACAACTGTGGTGTGAAAGGACTCCTGCTTGATGAGTTCGATGATATTATAGAAATCTGTTCAATCTCATAGAAGCTGTACTTTTGTTAAATACATTCATCGCTAAATACACACAGTATTAAATGCAATTGCTTCGAGCGGCCGTCAAAGTGGTTATTAGAATACGTTATGCGACATGTGATTTATATATAACAGAGCATTTTTTCCAGATGGATCTCTTAATTCAGGAAAGTATTAGAGGGAAATAAACTAAGGAGATAAGCGAGAGTATTACTCTGAAGGCCCACAGTTATTATAAAATTCACAAGACTGCTCTATCCACAAGAGTTAAATCATTGATCCTTAAAGTGGTATGATCATCGAGGTGACATCGAAGAAATCTATGTTTTTAAATAGGATAGGATGAGATAACGAGTTCCTGGAACCGTAAAGTTTTTACTTGGCCAAGCTAACGAATTTATTCAGGTTTGTTGATAAGAAGCGGTTTAGCAAAAATCTATGCTGTGAGAGGGAATTGTTCATTAAGAGAAAAAAAAAAATCTAAAAATGAGTCAATCGTGGCGATTGTGATAGATTTGTTCCATTCCTTGAAAGATCACCTTAAAGTATTTTTGCAAACAATCGACCTGGTCGAAGATCAAGTTCACAAGATTTGGTAGGAACTGTTCGTTATTTTAATAGCTAAAAATTAAGTAAATTTTAGCTATGCTTAGTTTGGATAGATTTCACAGACCTGAAAACATAATCAATGCTACTAAACCATTTAGAACATTAAAAAAGAAATATTTAAAAATCCACGGCCGTCTCAGAAGGATAGTAAACTGTCAATTTAAACAACAAATGCATCCCCAGCTCAAAAGCAATCGTCAACTCGCCGATTGCACATTGTAAACCATCGTTTCAACACAAACAAAGAAATTCTTCATTCCACGAAACGTCATCCAACTAAACACCTCAAACAGTACGGGAAAAAAGTAATAAATAATATAAACACCAAATAAAAAAGAGGTTGCAGTAGTAAAGTGAATTGCGGACGGACGGCGGTGCTGGCCTTTACTTTCGCGCGTACAATATACGGATCCACTGAAACGAAAAGGAAAAGCGAACTTGCGAAAGTGTTGTTTGGCAATGGTCCGTGATTGAGTCCGATTGTGCATGCGCATAGCTGGAAGTCGATAGCACCGATCGCGAGTGCCAAAAGGGGGAGGCCCACTGTTTTAAAACATGCTGCGCCTTCTGTTTTGCGTGGAAAAATAAATAAGGAAATAGTTTGTTTAAAACAGTAATCGGTAAGCCTATTGCGCATTGCTGGGAATCTCTCAGTGTGGTATTTAGTTTACTTTCCCTTAACATGGATCACAAGCATGATAGCAATGATAATGTAATGAAACACTGGGAAGAATAGACAAAGTCGCGAGTGGTGCCCTTCATGGATCAAACGTCAATTATGTTCAATATAAGATCGTACCGTTGCGATGATAAAGAAGATACGTGAGCATTTCAAGATCAACCTGTGGCTGGAACTGCTTCCACATTTATCTCAATTTTAACCTTGTTCTGGCTTTGAACATAAAAGAACACATTTTTATCGCTTATTAAATGTTTCATCATGTTTATCTCTTTTATCAAACAATAATAATTCATATTTATTCCACCCTTTACCGTCCTCTATAGACAAAATCCTACATCCTTAGGATGAATCGGGAAGAAAATCTGTGCTGGTTTCATGGAAAAATCTCTCGCGAAGATGCGGAGGACATTTTAAGACGAGGTAAGCACTATTGCCATACTAACGCATACTTTCTCCGGGTAGAGTTAATCCGGGTAAGTTAATTTCATTTAATTATTATCATGTTTCCGCACAGAGGGCAGTGATGGCGTATTTCTGGTGCGCGAAAGCTCCTCCTCCGAGGGTGACTACGTGCTGTCCGTGCTGTTCAAGGGCGAGGTGGTACATTACGCCATACGACGCCACGGGGACGATGCATTCTTTTCCATCCACGACCATACGCCGATCCATGGGCTAGATTCGCTGATCGAGCACTATCAAAAGGACAAAGGAAATCTGGTAACCCGACTCCAGGTGATCTGTCGCAGCGATCCACCGCCGCATGATGTGCGCAGCCATGGTACCACGAACCTGCTGCACCGGGCGACGAAAGAAAGCAACTATACAGTCGTGTCGGAGCTGCTCAAGTGTGGCTACCGGAACATTGATTCAAAAAATCAGGACGGTCAAACGGCGGTGCATCTTGCGTGTGTGCACGCGGACGACAAGATTCTGCTGAAGCTGATCGAGCGTGGCGCCAACATCAATAGTCGCGATGCCAAAGGCAATACCCCACTGCATGTAAGAGTGCGAACATATGCTTATCGGAGGACAGTGTGGTTAATTGAGTTCCCTTTGCTTCCTTTCAGTATGCTTGCGCCAAACGAAACGGGTTGGAGATGGTACGAATGCTGATCAAAGCATCGGCCAGCCTGCAGGCACGGAACAGTGAGACAGGTTGGGTACCGCTGCACGAAGCGGCCGACAATGGTAACATGGATGCAGTGCAGGAACTGTTAAGCCATCGCGTGCCGCACCGTCCGCGCACCAACTTTGGTGAGATGCCGTCGGATTTGGCCCGCCTTCGCGGTCACCATCAGGTTGTTGATTTTCTTAACGCATATGAACCGCCGCGTCCACACACGCACCGTGATCTGTGGTACCATGGTACGCTGGAGCGTATTGCAGCAGTCGAGTATCTGAAAGACTTTGCCGCAAAGCTGTTGCCCAGTCTGGTCCACAAACAACAGCAGCAACAGCAGGAGCGCGAAAACAACAAGGAGAACAGCGAGTGTCTAGATGGGCTGGAACAGTCTACCTCGGGTGCTTACCTGGTGCGCTACTCGGCCAAACAGAACGTCGACGTGCTGACGATGCTGTACGGGAACGAGCCGAAACATTTCATCATCCAACGCCAGCAGGACTGGCTGTACATTGACGAAGGTCCGTACATGAACTCGCTCGAGCACCTGATTGAACATTACACGCGCTTCTCGGATGGATTGCCGATCAATCTGCGCTTTCCCGTCCGACCTGGACCAAAGCCTCCGATTCCGGCGTTTGCAACGATACCGAAATCGAAACATCGGTTGCATCGTTCCACCACCGACGGTGTGCCGTCGGTTCTGTCATCGCCTCAGCACAGCACGAATGGCGGTTCCATGCGGACGTCCGGACTAACAAGCATGTTTCGTAAGTCGAGTGAAAGTCAAAGCATCACTATTACGCCACTGTCGCCAACGAAGGGTCAGCCGATGCGGAACCTTTCCGTGCCGAACGATGCAATGTTGCAGATGAATCGGGTTGGGCTGTTCGATCGCAGTCCAGAACGGAGTGCTCCCGAAACACCTCGGCGGACGTCGAAAGGAGGGGCCACCTCACCCAGCACAGATGAACCAAAAACTAAACCAAGCAACAGCAATGCCTCACCGACGCTAAAGAAAGCAATAATGGACGGAATGAAGAGCTTGCGAAAGAGCAAACCGAAGGCGAAATCCGCTGCCACCGATCCCGAGGGTGCTGCTGGCCAGGTGGAAGTGATCCCATCCTCCACCGTAAATACGTCGTCGATCGAGCCCACGGTGAGCCCTTCGAAGTTACTACAGCAGTTGAAGTTTTCTTCTGACTTCAACCTTGTCGCGAGTTGTGCCGCGGTGGATGATATTTACAAAATCCCAACCAACAACTGTGCCATCGTTGACATCGACATCGGTGAGCCACCGGTCGCTGCCACCGTTCCGGTACTGTCCACGTCTTCGCTCGCAAGCCTCACCGACGACACGGAATTGCCGCCAGCGATCCCTCCCAAACTATCGTCACCCGTGCTCGATTCCGTTAACAATAACGAACCCGCCGTCGCGCCGGACTACTTTACCCAGAGCGACGATCCGCTGCGATCCGACCGACTGCCGGACAACGAAACGGAAGAGATTTACTTCGTGGAAGCTCCACTACCGCCACCGGTGCGAGCAGGTCTGGAAGCTGCAGCCGCTGCCGCCGCCGGTAGTGCTAACGTGCTCAACAATAACATCAGTGGAACTCCGGAGGACGTACTACCACCGTCTGCCATCCAACCTTCCCGCAGCATGCCTACTAACTACATCATGACGAAAACCGTACCAATCTTCAGCAGCATCTCGGTGGAAGAATGTCAAACACCAACTAGTCCCACCTGTGGGGGACAGATGCGCGCCAGTAAGCTGTTCGAACGGCTCGACTCAAACCAATCGTCATTCAGCCGTGCCAGTGTGCTCAGCGGTGAGAGTGTCTTTTTCGCCATGTTCCAACAGCAACAGCAGCAGCAGCAGCAGCAAAACCAGTCCAATTCTTCTACGCAACCCGAGGGACCGAACTACTTCATCCCGAAAGAATGCATCCATGCCGAAACCGTTCTGGGACGGGGCGAGTTTGGGTTCGTGTATCAAGGCTTCCTAGAACCGTGGCCAGTCGATAATACGGGCTACCAGAGCGGAGGGGTCCAGACCGGCGGCAGCAAATCCAACCCACCGGTAATGGGTCGTGTCCCGGTGGCAATTAAAAAGGTGATGGACAGCCAAGAGCGACGGGATCGTACAGATTTCTTGCGCGAAGCAAGTGTGATGATCAGGTTGCGCCACAATTGTATCGTGCGGTTGATCGGTATCTGCAAAGGACCACCGCTGATTATGGTGCAGGAGCTCATCTCGCTCGGCTCGATGCTGGTGTACATCACGAAAAATAAGACCTCCATCAATCCAAACCAGGAGATGATGATTTGGGCGGCACAGATTGCCAGTGGTAAGTGTTCCGTGATTTGTTTTTAGAGGTTTTACGATCTAATATGAGTACTGTGTGCCTTTTTCGCTCAGGCATGCAATATCTAGAGGAGAAACGTTTCGTGCATCGGGATCTGGCGGCGCGAAATATTTTGCTGGCAAATAAGTACCAAGCCAAAATATCAGATTTTGGACTGTCGCGTGCAATCGGTGCCGGGCAGGAGTATTATCGCGCTAGTCAGGGCGGCAAATGGCCCATCAAATGGTGAGTAGAAGATTTTTGAAATTAAAACATTTATAATATGTGGGCTGCTGAACCCATTAACGCTAATCATGTGGCCACCTTTTCTACAGGTACGCCCCCGAGAGCTTCAACTTCGGCACATTCTCCCATGCCAGCGACGTCTGGTCGTTCGGTGTAACGCTATGGGAAATGTTTTCCTACGGTGCACCACCGTACCACGACATGAAGGGTGCCGACGTGATCAAGCTAATAGAGGACGACCAGCGACTGTCGCAACCGGACGCCTGCCCGGACAAGGTGTTCGAGGTGATGCGCAACTGCTGGCAGTACAATCCAAAGCTGCGCCCAACCTTTCGCTTCCTGCATCGGTTTTTCTCCGACGATATTGAGTACCAAAATCTGCAGGAACTGGTCGGGACGGGAGTTGAGATCAACGCCAACACGGCAGTGACGACTGGAGGTAGTAACAACACTACCAGCAATACGACGACTACATCGACAACGAAGGAACCGATTGCTACCCCAGAGGAGGCAACATGCGACGATGCCGCTCCACAGGTGATGCCCTACTAAAAGCGGTGCGTCCCTTTGGGGTTGTAGAAAATAATGTCTACCCAATTACTACGTATTACTCTTCCCGAAGAGCTTCTGTAAAGGATTTTTAGACTATTGGTTGCAGTATAAGATGATCCAACTTCTAGTATTGGCAAATATTGCAGGACTATTTGCAGCATGCTTTTTTTATCCATCGCGATCGCGATCCAATGTGTCTGTATACGCGATCATCTTTTATTTAACCACACATATTTATTTTATTTTGACCATTCCTCTTTATACGCTACGTGTTTCTGTTTTTAATCCACTTTTTACCTATTGAAGGATGCACCGTTTCCCACGCACTAGTAGCATTAAATACAGATACAGCAAACGGAGAGAATTATTTATTCCACGTGTTGAAAACACGTTTGTCCGTGTTTTATCGCTGGAGCCATTTCGATTTCTGTAGCAGGAAGACGGATTCTGTTTGCCATTTAGGAAAAAAATTGGCTGTTGAGATGCGTACACAACAGAGTGATCGCCGCCGGTGTCATATTAAACTCTGTGTCATAATGCGAACTGTGGGTGCCATGCCATCATCATTCGCTGTGGTATTTCGGGACAGCTTGCCACTCAAATTGTTGTATTCGATCTATTCATGCACAAAAAAAATTACTCTATTATCTTATTCGTATATCGGTGTTAACGTACGGTGCTAGTCCTTGGAGAGAAAAGGGAAATTGACCCCTAAAACAGTGCAAAAGTTGGATGCAATGAGTGACCGGTGCGGTCTTATTAGGCAAAAATAGATGCATTTTTCATTTAATAGTTACATCTTTATCTAAAGCGCTTGGTGCGTGAAATAGCTGCTTCTTAAATTTCGAAACATTTATTTAAAGCTGACCCAGACAAGCGGATAGTATTTAACGTATACTGCAGCAAAATTAAACCGTCCGCTCTAGAGCGATTGTATTGCAATTTACACATCCGGGTGAAAGGGATAATGCCAAATAAAATTGTCATCAATCAAGCTACACCGAAAGCTAATCAAAAAAGGATATTAAATCGCAAACAAAAGTGTAATTAACTGAAACTGTAAACCCTGTCATTCGTTGGTACTAACTAAGTCGTTTTGATAAGAATAAAAAATGGTTGTAATGGTAAACTTTAAATTGTTTAAAAGCTTTTACGCTATGGTGCATGTTTCTATCGTACAATAATAATTACAGCCCATATACAAGACAACAGCGACTTACATGAACTTTATTACAGAGTACATCCTAACATTACGAATGTGGGACATAAATGTGGGAACTTAAAAAAAAGCCGTTTGCTATCACTGGTACCGCACGATCACGGAGCTGTGAAACGAATCCTTCATCTTAACACAAATAAAACACAATTTTCCACACAGCATCAAACAGATGGGGACAAGCGTAACCATCTTCCTTCTCCCAGGACGTGTAGCAGGACCCGACCTCTCTAAGCGATCTGAACGCCACTCTGTGCGCAATACTTCTGTAGCGCCTCCTGATGATCGGCCGGCAGGGCAGCAATCAGCGTACCCACCTTGCCAGCGTTCGCCTGTGCCAGCTTGCCGAGATTCTGTACCAGATGCTGGCGCACATTCCCAATGTCCGGCAGTGGATCGACCGGTTTCGCCTGTGCAAAGTTGAGCTGCGAGTAAGCGGCCTGATAGCCGGGCACGTCTTCAATCTCGATAAAATTGTCCCCATCGATGGCCGACTCGTCCGGTGGCAGTTCGAAGATCTGCACCACCGTCTGCAGCAACAGCGGCCAGTAGCGCACGTACGGTTCGGCCAACAATTCCGGACATTCGCACAGCAGCTTCGTGACGCCCACGGATACAATTTTCTGCTCCAGTTCGCCCGAAACTTTGTTAATGTCGGGAATGAACACGCGCTCTAACACCATGCCAAACATTCTGCAGGGAATGAAAGGGAGATTATAAGAAACGACCCAGACAACCGCAAATCCACCGATCCATTGTGTTACTTACTGCGTCTGAATGCTTTCGATCATCTGAATCAGTGCCTGCGGTCCAACGTGCGCTGTGTAGAGGCAGAGAAAAACGATAAAGCTTCGCACAAACTTGGTCGTTTTAGAAGAACTTAGTCGCTGGAATAGCAGGGAAAATATTTGTCGCATACTTCGGCCTAGCTCCTCGCTAAAACGAAAGTGTGAAGCAATAAACAAAACAATTGTGTTAAAACTTTGGCATCGGAGCAAGTATTGGGTAAATCAATCGTAAGATTTAAACCGAATGATGATTGGATGTTTAGATAATGCGTGTACCAATTTTAAAAGATTCTAAAAGAGAGATAAAAGAAGTCTCAAAGATCTTGAGATTGGTGAGTCTTAGGATTCAGGTTCACGAACTTCATGATCTTTGTTAAAGAATCATACGATTTAACTTACGCTGGATAATAAAGGAGTAGATTCTGCAGCAGGTAGAATCCCTCGTGATCGTTGTTCTTCGAAGCGATCATCTTCTGAAACACGCCCAGCACACCATTTAGCTTGTCGTCGGCGGAGATCTGTGCCGAAGCTTGACGCACGAACGCACACAGCAGACGGATCAGTGGAGTTACATTACCGGGGCGTTCCCACAGAGCGGGCGTGAGTAGACAGGGGAAAAGGGCCAGGTAAGTGTCGGGAATGCTGCTCTTGCCTTCGCGTATCTCCAAAAAGAGCGATAGCATCTGGAACACGTAGGGCATGAATTCTAGAAAAGCAAAAATAAACAAATTCAATCAAAGAAACCCAGCGGCAGAACAAGACTGATCGCGTTCGAACACCTACCCAGCACGTCCTGCTGAAGAATGCCTTGGAAAACGGGGAAAAGTGCCTCCTCGAACGAGCTCACCGCATTGGGATCGGCTTTGCATACCAGTCTGCGGGAAGATAATTGGAAGTTTAATACACGTTTTCATCCCTTCAAAAGAATGTCCAACTTACTTCACGGCAAGGGAAAGCGTTTCAAACAGATAATGATTAAAGTGTGGTTTCGATGGGTTCTTGGCAACGGTGGACAGAATATCGGTCAGGCGCGGCAAAACCACGATCATGAACGGCAAGGACGCCTCTTGTAGCGTGTTCAGCACGCGCATAATGCACTTCATGATGTATTCGTTCTCGTTCGAGCCCGGGACAGTGATGGCTGCAAACAGACCGGCAATCAGTTCCGCACTGAGCGGTGACAGAATTTCCTTCGTCACGATCGGTTGCTTGTCCGGACCGCGCATCGTGAGAATCTTGTCGATCGTGCAAGCCGCGTACGTGTGCACCACGACGCTGGCCGCCGCTAGGTGCTTCGCGACGAGCGGCATCGTGGCAACGATTATCTGCGGCCCCAGGATCGTGCGGAACGTCATGATGAACTTCAGCGCGTCCGCCTTCAGCACCGGCAGCTGATTAACGTCCGCCCGCTCCAGCTCCGGAATGATCTGCTGCTGGGTGAACTGGGGCAGCGGCACCAGCTCGGACGCCTGCGTAACGCCGTGCTTCTGCGTCTGACCCTTCGATGCCATCGACGTGACGAGGTAGATGGCCGTGTCCTTCGCCTTCCAATTGTTGACTGGATTTTCCGCATACTTGGTCAGCAGCACCTGCAGATACTGGCCAAAGATCTCCACAATCTTTGCCTCGAACCGCTGCAGCAACGATTTCACCAGATCGCAGGCGGCTCGGCGGCGTGTCTCCACATCCGAACCCTCAATGTCCCGCCGGATGTACTCCTCCGGATTATCCTCAAACAGCTCCTCGTCCGACACCCGGAAGTCCATGTTAGGAATGATGACCTTCTCGCAGATGCTCGCCAGCACGTTCGGGTCCTCGAACAGATGCCGGTAATGGTTACGATCAGCCACCGTACTCAAGAATCGTAGCGCATTCGAAACGAGCGAATCGTACTTGGTGTGAATGTGTGTGTTCACCAGCAGCTCCCAGACGGCCGTCACAAACTGTGGCATGTACGGGCCAAACTCTTCGTCATACTTTAACGCGTACATGCACAGGTTCTCGCAGATCTGCGACCGTAAGTGCTCGAGTACACCGGAATCTTCATCATCATCCGTCTTCAGACACGGCACATCTACCGTAAGCAGCCCGTGGAACGCCTTCATCCACGTCTCCATGTTGTCCTCGAAAAATTCGGGCAAATCCTGCGAGTTTAGGGAAAAGAACACCTTGCACACGAGCACGAGCGAATTGTAGATCACGCTTAGTGCTTCCTTGTTCCCCGCGTGGGCTTCCGCCAGCCCGAGAGTGGCTTGCAGAAGATCGGTCAGCGGTTTCGCCATTTTATCCAGCACGTACTTAATCTCTTCCCACAGCTCCTGCGACTTGAACTCGTACCGGTACCGCTTGAAGAGCGAGTGTGCCGTCTGCAGCACACCGTTGATCACGTGAAAGTCTCCGGTGGCAAACTTGGCAATCATTTCGTCCATCAGCTCCGGCCACTTGGTCGGGAAGTCGTATTTCCCGATAATGCTGACCGCATCGCTCAGCTGCTTCTGGATGGCGGGCGGCGATTTGAGCATCATCGGTACGATCAACCCCTTGATGCCGGTGCGGTCCGATTCGCTCACCTTGTTTGGCCCATCATTGTCCAGATGGAAGCCCCAGTTGCGCTTGACAAAGTTCTTAAACGCGATTGCGGCAGCCACCCGGATCGTCATATCCACCTGGGGCCGGTCGATCAAGTGCAGACATAGCAGCGGATAGTTTTGGCTCACCTCGATACTCTCGATGAAGCGTTCCGCTGAAAATGGACAGAAAAAGGTCACCCACGCGCAATAACAATACCCCATCCCCCAGCAACATGGGGCGACTGTAACGCAGAGGACGCACATGGGGCGTAAAGGGTGCCCGTGCGTTCGCTCTCGAAACCTACCTGGACGGCGCACTTCCGGATCCGGGTTAAGTGTCTGCTGCAGGTAGTTGGCCAGTCGCTCGAAATTGTTCTCGTTGATCTCCATTTTTCCCCGCCAACTGTGTATGCGTACGTGCGTGTGTGTGTTTCACCGACAAAGACCCGCTTTACCGTCGTCCCGCCTTGTATGACGCGCTCGTGACTCGTGTACCAAAATTGCACCAGGCACGCAAGATCGGAACACACTCTATCACTATCAAGTTTACCTAATTTAGCAAGTTAGCTACCAGCGCTTCCAGCTTTGCGTATGGTTTGTGACGATGAGTGAGTGGATTCTTCCGTTCTTCCAGCAGTGGAAAGCGGCAAACAGCAGCGGCCGGTAGTTTGATGTTTTTCGTGTTAGTTTTGGCAAATTTGCAGTGCTGCAGCTTTGACAGCTGGGAACCGATATTCACCACGTTTTGATTTCGGCGCTCGTGTGCTTCAGCCGTTAATTTCAAATTTAAATCTCTTGGCCAGATATATAAGTTTATTAAACTATCAATTATTTACTTGGAGTGTTAAGTCATTATATATTTCAAATGCTGCTCATTAGTTCCACAAAGTGATTGTATAATAATTAATATTGCGAATAATTCATCCCAATCCGCTTCCTGCACAGGAACGCCATTGAAATGGAACAGCTATCCGTCAACGGAATGCGCTTGACGTTTGGATGGTGAATTTAGCCTAGCTGTCAGATTGTTCCGATGGCGTCAGAAAACGCGGTTTCTCGCTGGCGTTCTTGAATTGTTGATGCTGCGATAAGATCGACACGGGCACCTTGCAAAACGTTTCGCAAGCCAACATTCCAAGCCTTTGTGAATATTGCCACATCGCGTACAAATCGGCTTCAAAACGAAATCCGCTCACAGCGCACTGACATGCTGAAAACAACAAGCACCGCATCGAACGATAACGCAAACATCATCACCAAGGTCAATGAATGTAATGTTGCCGATGAATCACCGTCGTCTCAACGTCAAGCCGAAGGTCAGCCAGCAGCAGCAGCAGCAGCAACCGAACCAAGCACGGCTAACGAAATATGTTACGACCTGGCCCACTTTCGTACCGTGCGCGTGCTGAACAATAACAGTACGCACAAGTGTGTCGCTCTGCTGGGGCACTTTACAAATCTATCGCCCGACCAGCAGGCCATCGTCGTGCTCGAGAAACGGGCCTTTACCGAGGCGGAGATTACCACCACCACGCCAACGCAGCGTGAAAACAGTGAAAGTGAAACCGAGCAAATCGAACACGAAGACGGACGTACGTTTTTCACGACGTCATCACGTTTGCACAAGGAATTCGTGAATGACGTGTATGGCAATTTCCTCTGCACCGTCGATCCGGAGCTAAACCGTACGTAACCGCGCACCGTTGGCGATACAACCGTTCGAAAGGTGATGATGTGTTTTGTTCTCGTTTTTTTTTAAGGTTTAAAAGTGTCCATCATCTGTCCTGCGTCTGAAAAGCACATCGTGAAACATACGGCCCAGGCACGGTTCATGATCGAGGAGACGATCGAGCAGTACAACACCATTACATTGCCCCATCTGGAACAAGAGCAGCTAAGCTTGGAGGTACGTACTTTACCTTTACCCATTTCTTATCAGTACTCCTGGGGAATGGCATAAGGTATTACACTTGTGACGGGGTTTTTCGGTATGGCTCCGTGTACGACCTTGATGATAATACGAAATGCTTTCGGTAAGCTGCTGTGTGAATCTACCTAGAACCTTCCAAAGTCGCGGAAACCTTCGAAAACTACTGGATCAGTGTGGAATAATCGGAGTCGCCCGTTTAGTCGGTTGATTGATTTTTAGCACCCTTGTCGATCACTATCAATACTTGATAGTCGAATACTATCAAGCAAAAGCTAAAATTGTCATTTGTGGCAAAGTCCTTAACTGCATCTTCCTTCCCTTTTCCAGTGGCTTTACAACGTGCTAGAACACCGCAAAGAAAAGGAACGCATTGTGTACGAAGATCCGTGCGACGAGAACGGTTTCATCCTGCTCCCCGATTTGAAATGGGACGGTAAAACAGTCGAACAGCTGTATCTGCTGGCGGTGGTCCGTCGTCGTGACATTCGCTCACTGCGTGATCTTACCGCCGCCCATTTGCCACTGCTACGCAACGTCCAACAGCAGGGCATTGCTGCCATCGAGAAGCGATACGGCATCGGCGCCTCACAGTTGCGCATCTACCTACACTACCAGCCCACATTCTACCATCTGCATATGCACTTTACCTATCTGCGCTACGAACCGCCTGGTGCGGGCTGTGAAAAGGCTCACCTCCTATCGACGGTCATCAACAATCTGGAGCTGCTGGGGGATTACTATCAGCGTGCGACACTTTCCTACACGCTCAAGGAAACCGACAAACTGTACAGCAAGTTTGTGGCACAGGAAGTGAACGAACCGGCTGCAAAGCGCATCAAACCGAATATTGACGAATCACAGTAAGAAGTGCAATTATCAATCCTCTACAATCGGCTGACATACTCCTCGCCCTATAACAACTCACAACACCATGATCCCATCCACGGGTAAGATCGATCGGTTGCTGATCGAGCTGCGGCCCCGGCTACAGTGTGCCAACTTTTTCATTTCCTTCCCGCGCAAGTTTGTCGACATCGAATCGACGACGATCGAGCTGTCCACCGATCGGATAACGATCGTGATGAAAGGTGAACGCGAACGATACGAAATCCGAACGGGCGATTATTTTCAGCTGCACACCCAAACGCTCAGCTCGCTCGTGATCAAGAATCGGTACATCTGCTTCCGGGTGAACACAAACAAAAGCGTTTTCGGGTCGGAACGGCTGTGCGCTAGCCAGGAAAACAACGACCAGAACGAGGAACCCACGTTTCGATTAGCGTGTAATGTGGAACCGGGCGAAAGGTATCGCGTGCTTTGCAGCAACTGTGCTGGACCACTGTCTGACAACTCCTTATCATCGGATGACCCTGGAATTACATTCAATAGGGTGTTAGAACTACCCTCGGAGCAGCTAGATACGGACGATTGGTTTTGTCACAAGCACGATCATCATCACCACGGAGGAGGAGTAGAGGCAGAGTCGTCCACAAATCTCACCACAACCTTTGAACCGCAGCAGGGGGATCTATTCTACGGAACGTTCTACGCCCTGCTACACCGCTCCGGTTTGCAGCGCGTCCACGTACGAAACGATCGCTTCGTGTACTGTAAGCGGTGCCTGCAGTACCTCGGATCGACCCGCAAAAATCGTTCCTCCGTTAAACTGTGGTACGAAAACGTACACTTTCAGCCAGCGGAACGCTCAACAACTACAACGATACCGCTGAGCTTGTTCCGTACCGATGATTCCCTGGAACTGTTTCACTATCTCGTTCGTAAAACGGTGCGTGAATTCAACTTCGTAACGCATCTCGGTTTACCGCCATCGATAAAGCTCATGTTTGAGCTGCGCCGTCCCGGGCTGCAGGGAGAAGTGTTTTATCTGCTCATGCAAATCATGGACTGTCAACTGAGTGTGTTCCGCGCCAAACACAAACGTGCCGGATCCAGTTCGTCCGAGTCCTGCTCGGATGATGTGGATGATTGCAAGGCGGAGCATGAATCGCAAAATGTGCCGCACGATGGAGGAGATAAGGAAGACCCAGTTCGTCGCGACGATGAGGACGAGGAAGATGATGATGTATTTATTGACAACGCATACCAAAAGCACACGATCAAGCTGGAACGGCACCGGGCAATGAAGCTGATGTATCAGTACGAAAAGTACGAAGAACAGCCACTGTTCGCGTTCTGGCGGGAGGACAGCAACGTGGTGAATCTCGAGCTATCAGAGCCAATGTTTAGTGCAGCGATCCGGTACCTGGACGCAAACTCCAGCTACGTACCGGAATGTTACCGTGTGAATCTTGGATTTTGCATGAGCTATTTAGACATTCGGTAGGAGGTAGTTCGGGAGGGAGAGGTACGGAGTAGCACCATTTCTGAAACCAAAATCCGTTGTGTCGGTTGTGAAGGAAGGTTTGTTAATAAATGTTGATAAGTGTAGCATTCGGCCAAATGAGTGTGTGCTGGTCGGGTTGAATAAATGATGGCAAAGGGATGATCAGTTTGGGTGGACATTTTAGTATACGAAAAGGGACATTGCAAGATTGTAGGGCAATCTCTTTAAGCAAAGGGTCAAGTTGAAGGAAATAAGCGGATGTGGCCAGCTGGAGATTTCTAAAAGTAACTTCGCGTAACGTAATACAAGGGATGGATATGGTTTGCTTTTCAATTAGCCTTCCTCTCTGGAAGAAAACTGGGGGCAGAGCCAAATTCATTATTCAAGGCTAGTATGGTAAATACGTCCATATTGGGCCTAAAATTTTCATAAAGATCATTCAACAGTGATTACCCAAAAGGGCCAAAAATAAATCTATGGTATGACTTTAGCAATCCGTTGGTAAGTATTTTCGTTGCTAAGATTGTAAATGAAGCGATTTCAATATAAATTAACCTTGTTTAACATTTGTAAATTTAGTTCAAATGTCCATGCAAGTCGGATAGATAGGCTAGCGGGTGTAATTAATGTTAGCGGTTAATGCAGAGAGCATAGCATTCGCCTGGTATCGAATAAATCCTGTCGTTAAATCCTACAAAAGTTTGTATGGGGAGAGCGGGGCTGAAGTAGCAACCAGACAGTTTGATAAGTCAGCAGAAATATGAAAATCAATCCAGATTATCAGCCATCATAATGCGTGAAAGATTAGACAAACATTCACAATCTTATTCGGCATAACAAATTTCTTAAATTTGTATTCGAAGGTATCATTGAACCATTTTCAATTAATGCAGAAGAATTCATGTTCAATTGTAAACTGATCTATATAAATTTTACCTCCTCATCTAACTTTTTGGTTGCAACATTTTTCGAGAGTTTTGTGCACGTGCTCAAACTCGATCGTCTCATCACCTCTACCAACTAGTGTTGGGTAGTGAGGGAAAGAGCTACCTTAATCGCTCCGCTCACTTTAGTGAGCGCGCTCTGTAAGCTCCTCACCTAAAATAAACCAGCTCAGTAATGAGCGAAAAAAGCTCGGTGAGCCCGCGAGCCCGGGAGCCC
>KB671765.1:717387-742637 GCA_000349105.1 Anopheles epiroticus
CCCCCCCATGATTATAGTTTTGCGGAGCGGTCGCTACAGCTCACTGGGCTCGCGGTCCCACCGGGCTCTTGGAAGCGCAATTCGCTCGCTGTGGAGCTACCGCTCGCTCACCGCTCATCGAAGTGAGCGCGAGCTCATCGCTCCGCTCACTGAAAACGCTTACTTTACCCAACACTACTACCAACTTCGGCTCAAGTCTACACTCCACCGCTATAAACACTAGTGTTGGGTCATACGACTCCTGTGACGGATCGACCAGGAGTAGGGTGTATGGCAATTGGAATCGACTCCGACCTGTGAGTATTGCGGGCTCAATATGGTTGGTAGTATCTGCAACGCATATGCAATCCCAATCGATATCTATCGTTGTCGGACCTACCGAATGAACCTACAGGTCATAATCGCACGAACTTTGCTGAATCAACCGAATCTATCAAACCTTTGGAACCGTAATTTCGGACTGGACCGCTCCACGTCGCTTCTCGATAGATTCGGAATGACTCGCACATCACTAATAAACATTCTCTACCTGCCAAACACTCGCGGCAACCAAATGTCACCAGCACTGCGGTAGTGTGGAAACCGCTTTAGAGGTGGCAACGCAGTCCGGAAAAAGGGGAAGGGAGGCTATCTTCGCTTTTGCCTGTTCGCTACGATTCCGGATCGGTGTCGGGTGTGTAAGCTGCTCTTGCCGCCGCTGTTAAATAACCGTAATCACCGTCGAAACAACACCGTAAGGTCGGCCGCCGCGCACACACTTTCTCCAAGATAACGGGGCTAACTCTACACGGGAAGTAGTGCCACGGGGCTTAACCACAGCAAACATGGAGGTAAATTTTACAGGAATTCCAAAATGCAAAAGAATCCGCGCGGGATTATTGCAAGTACAGACGAGTAATTAGGGGTGTCGTTCTTTTTATCGCCTTTTAAGATCGAATTTTTGGACGCAAAATCATCGAAATCGCTTGGCAAGTGTCGTGTGTCGGGCGACACCACACTGCAAGCGCTCAAGACGGAGGTGCAAAAGCTGAAACCTTCCCTGACCGTGCACCGCCAGTCCCTGCGGCTGGAAGCGCGTGGCAAAGCGCCAAAGGAAAGCGAAACGCTGATTTCGCTCAAAGTGACATCCGGCGGTAAAATCTACGTGCGCGATCTCGGTCCGCAAATCAGCTGGAAGGGTGTCTTTCTGGCAGAGTATGCCGGGCCAATCTTTGTCTACATGCTCTTCTACCAGCGCCCTTCGCTCATCTACTCCAATGCCGACAATCCGATGAGTCTAACCGCCAAGTAAGTAAAGGGAGGCATCTTTTGTCAAGTGGAATTTTTACAGCAAATATTTTCCCCGCACCGGGATTACGGTTCGGTTGCACGCAGAAAAAATGGCTCACCGTCACCCTGTTACTTAATCGCTATCAAGAAAAAGTGGTCCGAAGTCCACGGTGCGCGACACGATAATGAGATTGCCTACGGTCGTTAATGAATGCACATACATTGCCCTTCCCACCGGGCCAGGTAGAGCCGACGCGCTTTGTCTTTACCGAAAATCAATGTCGAATTTATACTACACTTTCTCGCATGATGTCCAAGACCTCTTGTGCCCCATCATACGATTTGGCAGAAAAATAGAAAGTTTGCCCAAAATGTACGCACACGCAACATAGTAGGCTTTCATCTCGTCGTACAAGAGAAGCTAGCGTCGTTGGTTCCCGCAATGCCCTTGGTTTTAAACCGCCTTGAGCCACAAAGTTAGAGGTAGCAGCAGTTGAGGTCTTTTTTGTGCAACCTGTGCGACATCCGTGCCTTTGGTGCGTCATGGAGAGTTATTTGAACGATGATGTACCAAAGGAGATACAAAAACACGCATAGGGCTTAAAAGAATCTCGCTCTTGTCGTCATACAAGGGAGCAAATAATTTACCAATCATTCAAAAGCGTTTGGTGAGCGAAGCAGCAGGTAGACTGGCAGACAAGCTTTTGACTGCAGCTTATTCTGCGCTCTTTGCGTGACGTAAGCAAAGTGTGCGTTGAACGGTTTGTTTTTGTTATTTGCAAGTTCAAGGGCAGAAAACGCTTGCCGGCGTCAACCCGTACATGAATATTTTTCTTTTTACGACGAAACAGTAGATAAGTACGTATCCTGTGTTGAATTCTGAATAAGGGAGAAAATATTTTTGTTAGGGGATGTTTTTAGAAGAAATGCAACTGGCCAGGATGATTTGGAGTTTTATAACAAGATTTATAACTACAGTCTTCCTTTATATGCTATTAAATTGCACAAACATCTTTCTTTTTTGTTATGGCAATCCTTCTCTAAACAACCAAATGTCGAACATCTTCGACATTACGGTCCCTTAGTTGCATTATATTTTTAACGTGCTTACCAGCATTTACGGGATTATTCTTGAGAGCAACCGTAAGTTCACCAGACATGGAAGGAACTCCTTGAAAAAGAAACTTAATTATAATGCCAGTGATAGCAATTCCAGAGCTTACTAAATTCGTTATCAGTGGACGATATTGTTCACCGGGTCAGTAAGAAGTTTTCAATCCTCTCTACAGAAATCGTAAAACCGAGATCTTCTAGTTCGAGGAATGTTTTAACAGTAAACTTCGATGTATCCCATTATAAGCAACCGATGAGATGTTCAGTATTAGTCAGACACAAGCCTGCAATGCTACAACAGGCAACGCTTCAGGAATCAGTGATGTATGGGTTAAATTTAAAACTTCTTCGGACTTCTACTTCACAGATTATACGCTTCAGGACTCAAAACTTGTTTGAAGAGAAACAGTCGATCGATATTGTGATTGTAGCATCGATATTGATATTGATATTGAGTCGATATTGTGGAATGGAAACGCAATGAATTTAACTACCGTTTTCTCATTGGTTTCTATGATTACAATATTTATATCACAGGCGGTTTATTGGGATATTAGATCCAATTGAAATATTGCATAGGAATTTAAACGACAATCGAGTCATTGTATTGTACTGCTGTGCGCCTTGACCCGTTGTATTAACTATCGGTACATTAAGTCAAAGAAAATAGGTCAAAACACGCTCGCGCGTTAGCCCGACTGATTATTCTTTTATAGCGTAATAAGTCACACGTCATTATCGAAAGGAGAGAAGCATTGATATCCTTTTCGATATGTGTTTCGTCCATGAAGTTGTGTCTGGTTTAGCTGGTGAATTCCATTAAAACATTTCCATTTAAAAGTAATTCATTTCAATAAGGATTTTAAATAATTTTAATCTTTTTTTTTTTTTCTCGTGTCTAGGATTGCAGCCGCTTGCTGGGTAGGACACTACACTAAGCGTCTTCTGGAGACACTTTTTGTGCATCGTTTCTCCCACGCGACTATGCCCCTGCGGAATCTGTTCAAAAACTGTTCCTACTACTGGGCCTTCGCTGGTTATGTAGCGTACCACGTTAACCACCCACTGTTCACGGAACCTTCCCCAGCCCTCGTGTACGCCGGATTGGCCACATTTGTGGTAAGTGTTCCTTGTCACTTCCGTCAACAAAATTTCCAATAAATACAAATATGAATTACCCCACATCTTCCACACAGGTAAGTGAGCTGGGTAACTTCTCTATTCATATTTTGCTGAGAAACTTGCGACCGGCTGGATCGAACGTGAGAAAAATCCCGGTCCCAGATGCAAATCCACTCACCCAGCTGTTCAAGTAAGTATATCCACTGCTCAGCCGCACAGAACATGGAAATGATATCCATCTTATCGCTTCGTTTGCTTCTAGCTTCGTCTCATGCCCGAACTATACGTACGAGTTCTTCTCCTGGGTCGGTTACACCCTGATGACGTCCTGCATTCCCGCCGGTTTGTTCGCGGCCGCCGGCATGTACCAAATGACCGTTTGGGCTCTCGGCAAACACCGCAACTACAAGAAAGAGTTCAAAGACTATCCGAAAAATCGCAAAGCTATCCTTCCATTTGTGCTCTAAGTGAGTGGATATGTTGAACAAAGAAATACAAAACAACATACAAAAATAGCATTACTGTTGGTAAGAGAGAAGAGAGAGATTACGCTTTGGTATTTTTTACGTCTACATAAACACGTGGTTGATGGGAATAGCACGTTTCGAGCTATTACTTTAAAGTGTTTCGTTTACTTATTAACTTAAATTTGGTTTTGTTTTCTACGGTTAAGGTTTACCTTTCCCTTGCCTAGGGTGGAAAATGGTCACACGATAAGATTTGACTCTACTGCACAGCTCTTACCAACATAAGTTTTTATAAGACCCTTTTTGCATGACAGTAACGCAGCGAAACTTGCGTATAATTCTAACTTCCGTCACAAATAGCAGCTACCAGCAAAGAAAATGCTACATTTAATTGGGTGCAGGGCAAACGTAAATTGTTTTTCTTCATCATTCCTGGCGCTGCATTTACTATTTTGCCTTAAACGAGCGAGACGTACTCAACAACACGAACAGCGTGAAAATAATTCCTTTCGATCAAATCGTTATGGCTTGTGACACAAGGGCAACAGTAACGTCAATAAGTAGAGAAAATGTTAAGTTAAAGAAGTAACGCTATTAATTAAGCATTGAAACAGAGGGAAACACAAAAAAGTAACAAAATAAAAAAGGAATCAAAAACAAAAACAAAGAAGAGAGTTTCGAGTTGGGTAAATCGGGAAGAATTTATTATCATCGCAAAGATATATCTGGTTAGTATATATCTGTATTTAAATGTTCATTTAGCAGAGTTTTGTTGTTAAAAAGCTTATTATTTGTTCGTGGGAACTATTATTCTTTCTCTTCAGCTTAATGCAACTATGTTCATATCAAGTAATTATTTCCGTCTCTTGAAGATAGAACACCGTGGGAATAAAAATACTAGTACTAGTTAATACAACACGTTTGCACACACACATCACTCGAACCTTCCCGCGATGACACACATTTCGGGCACTGTGAAAGTAATACTTAAGAACTTACATTCGATAGCAAAAGAACTGGATTGTCCAATGCTTAGAAGGGGGGGGGATATAAATCAAGAAAAAAAAACATCGTAAATAGACAACTATCTAACTATACCCTTCTATACTAAACAAGCAACCGAGTTAACGGTAAAAGAGCGGGTTGTTGTATAGCCCTAACTGCTAGGGACATTACTGGCGCCCCACGCCTTCAGCAGTGCCAATGTTTTGTTTAAATGGGCACACCATTCGTCCCGCTCTTCCTTCGAGTCTGCGGATAGCAAATATCTGTAACAAAGAGCAAACATCACCCCGTTAGTAACAAGCAGCAGTTTGATGAGTATTCTAATTCATCATTTCATTTACCTTTCGATTGTGGTTTTGCCCTGCCGAACGACTTTAAGCGACTCAACGTCATCATCTCGCGCAGGCCGTGGAAACTCCAGCATCAACGTGTTCAGGCGCGAGCAGATATCGCGTGGCGCAACACCAACCCGCTGCGTACTGCAGCCCTGCAGATCGATGCTACCGATCGGTGCCTTCCTCTTCTCATCGTCCGGATACTTCCAGTAGTTGATGGTGTGGCGCTGCAACCGACACCAACGCCGGTGCCACGCGCCCAACCCCGACACGTCCTCGTACATCGTCAAAAAGCCATGATAATCGACCGTCACCGCCAGCTCACAGTTTACGCGCATATTGACGGTACCGTCGAGTGGACTCGCACAGCCAGAGATGGGATTTAGCGTCCAGCTTGTGCGTTGGATCTCTTTCAACGAGAAGATGATGAATCCGTACAGTGTGAGCGATGGCGACCGGACGGCTTGCGGACCGGCCGGCGACTGTACCGGTGGCATAATGAGCCGCGAGTTACTCTTCAGCCCTTTCGGCGTGTGAAGCAGCTTGCTCGTACCACTTCCCGTCTTCTTTTTGCCACCCAGCGCAATATGGTACTTGATCTCATGCGGTAGCACTTCTCGACTAGCGGGCATACCGTATATTTCCATCGTTATCTACATGGAACGATTTAAAATACAGGGTTTCAGAAAAATGCTTTCTTTCAAAGAAATTGATGTTGTCGCAAACGTACCTTAAAATCAGCAAACACATTGCTCAACTGCAGAACGTCGGGAAACCGTACCGATAGCAACCCCGGCAGTGTTGGTGCCGTCTGTGTGGCCAACACCGTTTCATTGTACTTGAGCAGACACACCAAATTGTGGCCACTTATCTGATCCGACGCCAATTTGCGCATGTACTCCTGCTTGAGCGGCAGCGTAATGTCCTTCACAGTCAAACGGCCCTTCTCGGTGGGAGCACCCGGTGGTCGCAGGCAGCCCTCAACGCGCAGCCGTTGAACTTCGTCCAGGATCGCCTGTCGGCGGTGTGCTAAAATACAGAAAACGACGAAAAATTAAATGGCTGGTTGCGAATAATTTCATTTTCCCTTAGACTTACTCGCTACGAGCAGATGGCGTTCGCCTTCCGCCGATTCAGTGGAGCCAGAAAACTCGATCGTTGCTGCGCAAAGGTTTAGCGCTTGGCTTGCCTGCGCTATGATCGTCTGCTGCTTGCACACCTCGTCCAGCAGCTTCTTCACCTTCTCTTGTACCAAAAATTCGCCCTCCTCCGTACCGGTAGAGGTCGACTCGGCCGTGCTTGATACGCCCTCTTCCTCATCCGAATCGTCGGCCGTGGTTGAGTCTACGGTTACACCTCTTCTGTTTGGCGATGTGGTCGCCACCGGTGTACGAGGCACCTTGCGGGGAGTCATCGAGCTTTGCTGCTGCTGTTGCTGCCGCCGATAGAAGCTAACCGTGTGGACCAGCGTGACCATGTCATCGTCGTCCTTTGATGGCTTTACTTGAAGCTCCGACCGTACCGGGCTGCTGTAATCAATCGGACCGCTTTGGCTTTTACGTGGCGTCCCAGATTTACGCTTGCTCGAACCACTCTTCGGAGTTTTCTCGGACTCTTCCTCGTTGATGGTAACACAACGGTCACGGCCCGAGTGCTTCTGGTAGGAGAAACTGTTGGACGATACTGAAGATTTGCGCTAGAAGGGAATGCATTAAATGAAAAAAAAAGATAATAGAAAACAGCCAATCCTGTATCAGTAATACACAACATTAAACGTGCCATATGCATGCTAGAACAGAATAGTTAGTATATTTATCACCAAACGAATTGCACCACAAATTATGTTAAAACAGAACAAACATTCCACATGTTAATAAAGTTGATAAATATATCATCTTATGTTATGAAAGCCACATTCGATCAATTAGTCCATTAGTACAAAAACATCCACATGGCCGACCCAGAACAAGCAGATTGCGACTAGATTTTAGTTTCTTACGGGTGTATCAAACGCTTCACTGTCTTCTTCCTCGTCAACCAAAGCTTCCTCGAGGCAGGCATCGATCATGTCGCTGTCTTCGAGCAGATCCGAGCCATCGCTTGCGGCAGTTCGATCTAGGCTGAAAGACACACCCTTCGTGGCCTGCACTTGGGCAACTTGTTCTTCCGATTGCTACAAATCCAAAAGAGTACGATATAAAACTTCACATTTCCAGTAAAAGGAGCATGTTTGCAAGCGGCGAAGGGTCAAATTTTCGTTGTTTCTTAGAAGAAGTGCACGAGGATAACAAAAGGGAGACTATTGTAATAAAATTTTAAAATTCATAAGTAAACAATACAGCACAACGCAGCCAAAGTATTAAATTTCTACGCTCAATGTACGATGCAAATTAAATAAGTGACACACGCGACGATTTACCTTCCATTCCTGGCTTTGGCGACCGCGGCCACGACTTGTACGGCGATCGTTCAGCTTGACGGCCTGTAAAATTTCTCGCCCTAGGCTTACGTTGGCAATGTTGGCCTCTTCATCATCGTCCGAGTACATGAAACTGTAGAAAGAATTGGAAATAAAAGGCGTAACATTAACTTCAACCACATATAGCACGCTCATAACGAGATATTAAATAATATGTACGATATTTCTCAAAAAATTATGACATGAAAAATGATGCATTAAAATTCAAATGAAAAGGTGCTAGCGATGGTATGATGGCTATTAATTTATTATGTTTTTATGACACAGCTAAACGCTTTGGTTGTATGACTGTACCATTTTTTTGGCGATTCTTAAGTACTTTTCTCAAAGTAAATGGCTCATATTTCTAATGCGATGAAAGCTTCCTGTTAAAATTTTCATAACATGACTAATAAATAACCCGTATTTATCGTTTTTGAGAACAATTTTGATAGGTTTTCAAAGAAGTGTTTCATATTTCTAAACGAAATAATAACAAATGACTATCTTCCTTCCAGGGAACAGCTTTATGAAGGTAGGTAGGGAAAGTGGTTACAGCGCCCGATAAGTAAGTAATGAGGAGCAAATTTTAAATTGCCGTAAAAATATGTAGTCAGTATAATTACTCAAAAACCGTAAACCCGTAACGAAAACCGTGAAATGTTAATGAAAATATGGTTATAAAAAGTGAAATTAAAAACCTTTAAGCCCATTAATATCAACTCATCCAAATTAGTTAAATATTTGCGCAGCAAAAACACTGCAAAAGATCAACAATGAGTTCCCACCTGTCGTCGTCCTCATCCACCTCGTACTGATGCCGCTCGTTCTCTTCCTCTTCGTCATACTCTTCCTCATCCTCCTCCTCTTCATTTCTCTGTTCATGCTCTTCTTCGACCGTATCACCGTAGCACGTCCGGTAGGCACACTCAGATCCTTCCGAACCGGACACTGTGGCGGTGGTGTAATCGTCACCGATTGCACCATCGTCGCCGGATTCGGTGGCCGTCGTTTCGATGTCGCTCAGCGCCGGATACATGCGTCCATCCTTGGCCGTTGAGCCAACGCGGATGCGCTTTACATCATCCAAGGCGGCCATTACATCCGCACTATCGTTCGTACCATCTGGTAGGGATGAGAAGTACACAAAGAACCGTAAGTTTAAATGATTAACTTTGGAAAAATATAATTTAGCCTCTACGTACCACTACGCCGTTTCGCTGGAAGACCACCGTGAACATTATCCATAGACTGTTTCGCATTTTTCTTAGCGCTACCCGTCAAGTAACCCTCCGGTGGCATTGGCGGTGCCGATGGGATGGGCTGCGGTTCGTACTCGATCGTATCCGGCGACATGTCGGCTGGTTTGGTAAAGCGGTTCAGCAACATTTCCATCTCCTGCTGGCGCAATCGACGGATCTCTTCCGATATTTCCGACTGGGAAATTGTGCTCGTGTCCGACATAAGCGCTTCCACCGTATTCCGGATGGCGGATCCGGTCGCTTTCGTTTCAACCTTTGAGGCCGATTTTGCATGGTCCACCACCTTTGGCTTACTCTGAGGCGAAGCAGGCGCAACCGCCGTTTTGTTGGCTGCATGCTGCGTTATGCTTCCAAATCCAGAACCCTGAATTGCAGCGCAAGACATCGGTCCCGATCCGGACGAGGAAGCCTTTCCGCTCTCCTTCTGTCCAGTGATCTGCCGAATCGAGGGGCTAATGCCGAAGGCCGCCTTCGGCACCAGAGCAGCACCCTTGTTCTTCTCGAAAATGGCCATACGCTCCTTGAGCGACATTTCAGCTGGATCTTTCTGGCCCGGTTTCAGTATCGATTGGCGTCGTCCAGAAGACTTTTCGAACAGTGCGGCACGACCCGAAACGAGTCCACCGGCGGGCTTTGGTGCACCCGCAACACCAACCTTCTTCTGCTGAGTCGTTGAAGTAGAAGAGGTGACAGCGGATTTTTTAACCTCTTCCGCCTGATCCGCCTGGGTCGTGTTCCGCTCCCGGGACGTTGAACTCACCGACGAAACCGTTACCGGTGCACGATAGTTTTCGGTTTTTTTACCATTCTTATCTTCCTTGTAGTCGTACACCAGTTTCGAGGTGGTAGATTCACGTCGCTGAAAACCTTGCGATTCGAGCGTGTCCATTACCTTTTGATCCCACTTAAGGGATTTCGTTTGCGGTGCTTTACCTGTCGCCCCAAATGACTCACCAGCAGTACCGCCAGTACTACCCGGCTTGTTGGGACATAGGATCGATTTGGGTGGATTTGGTGCTGGGTACTTTTTCGGGGTGGCCCCTGTACCTGTGGTAGAAGCTGAAGCAACACCAACCCGCTTTGGACTTTGCTGACGCGTGCTGCTGATGGGCGATTTCCTTTCTCTACCAGGTACGATGGTCTCGCGATGATGAGTAATGTCGGGATGGGATGTATCATCTTCCCAATTGTTAATCGTGTCGGCCAGCATGGCCAGTTTCGCTAGCTTCGGTTTCGGTTTGCTGCTCTGCTTCATGTCCTCGTGAAACCGTCCCTCGGTTCGATGCACCGGAGAGGAAAGGTCCTGCGTATCGGAGTACAGCGTACCGAGACGCTGGAGCTGATTACGGCTCTCATCACGGATGACACTTTTCGATTCGGCACTATTCTCCTTCTCACCCTCTAGTGCACGCACAATGTTGTGTTCCCACTGTTTCTTGACACTTCCATCGTTCTCCAGCTCCTTCACACCCAGATCGACCTGCAGGTTAGCGCTCGTGGTGATGTTTATCTCTAGCGCCAAATCGCAATTGTCCTGCCCACCAATGTCCAGCGTGGTCGTACGCTCGCCATCCGTTGCGGTACGCGTAGAAACAGTTGTCGTAGCCGGTGGCGGAGGTGGTTTTGGAGCGGAATGTTTCTTAACGGCGGTCTTTTTCTTGGGCGATGCACCCGTTCCTCCACCTTGCTTGTCCGCTTCATAGTTAAACTCCGAGAGCGGAAACTTGGAGGTGTTCGTAATGCCAAGTGCGGCGGCTCGTTTTTCCGCTCGCTCGAGTATATTCTGAAAGACGGGGATGTTAACACCAATAACTTGCAAGACATCATGCGCTTGGACGCCAGGCATTTGTACGCTTGTGGATGTTGCTTACCTGAGTGAAGGGATCCATTATTGCATTTCCCACCTAAAAGACACTTTTGCTCTAAAAATATAATAAAAACCACACTCCAAACACTCTTTTTTACTATTACTCAACGTTTTGCACCTAAATTATGACAATCTGCACTGTTTCCAGTCGAACTGCAAATGGCACTGGACTGCTTGCTTTGTTCTGCGATAGCGTCTACGGGTAAGCTGTTGAGGTTTAAAAAATTGCAACGGTTGATCGCTTGGTTCCGCACAAAACAACGGCTGTCAACACAGGCCGCGTTGAAACAAGCGTACTTATCGTTTTGACCGTCAATGTGAAAACGATAAATTACAAGTATCCTAGCCAGCAAAAACGCTCTCATGCTTTCTCGTTCATGCATGTGGAATTGTTGACTTGTAAGAGCGAGAAGGCAGTTTGCGGGGAGGAATATGTTTGCGAAAATAATAAAAAAAATGTGTTTTTACTAATGTTATTAAAGTTGTAGCTATTAAGCACATAATTTTAAATTTAAGCTATAAATATAAGAGTTTTTGAAAATATTATTGCTTCTTTATTAGCTGAATTATGACTTTATCGTTTTTTGAGGAATTATATTCGCAGAAACACTTAATTTCAATAAACTTGTTATTGAAACTTGTTATTATTGTTAACAACTAATATTGTAGGGTGACCGTGCGATGGAAACATAAATTGTTGATTCGACATTTTGATAAAATCTTTCGCAAAAGCCGTCTGCCAAGTTCCATATCAAATTGACAAAACTGAATGTAAAAATCCATACGGTGAAGCTGTGACACCATCCTGACCCATGTGGTAACGTGTAGACGCGTCTATAGTTCAATTTGCAAATGTCACCCGCAGTGACCGATTGTACGCAACCAATACAAACAAAACACGCGCCGTCAATTTCTTTTGTAGGTCGATCATCTGGCGCGCTGCAACGTGAATTTCATCATCTTTCGCTACCCTGTCGGCTGGAAGGGATAAAGTGTGCTAAAGCTTCACCTCCCTGCGGAGCTATCCCCACGTGGACATTATTCGGCGGCGTCAAGCGGAAACGTGCAAACTATCAGGTGCGTACGATTTTTGAATGTTGAGTTAAGGTAAAGACTCCTCCCATTGACACTGGCCAAGCAGAACTACTTCGTGATGTAACGCATCATCATTCACCCAGTGCAAGGTGTGTGCGTGACCTTGAACCTAGCAAGAGATAGTTGCTGGGGATGGGGATGTGAAAGTAGTTACCAGGCCCGTTAAAGATTACCCTTCGATGATGAGCCAAAACGGAGCTATAAATTAATGTTGCAACCCTGTTGTACTCTAAATCTCTTTGGCAGGATGAGCGGAAAGGTACCATCGTTCGACGAGACCCACTCGGATAAGCTTGCCCGCAAGGCCCGCGAGTCCCCCTTCATGCCGATTGGGATAGCCGGACTGGTGGCAGTGTGTGCCATCGGTGCCTACAAATACAAACACCGAGGAGCAATGTCCACATCTGTGTTCCTGATGCAGCTGCGAGTGGCCGCCCAGGGTACGGTTGTGGCCGCCTTGTCCATAGGCCTCGGTTACACGATGGCAAACGAATATATCTTTAACAAAAAAGACGACTAAAGTGGAGGCTAATTAGGATACTCAAAGAAGTAAGTAAAAACAGTAGTTCACCGTTCCCCCGTTCTAAACTAAACTCTAATGCACTCTATTTCCGTTCTTTTCTTCCGCCAGGTGTAAATAAGTATTAATGAACTAGAGCAAGCCACTATTTATTCTCCATTTGAGTCCCAAGCCATGCCAAACTAATCCCTTCTTCTGTTCTACCTAACGCACCTTCTCCCCAAAAATTAACGACGCTCTGATTTCTGGTGCAAGGCACAAGAAGAAACTGTGATAAGATGTTATCGCGATGACAAACGAAGCGCAAATGGACGAATTGGTTGAGTGCGTGAAATTCGTGCACGGTTTTGCACTTGGATGCACTTGGATTGGTTTATCTCATGTAGTGTAAGCTACTAAAAGGATCACTTATCGTTCTTATGTTCTTCAATAAGCGGTAGGATACCGTAATCTCCCAATCTTTCGTACTAGTTTCACACCAAAAAGACGTCAATAGTTTCTAATTGTGGAATGATTGGAACATTTCATTCATAAGAAAACTGTTTAATAGAAAAGAAAATATATTTAAATGTGAGTGTATACCAAGTGCATTAAATAGTGTTACTAACGTGTTTTTTACGAGTAGTGTTGCTGGTTGTGTTACCTCTTGCGATAAGTTATTCGAAAGAGAGTGGTACAATCCAAATCAATTAAAGCAAAAGTGATATATCACACGAACGGCGGATACGTGTGAACGTCATCTTTTCGCAGCATGTGATATTGTGGTATGACGCGTTCAGACAAACGTAAGCAAATAGAATGGTGAAAATTGATGGCTATTTATTTTTAGTCTAACCGCCTTTGCGAGAACGGTCTATTTCAGTGAATGAATGGTGGTGTGTGTGGCGTATGGGAGAACGTTTATTGAACATATGTTTCCCCTTGACCTTCGACAATCTGGCCCTGAAGTGGGTGATTTGTTTGTCAAGTACGGGGAATTAGAATGTTGATAAAATACATCCTAACTTATTACCATTATTTGCGGAGAATTTAGCTTTTCAAGAGGCATTCAATTTCCAATATGACTTTATCTTACGCACCGTTGAATCTCAAGTGTTTGAATTAAGCGTTCTAATGCAATGTTTTATCAGGGCGATTTTAGATTAGCAAAATTATGAAGGGCTTACTAAATGGTTTATGCAATGAGATAAATATGCAAGTTCTTCGCTAGATACACGGTACTTCAGCACAAAGGCGGATATTAAAACTGAAGGGATTCGACCTGTACCTATCAGGATCAAGCTATGCAAGGGCAGTCCGAAGCTCTTCGGGTCTTATTTGAATATCCAATAGGTTCGGTAAATAAAATGGAAAGTCTACTAAAAGTAGTTTTAGGATAAGGTTCAACGTTGTTTCAAATACTGTTTGAACTACTCCCGCCTGTGCATACGCAGTACTAATGATCCTATTATGAGTATGCTAAGTAACAGAAAGGTAAAAGCAGATTATCAAGAGTTCTTTGAGTCACTCAGAAAGAAGAAAAAGTTTGAAGATTGAAAAGCATGTCTGGAAGTTGTTCAACTCACCCTAACACTTATCGAACCAATGCTTATTTTATCCATATTTTTTCTTGCGAGACAAAGCTCATTAGCTTATTTTACCCATATTCTTTCTTGGGAGACAAAGATAATGTTTCTTGTACTTAAAATCGATATCAAAAGAGCAATAAGTAAATTATTCCCATTGTTTTTATTAAACATAATTAGCTATTAGATAAACAGATCATTACGATTACCGCTCGCGTATGCCTTCTTACATCGCTTTTTGCTCCTGTTGATGGCGTTTTGTTTGATTTCGCTGCTTCTGAGCCTCTTTCTTGGAAGCTTGCGAGCCGACCAACACCTCCGTACTGTGATCCGTGTTGCGTTTGTACACCCGATTGTCCACCGGAATCTGCACGTACCCGTAGTCCAAGCTTTGCTGGATCTGTGCTGAGTGTTGCTGCTGTTGTTGCTGCTGCTGCTGCTGCTGCTGGTAGATCACTTGCTGTAGCGTACCTGCTGCTTGGGGCGAAACACGCGCTGGATCCGCATAAACCGTCGTACGACGACCAGCGGAAGCAAACGCTACACCAAGCGGCTGAACGGGTGGTGGCGGTGGCACATTGATGTCACGGTATGCCGCCAGCGGAATCGCCGTCACGGGGACGGCGATCGTACCGGCAGCGCCACCACCACTACCCGATTGCAGCTGTACTGTGCGGAGCGCTCCGTTTACGGGCGATGTCGCAATGTAGGCCAAATTGCCAGCTGCGGGGAAAGTGGCAAGATACGCTCCTGCAACGGGGGTCGCTTGGGTGGTCGTCGAAGCGATCACTGCCCCGGCGTGGGGGGCCGTATTGTAGCTGTGGATCTTTACATCACTCGGGCGCAGTTGGGTAGGATAGAACGGGGCTGGAATCTGGGTTGGATTCGGAGCGGTAGCATAGTAAAGTCGAGCTGGGCGAATCTGGGTGAGGTACTGTTGCTGCGGTTGCTGGACGGGAGTTTTTGCGTAGTACGTCTGGTAGGCGACGGGGCTGGCTGGTGCAGTGGCCACTGCTGGTCCGGCGCTTGGTGCTTCTTGCACAACACCTGCCGGTTCATTTTCATAGGTAACGTCCGCCCGGTAGCCGTTATTGTCGGCAATGTACTTGACGACCTGCATACGACCATCCGGGAGCTGCACCTTGTAGCTGCCCTTGACTGCACCGTCCTGCTGCTGCTGCTGGGTGTGCGAAAAATCGTCTCCCGATGCCGTATCCTTGACGGCGTACGAAAACACATAGTTCTTTTTCACGTCCGTAGCCGCCTCCTGTTTCGAGAGAGAAGAATTTTGAAGCAAAAATTGAACAATATTTAGAATTATGCTTAAATTCTTATTTTTTTTTTCGATTTTCTTCGAATACGTTAGGACTAGTAATGCGTTTTCCAACAAAAAATGTTATGATATATAATTGGAATATCCGGCACGTGTTAAATCGAGAGGTTTGAAGCGTTTTGCGCAAAATGTTGTAGTTTGCTGTTTTACGAGCAAGCATAATCCATTGAAGTGGTTGATAATTGAATAATATAATACATCTTTTACACCACAGTAGATCGTGTGATCCTCTATCGTTTTATTTGACTCGCGATCATAAAAGGTTGCTCATCTCTGGTACAGACCGCTCACTCTTAATTCATAGTTAATATTAGACTATGTAATACTCTTCGGATATGATTTGATTCTGGAAATTTTTCAGATTTTAGTTGAATTTTTGAATCATTTTTTTTAACATTTTAAATCAATACATAAATACATAAAACTCATATGAAATTGACAAACATAGTCATAATTGCTGGAATATGAATGAATTAAAGCATGAAAAAGGTCCGGAATTCGATGATTTCAGTGGTATAATTCAAATTCGATGTCGCCCTGCAAGAACTACCACCCAAGTATAAAGCTTTATGTGGAATACAAAAGACTTCAAAAAGTATTTGTCTAGCGAAATATTTTATACTAAAGGGCATGTTGCGAACATTTTAGCAAATAGCTCGATAAATGCTCATGGTTTATATCGATTGAATATAAATTGTTTTAATTAATTTTTATATTCAATTTTTTACGTGTGCTCTCACGGTCGCTTCTAATCTTGATGGCCAGTGAACTACTCAAATTTAACACTCTGTCCAGTTCTTGTTTTTCAAAAAAATAATCGTCTAGTGTGCTGTGCAAACACGTTCCATCGGATGAATTTAATATTCCGGAGTTCCGGTTGAAAATTAAATATTAAATTTATACTGTTGAAAATATGTTTTTAAATACTTTAATGGTAATATTACTTTCTGTGTAAAATGTCCAACTACACAAATGCTTTTTTTTTTAGTCACAGCACATTACAATCAAATATACTTACATTGAGACTATCGATGTCCTCCACGGCGTAGCTCTTGCCCAGCACCCGGGCCGCGTGTTTGGCCAGTGCCTGATAGGCCGGTTTTACCGTCTGGCTATCGGCACCGGAAAATCGTATCATCTTCTCCTGGCGTTCCTTCAAGGCAAGCGTTTCGTACGGGTAGGGCAGCGCGTTAACAGAGCTTCCGTCCCGCAGCCGTGGGAACTGTACTGGACCTTGACTGTGAAGGACACCGTGAGATCGTGGGAGATTATTATACAACCGTGACAATATGGAGCATTATCAAAACGGCAGCGCCCTGTGCCCTGTCCCCCCCAGCGACCAGGGCGTTCCACATAATTTCGGGCTTACTTGAGGAGATTTTGGGTGAATTTTTCACTGTTGGTAATGAGGTTCCGGTCGAAGATGGCGATCCCCTCGTAGGCATGCTGGTACGGGTGTGGATTGACGTCACGAGGTCGCAACAGTGATGCCGGCTCGGGAGATTCGGCCGCCACGGCGTTGCAAGATGCCGGGAGCCCGGCAAGCGTGCCAAGCGTCACCATCAAGCCCCAAGTGAGCTGTCGACAAGGGAACACATGGGAATGGGAGAGAAGTTTACGTAGTGAGTGTGTGTGTGTGCTAACATTGTGCTGCAGAAAACAAACCGAAGACACTTCCCCGGCATTACTATGCCCAATAACAATGTCTTACTCGCCTTACGCCCGGCCTTACCTTCATGACTGTCAGCGAACGCCTTGACTGCATTTTCGGTTCCCACTAGTGTGTTTGGTGTGGAACTACTCCAGCACATCCACCCACCGCCGATAGCCCTTCTCGCTGCAGGGTAGTTGGGTGAGCGCGTGTTGTTGCGGTTGCAAATGCACGCCTGAAGCAAAAAGTGAAGCCGAAAAAAAAAGCATGAATAAAACCGTTAGCGTTTAGATGGGAGTGAGTGTTTTTTTTTCGTGTACATTAGGCTATATCTCTCTGTTTTGATTACATGTGGTTTTGTCGCTTTTCACACAAATAACCTCTTCACACGCCAAAAATGTGACGGGCGGTTGGTAAGGCCAGCCTTAGGATCGATACTAGCCATTGCAGTGGCCTTCCATTGCAGTTTAATGGTTGGCGAACGCAGTATGCGCTGGATGGCATGTGCAAGTAGGCGGGTGAAGGATAAGCGATTGCGGTTGATAACATAGCACATTTGTAGTCCGTTAATCGTTTCATTTTGAAAGGCGTTTGAACTGTTTTTTATTTATGTAAAATTTGCTGTACCATTTTGCTTAATGTTAAGTTTTAGTTAATTTATAACATTTTAAACCATGGTAGTTTAGATCCATAATGCATTTCTTTTAGTGAGAGGAATAACTTAGAGTTCCATTCGCGAGAAGTTTAAGTACTAGCAACTCTTTCGCTGTCATTAAATTTAATTCTAGTTTAACTCTCCGTGCGTTATTAAATAAAATCTTAAAATTTTTAAAGAGTTGACACATTCAGAGTGATCCAAGTTATTAAACTCGCTCGTGTGTTGTTAGTTAACAAGAAGAGTTAACAGTTTAAGATTGATTAAACCCTAGAAGAGTTATTAAACACGCAAGTGGATGAAATAGAGAGAGAGAGAAAGAGTTGCTAATCGGCACGGATAGTTAATTCATAGAAAAGTTGAAAAAAATTCTTTTCGAATGACTCTAACTCATTCACTGATCTATCCTTGATATGTATGGAAGGGTATAAGTCGTTATAAAATCTACTTATGAAAAAGGATTAACTCTTGTTTGGTACTACTTAACGTCAAGCACCAGCCAGGAAGTAACTGAGTAAGTCAAATACTTCCTAGTTTTTGTAAAAAAAAATGGACAGCAAACTGAATAATCTAGCTGTTTTTAACCCAAGGTACAATCGAATGTATCATCAACGAACTGATGGTTTAATTTTAATTAAATTTGGTTCTATGGATTAAAACAGTATCTACACAACACGAAAATAAACTTTTTTTTTTATCTTTATTTAAAAACATTTATCCATTTAAGTAGCAATTGAGGCTTCTATTGAAGTACGGAACTTATTTATTTATATCGTAATACGAGAAAAAGCTAGCAATATGGCATGGCCGTTACTGCCGAATTAAAAACCCAGAAAAAGCTACATTTGTTGTGAAAACTTGTTTAAAACGAAAGGATATGCTTTCAAAGTACGTAGTACAGAGGTAAAATAATGTTTTTAGATTTGTAGTAAAGGATTTTGTAAGTTTCCATATTTTATGAAGATGCATGATCAGATAAAAGAATATTTTAAAAAATAAATAAATATGGGTAATTCACGCGAGACTCAAAAATAGCCGTTAAAACATTCATATCAAAATAGAAAATAAGGCCAAAAAGATAAGTTTGAGGTAACCATTATTACAAAGCAGGGAAATGTAAGGCTCGGTTTCTTCATTATGTTTTATTTACCAGACTATGAAAATAATTATTTATTGATATTCTTGTATCACATTGATAACATCACGCCGCTAATATTAAGCAAATAGTACACCGAATCAGATTTTTAATAAGAAGAAATGTCTTAATAGCAAATCATTATCCATACAGTAAAAAAAAAGTTTCTGTTACGAAAAATATACGAGAAACTACCATGTAAGAGGTTTGTATCAATTAATTTTATTAGTGAATGATAGTAGCAAAATGGCAAAGATGGTGTTTTATTGTACTTTTTAAATTAGTATAAATTAATTTAAAGTCACCCTATACACAGTACTATACAGTACAATTAAATGTGCCACAACCAACAAGGACATGAAAAAGGATATCTTTGTATGCCTGTATCCGAGTTTCTAACATATCGTACGTTCATAGACGGGTGTCATACCCCCACAAGCCAATAGATACAATAAACCCATTCAGTTTTAACCTTCAACTCCTTCGGCTACGGTTGAGTCCAATGATCCAATAAAATCACGAACTACATTGCGCCACCGCCATGGTGTTGTACCTCAGTAGAACAGAGTTCTCTGGATCTTCCCGATCAACCGAACCATCATCCGTGTTCACCTTGACCGGCAGCCCCAAAACAAACACCTTTGTCCTGCGCGCCTCAATCATGCGAACAGCGGTGGTCCATAAACGGCCAAAGCCTCCCGCCAGAACTTTGATTGTTGGCTCATGTGGTCGTAAAAAGTCATCGGTTCGGGTGGCGAAAGCAGAACCCTCAAAACAGTGTACCGTGCGTGCCCGCACCATTGGCGTTTGTCTAATTGGGACGTGCTGGTCTAAAGCACCCCCGCAAAGCATATCACGCAACAATAACGCACGCCACCGCAGGAGGTAGTAGCTACACGATCGTGTCTAATGGTGCTTTTACCGACAGCCCGCCGAAGATCTTGACCTACGTGTTTGATCTTAAAGCTGGCCCACATCGCGCCGTGTAGTCACGTTTGTTACTAGCACAGCATCTCCAGAAAACAAACATAAGCGCTGCATCGTTGATCAAAAAAAGATCTCACCCCCTTTCCCATGCCATGCCCTAATGTGGTCAATGAGATAGAAGCGATATTATTTAATCGCTAATTAACATACCAATTAGTGTTCGAGCGAGGAAGGTTGAAATTGATGGCACGCGATGTTGGCGGGTGTTGTGCAACGGTGAAGATGTCGTTATTGTTATAAGGCGGCGAATGCAAACGGATAAGCGGTTGGCTAGCAAAATTGTTTGATAGTGTCAAGCGTTTTTCAAGTGTTGATTACATTACACGAGGAGTTTGAATCGAGAGTGGTTGTGTGGACATCAAGTGTTTTTAAAAAGGTAATGACTTGGGGAAAGAGGCATGCGGACTTTCTACTACAACCTTTCACCAAAATTGCTTTGATGATGCATGAGGTAGTAGAAATAAAAATAAACCAATCATTCTGCAACAATACCTTAAACTGTGCAAATTGTTTTAGTTCTGCTAAAAATCGTGTTTCCATTTAAAATCGATTTTGAGATGTGTTTATGGGCGTGTTTATTTGTTATGTACTATTTACCTTTAACTTACCTAAATTATGTACAATTTTATTTGCGAGTATTGTAATGGGTACAAAAGACAAAAATCATATAAATTTAGAACAAATTTAACAAGTAAAGGAAGGAGTAACATTAACTATATAAAACAACATTAACATTAACATTACAAAATTATTTTATTTTAAAACGGTTCTTATATACAAACATTGACGTTCAAATCGTATTTTTCGAAAGTGTCCATATAGTTACGATACGGACTTGAACCGTTTTTAAGAATCGCTCAATTAACAATGTGTTGTGATTAAAATTGTGATAAAAATATGAGAAGATGTAAAATTACACAACATATAGATCTCGTCTGCACTATTTTTTATCTATCTTTGCAGATTCTTACAGTGATGGTACACGTTGTAACAAAAAGTTTATAATATTCATAGATATCACAAATATTGCATAGAGAAATCACAAGTTTACACAAAATACCCATTCCTATTTTGTGACTGAGGAACATCAAGTCTTGTTAAAATGACTGTACAAAAAAAGAGATCAAAGATTATCTCAAAGAGAAAAAAAATATCAATGTATACATGTTTTATAAATAGAGATTAATAATTAAAATTTCAAGGTTTTTGACCATACATTGACCAATTTTATAGAATTAAATTCCAAGTATTTCAAGCATTTGAAATGGAATACGAAATGCATTGCAAGATCAATCTAACAGTATGCAGTGAACAGTGAACATGAAAACAAGAGACTCGTATATGAGGGATTCCTCGATATGGTTGATTGTGGTTGAGGACCCACAAAGTCGTATATGAGTTTTTTTTTAAATGTACCTAAATCTTACTAAGGACTGAGCAATTAATGGATTGCCAAAGATTACAATGAATTCTCTATGAAACTGTTGATTTTTAAACTCCATATATTCATCGATCAATGTTTAACGTTTACCACCAAGGTAAAAATCCTGTAAAATGTCATTTAAAATTATAAGTACTATTGTCTTATTTTAGACTTACAGGCGGATACCACTAAGCAAATGAAGTGCCCGAGAATAAAATTGCCAAACATTCATCATGCATAGTTCTGATCTATTTTTTGAGTATTATTAAACACCACCTCTTTGGAAGCATAATATTGAATAATATTATGATGCTATGATACGATAACACTATGATAAAATAGCTTTTTTCTTAAAAACATGAAAATAAGTTTGCATGACCATTAATTGCACCAAAATTGGGACGTTTATTCTACCCACGAGAAACGTATTAACACGTGTATTGTTAGTTCATAATTTGACCAAATATTACACGCTCGGCTTAACCTCTTAATCCTATTCAATTGATTACTCTATATACTCTAGATCTCAGCTTAAAATAATACAAAGGTGCAACAAAAACAGAAGGAGAAAGTGTTTGCAAGTAAAATTGAATATATTTTTGGTGGAATCATGCAAAATGCAAGAAAAACTGAATGATAAAAGAAGAAAAAAAAAACAATTCATTGCATAAACCAATAAGTTACTCAACAATAATGCTCTCCGCCGAACAAAGCGCTTCCTACTCATGTTCTTTCACCATTCGAATCGCCCAACGAAATCAACAAATCGAACAACGAACAACATATGCAGCTCACGTCGGGCGGATATTCGGTTCCGTCACGCGGCTGGTGACAAAGTCGGATCGACACCGCTGTCCAACGAGCGCATATTCACCGCCCGTACCAGCAGCAGCTACCAAAACTGGAGCTCTCACCCACATATGATTTACGGATTTGCCGCAGCGACATAAGCATTAGCATTCAACAGTGCAGCCCCTGTCGAAGGCACTTTTCCCATGCCACACAGGCTATCCGGTGTAGACACGGAAGCTACGGCTAATCTGGCTGGCATCGTTGCTGCAACTTTGCGGAACGGGTGGAGTCTTTGGCGCGGTTTGGCGCGTAGCAAACGATCTTTCCCAATCAAAAAGTCATTGGGAAGGGAAGTTAAAAAATGAGAACCGGGGAAAACGGCCGCCGATGTGACTTGCACCATCGCCGACGCACGACACTTGGTGTCGCAGGCTGTTTGTTGTACGAGAGGGCTCCTAATTGGCAACATTGTTCGGCCCAATGTCGACAATTAATCCTTCCCGAGGTTCTCCGTTAGAAAGGGGGAGGCAGCTTTGGACACGAAACACGCTTTTACACGCTTTTTACACACGACACTACACTGGTGTTGATTGGCGAGTCCAACCCGATTAGTGATAGGTCGAACACGCGGTTACACTTCACGACCGGACGCCTGATCGTGATCTGCAAGCAAGCGTTTCTGCTGTCGATTGATTTTCACAAATTTTGCAAACACTTTCCACGACCTATTGCGACCGCGATGAGTACATTCAAATGTCATTTCATCGTCCCTACTGTTACATAAAAACCTCGCTTCATCGAAAGTTCTTCCAAGTAGAAAACATAATTGCCATTCAACTTACACCTTTCTGATCACACTATCAAAAAACGATGGCCGTCCACCCGCTGTACAAAGTTGCAAAAACATTCACACTACTGCCGGCACTCGGGGAACGTTTGCGCACGCGGAACAAGTGACTTATGAGTTTGTGCAGAATGGAAACGGAATACAGCACGCGTCCGGTTATGTTGGGCTCCTGCTGGGCACTGAACGGCCACGGATCGATCGGCACACTGTACAGCTCCCTGCCCGTGCGTCTTACGGTGCTGGGCGGCTGAAAGCTGGTCACCGGGTGGTAAACCTTCCGAAAACGGTTCGCGCCCAACGCTGGCGGAAGGGGTTCTGTGTGTGTGTGTTTTGGTTTGCTGTACTGCGCGGGTGGGAGATTGGCGTTTTTCGAGTGGCTTAGTCGGGCAGGAGAAATATCGGTTGATTTTGGAGCTAGGTCGCTGCGAAGCACTTAAGCTAAATGGGAGAAACTGCTTATCACGAGGTGTTTTTATTTCTTTTTTTATGTTGGTAATCGATTAAATTGCAAACTTTGAAGGGGAACAACGTTCTCTCGTTTAAAAGATTGGAAGAAGTGAAAAAGAATCTATTTTAACGGTTATCACTTTGATGTATTAACTTTTCTGGGTATGACTGAACATGTCTTAAAATGAGTCAATAAAGAAGATAATATAACATTTTTACAATTATTTCAGAATTTTAATGTGCTGATTAAAGTAAATAATTAAAATATAAAAAAGTTATATAAACCAATATTAAAAATTAAAAATAGGAAATATATTACGATACTAACATTATAACAAAGAAATCGTCTAATGATATATCAAATAAAGTAGAGAATAGACAAATAAAGAAAACACTTCAACAAAACTTTGCAAAAGAAAAACAAAACAAAAGTTTGTTTCAAAACTACTGATTTCAAGATTTCAAATATTTGATAAAAAAATATTTATTTAATTCAAGTTTTACTAAGGTTATTTGTCTTCGTTCTTGTCGTATCTCTCCAATCCTCCCCAATGAATCACGGTTTCTCTAGCATGCTTTAATGCTAGATTTGCTCTCACTGATGCTTCTGATCTACTCTGTTCTAAAGATTTTTACGTCCCTACTGGATCTCTACTACCCCACGATCCGCTGTCTGATGAGGAACGCCGTACTTTCTGTACCTAAAATGATCCTCTTCAATCGACTGTTTTAATAATTTTGATCTTAACTCTTTTTGAAAATAGTTTTGCTATCGTCTGCTACATTCTAGTTCATTTTCCTAGTTTTCTCAATCCTTGTTCCTTTCCTCTTTAAGTTTACGTTATTGTTCTTCCTTTCTTTGTTCATTTGATCGGTTTTGTTAGGCATTAAGTATTAAAAGCAACTATTTTAATTAGCCTTAAGAAAACATCATCAACTTTACAGCAGCTTTCAATAATGCACAACTTGCAAAAATATAGAGAATAACTAACCTTTAAGATTTAATTAAAAATATTTAATATAATTAATTTATCAACTTTAATCAAATTTAAATAAATATAAATAAGTGTTAATTTAATTAAAATATTTAAAAGATGACCTTTGTTTATAAAAATTAATTCAGAAAAGCTACAAATAGACACAAAAGACCCAAGACTTCTCCTAACCAATCACATCGTTTAATAATATGAAATCTGCCAATCATTTTGTAAATTCTTTTTTTACAAAATCGTATCGGTATTAAGAGGTCTGTAATGACTGACAATTGGTAGAAATTGGTTAAAATGAATGCAAAACATACTAGTCAATATAGAAAATGTTAAACCTTTGAGAGTGATGTCTAATACATGAATAAACAGTAAGAAATTATGCAAAAAATTCCATTTTTTGTAGCTATAAAAGGTAGCAGATAGTGTTAAATATACCCAACTTCACATATTTAATATTTAACAAGCAGCAATGACCACAAAAGTCAATCGAAATATGAGTTAATACAAACGTTATTCTATTGCGATAAATCTTTTTTCATGGGAAATCTTCTTTCAATTAAAAAACCCCGCAAACCTTTTAACTCCATCTTTGATCAAGTCACTTTGCATATCAACCGCATATCAGTTGAAGTGTGCGGGAACCTTACACTTCGTCACGTGCCAAATGGAACGTGGCGCATACTTCCATACCACCGCTGAAAAAACACGCTCAAGCCGGGCGGGTGCAATATGCTGCACTCGACCATTTGTCCGATTGCACCTCATCAGCCACTGCAATCGCTGCTCCAAGATCTTGTTCACATTCGGATAATTGTTTTTTTCTTTGCTTCTATCTATTCTCTTCACTCTTTAACTTCCAATCGCTGGGAAATAAAAACGGAAAATGAGTTTGTTTTCTGTGCCGTTTCTTTTC
>KB671766.1:0-45822 GCA_000349105.1 Anopheles epiroticus
CTCCCGCGCGGACTGACTCTTCCACGCTCACTCTCTCTCTCTCTCTAACAGGGTTGCGCGATGACGTACTGTACTGCCGAATAACTAACAACCAGACACACACACACACACTCACACACGAAAGAGCAATAAAAAACACAGATAAGCGATAAATTCACACGCCTACGCTAAGCTTTCGCCCTTTCCGGTTTCTATTTTTCTCTCCCTTTTTTTCTTGTGTGATTAAGCGATCGCTTGCAATAAACTTTCTACCCCTCCCCCTGTGAAATAGGGGGGGGGGGCAGTGGGAAGGCTCAGAGCGTGGCACGGTGGCACACTACTGCACAAATGAATTGTACATGTGTGTGTTCCGGTTTGTGTGGCCGTTTTTTTTTTTCGGCAAAGTGCATAAATTTATCAATTCATTCGGCTCTCGGGACAGCCCGCCCAGCACGTTTGTGGGTGGTAGGAAAAACCGGGCGGGCGGGAGGTATGAAGGTGCTAGTCAAGCTCTCCTTCCCCGTCCTCGGGACGGCCCTGCAGCTTCCCGCCGCGGACGGTGAGAGGGGGGTTTAAAGATGGTAATAAATTTCAAAATTCCTCCAATTCTCTTTGCGAGCCCTTTCCCTCTCCCTCTCTCTCTCTCTCCCTTTATTGCCATTTATGCAGTGCGTTTTCCCGCAAGCTCCCGTGAAACATACACACACACACAAACGCACGCAATCCCCATTTTAGAGCTCGAACATGCATTTATACACATCGAGTTTGAGCATTCAATATTCATTTACCCGCTCGGCGCCAAAAACGCGTCGTGTGTGAATTAGTTCCCGTGCAACCAGTAAGTGGAGTGGAATGGGCTTTCTTTTATTTTTAAAGCATTTTTAACCATTCCTTTCAAATTTAAGCTTCTTGCGCTGTGTGTTTTTTTTTTTCTTTTACTTGCTTTTGTTAAAGCGAAGCGAAGTGCGTGTAGCCCACGCGGTAACACTATCACACAGCCGTGCTTTATTGTGAATGGAAAACTTCTTCCCACTGGGCCCGCAAACCCCCCCTCCCCTTCCTCCCCTCCTTATCCTTTTACACACATCCGAAAGAGCACGGAAGGATTAGCGAAGCCAGTGAGGGTTTGCTCGGGAGCTCGAATTTCGCAGCCGGATTGGCATGCTGGAATGGTAGGCGAAACTGAAACCACTCATCGGCTTGAAAAGCTTTATTGGTTGAACAAGGAGGAGCGAAAAGAAAATAAAAAAAAAAAAAACAATCGAACCAAGATAAGCTCCCCTCCTTAGCTGTGGCGCGGAGGAAATTAAACGCAATCGCAAACCGGCACAAAGATCAATGCGGTCCGTTTCCCCGACCGTTTTTTGTTTTTTTTTTTTTGGAAGGCCTTCAATCAGCCCGATTACTTCAATCCGAGATCGAAATGAGCTCGCCTATGCTCGCTTCCTTTCCCGCTCGTTCGCTTGTGTTTGTTGCAAGGCGGGCGGCCCGCCGGAGTCAGAATTCAGCGGAAGTGAGTGAGAGCGAAGGCGTTTTGTCACCAGGGAAAAGTCCGATGGCATTTCTTTCGGCACACACCCACACACATCCGTTCACTTTGATGTTTGAGACACGATCTTCTTTTGCAATAGTTTTTTCCTCTTTTCGTCTCCCAACCCCCCAAAAGGCACAAGTGAGGCGGAAAAATGAAAAGGCGTACCGGGTGCGCACTTGGTTTTTTTTTCTTCTTTTTTCTTCCAATTCGCTCCAAACCCAAATCACCTTCCAAAGGACGGGCGGTAAGCGGTGGGTGAACGTGCGGGAGGATCACGCTCTCAATCACTACTGGCAAGCGCGGCAAGCGTAAAAAGCAGGAAGTGAGCTTATTTTATTCCACCGCCGTGCTCGCATCCCGAGCGTCACCGTGGCCTGAGTGAATGATAATTTCGTATTCGCCTTCAGCCTCAGCGGATGACGACGTCTCGGTAACCCCCCCAAAAAAAAACACAGGAAAGGGAAGAGCAAGAAAACGATTTTCCCTCTTGAAACTGACACGAACCAAGCCCCGGTTTTCCGAACCCAGGGGGGGGGGAGAGTTAAGTGTCTTTGAGGGTGACGAAGAAGCGTTAGGGGAAGAACAATGAAACGGAGCCACGAAAGAGGATTGAAAATTTAATTTATATTTAACTTTGGAACACGAACTGTAGAGAGTGATAGAGAAATAGAGAGAGAGAGAGAGAGAGAGAGAGAGAGAGAGAGAGAGAGAGAGAGACGAAAATGGGTAAAGAGTCAACGATCAATCGATAAAGCTTTGCATAGTGCATACGGGAATGTGAGGCAATGTGGTGATGGAAAGGGAATTATTTTTAAGATAAAATATTTAGGGTTTTGATATAAAATTGAAAGAAACAAAAATTAATCATCATGTCACAACAACCTGCTATATGGCTTCTTACCTGTCAGTTAAACAACGCTACATACATGTCGTAAGTACCCGACTGGTCGGTATAAACCATACTGGTTGATTTACACTCGAGCTTTCTGGACTTCTCTTGTCGTCTCTCGGTGATTGCTTTATGGTTCGTTGAGTTATTGTACCTCTACCTTTTCTTCTCGAGTGACCAAAACAAGCCGGTTAAGTGCTAGCGAATCCTGAAGATTAACTATAATTGATGTTAAACTGTTAAATATATTTTTTTTGATTATATCCGGGAACATTGCTTGAGAATCCAACTAGCGGGTATAATCAACTGCGCTTATTATTGATAGTTTTGAATTATATGCACTTGAGACTAATTTTTAAAATAACCACAAATCTAGCAAATGCATCTCATCTGTTTTTATTTAACGAAAAAATATTTTCTGGTGTTTTTTTACAGTCAAATCAAATATTTCAGAAATTGTAGCAAAATCCTGAGATACCGTGAGAAAAGCTATAAGTTAAACATTTTATGGTGTGGAACGCATTGTAAAAACTGTATCGAACCGTTTAAAAGCAGTAAAACTAAAAAATAAATCACCATACGTGAACAACCCTCTTCACCGTTTGATCGGTTATATTTACAGTGCTGTGCAGTATTTGTAAATGATGAGCTATACCACCTCGCAAGCTCATAAAAATAACACATCAAATATCGGTCCAGTAATAAAAAAACACCAGCACTTGAGAAACACTGCTTCGTCCCGGAGGGGAGGGGGGGGAGGGGGGGGTTTACAACCACTTCGAGCAACGGTTTCTCGATTGTGTATGCGCTGTTACAAGTATTTATCACCTCGTTGAAACGGTTTCGAGCTGGTTTTACGAGTCTCCGGTCCGGGAGCGCTGTAAACTATCGAGAATTTATTGCGGAATGCATCCGATCCGATGCACCACCGCATTCAGCAGACACACGCTCCCGATGATTGACACCCTGGGCGGTGCATCTTCATCTTAACTCTTCAATCACACACACACACACACACAAATCAATTTTCAATCGACTTGGATGGATGGTCTGCATCACAGTGTTTGCGAGCGATAAAGAGTGGCTAGGATGTGCAGATTGCACGGTTGATTAAATTCAGCTCCGGACGCTCTTTGTCTTTCTTGGGAACGTCTTGTGAGATTGCTGGGGTTTGCTTTCTTGGGAGCCTGCGGGCAGACGGATGGACGCCAAGCTCGCTGTGGATGATGATGGTTCCCGACACAGCGCTGACATGTTTGTTTTAAATGCTCATCCGGTGTTTCCGAACTGCGGGACACCATCCTAGCTGGGGCGAGGAAATATCTCCGAGATCACCGGAAAACACTCATTTCATCCCAGAACGCTGTGCTGTTAGATGGGAGCAAACAATCTAAAAGGCATTATGGCAGCATAGTTTTCCCACCCGTCAGTCAATCAATCGCAGCAGCAAACGTCGTTTCATCAGAACTCGACGGAAAATCTGGATGCATTTAAGCAAGTGGTGCCTGGCAACACTGCCCCTAATGTGAAACTAAAGCGCCGCACACTCTGCATACCTTTCGGGCGCTTTAGCATGTAACACTCACCTTCGGCTGGCTAGAAACAATTTCTAACGCACTGGTTCGACAGCCACCAGTGCTAGAAAATCAATCACTTTTAATGCTCTCTTTGGCAAGAGTAAAGGATTTACCCTCTCCAGATGTTTCTGCGCCTTAAAGTATGCAATTCTTTCGTTCTTCACGATTCCAATGTTTCTAGATGAAATTGAGATAGATTGTATACGTGTGTAATACACGTCAAATATAATACTTTTCCATCAAGAATATTGCTTGTAGAATCGATGACTTCATAAGCATGATTATTAGAATATTAGAATTTCTGATAACATACTATTATAATTCCCATTCCTTCTGTACTGTGTATTAGAAGCTATAACAGACGTTCAAAAATCGAGCAAAGGTTAATCCTTACTTTTGTCCATTAAATCAATGCAAATGTCCACGTTTGCAAAGAAAGGAGCCCGCGAAAAATGGGCACCCGATGCTGGCAAAACCGCCCTCACCATGTGGAGCAAAACTTTGACGCACCCAGCGAAAACGATGGTCGTGAAGGTGTTTGCCTGTGATTTACTTCACCCATCGAAAGTGCGCGAGCGAGTCCAAAATTGGCTTCTGGGTGTGCCACAGTGCGAGAAACGCACGAGCGACGTCCAGCTGCCATTGACGTTCGTTACCGTGACCGGGTATGATAAATCAAGCGCTTGTCATGGTGTTTGGTTCCCCGAGCGGACCGACAGATCCGACCGGCCAAGTGCGCTTGTTTTCAACTGTATTAAGGCAAATTTTACCCTACCAAGATTGCATACTTTCAGGCGAAATAGAAAAACCGTGCGCCCAAAGTTATGCCATTTGCAGTACATAATTACTTTAACAAGCAAAACAGAAAATAAAGTTTGCTGCTGCACATCTGTTAACAGGGCGCTGTCGGTGGGAGGGGAGGATTACTTTTGGGAGAGACAGAGAGAGAGAAAGGAGAAGAGGAAAAGGGAAGGACGATTCGTACAGGCACCTGAGCGGGAAAAGCAATCACCAAGCTGACTTGCCTGGCGGGATTCGCGAGCACCTCGCACCGTTACGAAAGATGAACCTGTCGATTTAAGCTAATTTCCTGCCGTCCAACTTCCAGCAGCGAGTGAAAGCTCGCAAGGATTTGGAACCCGCTGCTCTCGTTCGTCGCCGTGCCATTCCCATTTGCGGGCGTGATGTTGAGTAGAACGAGCAGGAAAAACTAAAAAAATAAAGAGGGACAGTGAAGGACTTCACACTTTGCCAGCAGCGCTTGGTTTATTCACCATAAATAGTCATCAAACCGTTGGAGATTAAGCGGAGGCTTCATCTCTTCCTCTCCTTTCTGGATGACTGTTCAATGCGTATCGAAAATAGATGCAAGAAAAATTCAATTAAAACTGTGAAATAAAATAGAGGAAGGAAAAGCGGTATGGATCCCCAAACTATAACCTTACCATCCCGATTCCCGAGGGACACACTGTCGATGTTGACTGCAGTACCTCTCACAAGTGTCTGGTATGAAGCGGAAGCAGTGGAACGAAATCCATTTTTTAAAAGCAATTCCTCACTTTGAGTGATATCGAACGATCCGCACACCAACGCTCGCTGCTGCGATTGTATAAATCTTGACGTTCGTGGTAGAAAGTCCAAATGTGGATGAAATTTTTGGAAAACAATTTAGCCGCGCTCCGTACGTACGTTGGAAATTTATCTCTTGAACCCACCCCCCCCCTCCCCGCCTCCCCCCTCTTCGGGGAGGTAGAGATTCATGACCGAACCAGCTCGTCACACGATTAGAAGTAATCGACCAGGGAGCGTTATTCACTGCCGTAGCGTATCCGCCGGTTCTATCGCATTTGCTGCAGTGAAATCTATTTTTTGAATCCATCGAATCGAATCAATGCGGCGGGGGGCAACGGATCAACGCAACGCTGCACACATCACACCAGTAATTGTGTACGTGTCACAGGCGTACCGGAACGCTGAAACCACTTCGGTCACGCGTTGGCACTGGGTGACGGGTATCGCATTCCCAAGTAACATTTTACTCAAGGTCGTTAATATTCAGGTCGGATTGGGTATTTTGTTTTTAGTGTTTCAAGGGATTACATTTACACATTTAAATACATTCTTTGTTCTTACAAAGAATATTTCTTTATTTTTACACTCTCAAGTAATTGTGGTGTCAAATTCTTGGGTTTTGATAATGACATAATTTGTGCCTTTACCTTGTAGTAAACGAAAACTAAACATCTCTTATAATTCAGGAAATTACTGTCTATTCGTAACATTCACTGGGACTTACGATTTTTTCTTCTACATTCTACTAATCGGGCGCTATAATCGTTTTTCCGCCTTCGCCTGCTCCAACAAACTCTGAAACCACTCAATCCGTTATGTCCATGTGGTCGGCGTAAGAGGACGGGCTGGGTCGTCCGGGTCCATGCGTATAACATGGCCAGCCCACGACTTCGAAAGTGCATTCGCCTATCCGTACGTCACCCCTACGTATGTCGGCATTTGTTAGTAGGGCCGCTGGTGGCGCCACCATCAGTATAGTCTTTGCCTCGTGAGTCTGCAACCCGAGGTCTTCTGCCGCCTGCTCGATCCTTTGGTAGGTTTTCGCCACATAGGAGAGCCGCAGACCAATGATGTCTATGTCATCAGCGTATGCCAAGATCTGGGTAGACTTGTAGAAGATTGTTCCCGAAGTCTCCACCTCCAAGTCACGGATGGCTAGCACCAGGTTGAGGAAGAGACGGGCAAGCCTATCCCCTGGCGCAGACCCTTGGTGGTAGCAAAGGATCCTGAGAGTTTTTCATCCACCTTCACTTGGCATATGACGTTGGTCATGGTCATTCTTGATAGCCTCTTGGAAGAGATGCAACGTGTTCAACTACTGCTCTGCCATTTTCTCCAAGATTTACCGCATGGTCTATTTTTCGTTTCAGAATCCTCTTTGATAATGTCCAACTGTCGATTCGAAGTATGGGGCAAGTGGATCCTGTAGGATCCCACGTATATTCCAGTTCTAGTAGCTATATTATTTTGATTTTGTTACTAATACTGAATCATAATAGCAAATATGCGTGCATCGGTAACTAGTTTGCAATGTATCTCACTTATTGGAAGTATTTCCGATCCTTCAAAGTGGAGTTGAAAATAGTTCATGGCTCTCAGGATGAACTTGGAAGCACCTCAGGTCCCTCAATATATATTTGAAAATATATGGCCCCTATGGAAAGACATGGAAGCGTCTCAGGTCCATAAGGATGGACATGGAATTATTTCTAGTCCCATCAGGATTGACATGGAAGCATCCCAAACTCATTAAGATGAATGCATGATTTTGGAACTGCTCCTGAGGCTATTCCTCTTTAACAAACGGCCCTGGATTTTAATATTAAAACTGCTAGCGAACCTATACGAGTCAAGGAACTGGTATCAAATCTATCTCCAAGCAGGAAATATGCCTAAATTGTTTTCTGGTTTTAATTCAGGTATTTATATCGTGCCTGGAAACAGTCCTAGCTCTGCATTTTTTTGGATCTTTTTCAGTTTAGGAATTTATAAACCAAGCACAATTAACTGATCTCGAACCCAATCAGGTTTGGCACACGTTTCAATCTGGAAAAAAGATGGTCCTTTAAAATAATGATTTCGGAGCCATATGAAACGCTACTTGGGGGGAAAAAATACTTCGTGCCAGATCGAATCACCCAAACAAGCACGCACCGAGACAGACAGGGGTGCTTTTGTGTAATTATGCCAATGGTCAGCAATAAGTTCGACACAAATGGAAGCGAACCGTACCGTCGGGTGACTGTGACCAAACCGCACAACACAAGCCCGTCCACTCGCCCATCGACACAGCAACCGATTGTGACAGTGACATCGGTTTGCTCGTTTGCAACGATGGCAAACGGGGACGAGCAAAGAGCCAACCGCACCATTTATCTCGCACCCGCTGACGAATTGTGCTTTTGCTTGGTCCAATTACAGGTGATCAGTTCATCAGTGGCGAGTCCGATGACCATCAGCAGCCGGTACCACCGAAACCAGCAGCAAAATCGAATCAAACAATCATCGGTGGCGGTAATACGAGCTCACGTCAGCAAACAAGCGCGCAACCGGGTCAGGTAGGCCCTCTGGCGGCAAACGAAACAAATCCGAAACTAAGCAGCAACGGTGCATCGTCTGCGACCGTTTCATCCTTTTTAGCGGATAGCTACAACGCATCGGACAAGGTAAGAGAACTAAAGACGTTGACTAAACGCGTTAGACTAAAAGATTGTGTGCCGTCTTCTTTTTTCTTCCATATAACCAGGTCCTGCAGAAGCTCGTCCAAAGTTTAGGCAGATCACTAAACGTACGCAAGCGCGATCGGCTCGAGGCGAAGCGAAAAGGTGGCACCTCCTGGTTGCGGCGCGTCCCCGGTTGCTGCACCGGCACCGGCAAATCAGTGTCCCCGCCCGCCCGTGACTCGTTCACCTCACAGACTGGCGGTGGACTGCGATTTCGAAACGAGCGCAACCGATTGCCTTGCACTGCCACCGATCCCCTGTTTGACAGAGGCAATTCGGAAGACGAAAAAGACGACAGGGAAGCAGACGACGGGTACGAACGAGGCACGGTTAGCGTGTGCAGTGCTAGCAGCGAGCGACTCCTGCCCCGCAGCTGTGATGGATCGATCAACGGTGGACTGTTTCTACTCGATCGACAACAGCTAGACTTCCCGCGGGTGGAACCGGCAGTAGAGCTTACCTGCCAGCACCACTACGAATGCAACGACAACAACGAGTACGACGACGACGACGACTACGGCGAAGAAAATAGCGACCTACAGCAAGGCATACACCGGCACGAACGAGCGTACGCACTGGAACGCAGTGCGAGTGAACGAACCGATCGTAAGCAGCGCAGCCGAACGAATATGGGCGCGAATGTGTCCTCCTCCACTCGACAGCACGCGAAAGGACTAACCAGCGGGCGTAGGGCCCAATCGATAGGTGAGTACAATTTGTTTTGTTTTTTTTTTCTTTTATTTAAAATCAAATGTTTCATTTATGTCAAGCAAACGCACATCATTGCATAACCACAGGCGCTTGATAACGTATTACATGGTTTTAAGATGCACCCTGTTGTATTACTCAACCGATTGCATACATGAAGTCGTTTTGTACTTTCTATTGCTCAAATTTAAAGATTTTAGGTCGCCTAAAAGTATGCAATCAACACGACAAATGTTTTATCATTACGAACAAAACTTAAACTGGAATCAAATAAACCTAGCATTTTTTATTATCCGAGAGTTATAATTTCGAAATATTAAGGGCAATTTATAAAATGCAAAACGGATGTTAAAAATAAGATAAAGTTTAAAAAATAAATAAAGATTAGGACAGCTATGCCAAAAGTTTACATTGTTGTCAGTCAGGGAGTACACATTTATGTAATTGCATCGTAACATAAATCTGCTGCGAGGTAATTTCCAAATCCTTATGATTGATTTTCTGTCCACATCAAAAGCCACATGCTTTCTTCAACAATTTCTTTACATTAATTTGAGTGTGTAAATACTTGTATTTACTTGTGTACGCCTTAAAGTATGCAATATGAATATGAAAATGTCTACAATTGCGAACATATATAATTTCACCAATCTTGATGCAATTCTATTTACTGTACCGGTTTAGCAGTCAATCTGCAACCTTAAATGTGTTTAAAAGCTGAAACTTTAAATATTTATCATTGTTTTTTGCTGTGCAAATTGCATAATTCAAGGCGCTATTTCTCGATGGCGAAAGAAAATAAAATACTAACTCTCCTGCAAATACGAACAAATCTTAAACTTTAGCAAATTTCTTACGTGGAAAAAGACAGGATGTACAGCTTCTAGCATTCGAGCCACCGGCATTAAATGAAAATCTTTAAGATCATTTCTATCCCACCCCTCCCCGCCAAAGGGGCAGTATCCATTTGCTCCGCGATAAACGCAAAGCGGCAAGGCGAGAAGCGTTCAGCATGTTCCACAGCGCACCGTAAATGAATAAATAAAATATCACGAGCTTGACCGGCCAGTGGTGTGGCGCATCCGGGCCGCATTTCGTATGCAGCCGGGCAGGCAAAAACATGGGTTTCGATGTCTCGTTAATGCAGGCCGACAGATACACACGCCCGTCCTGTTGTGCTGGTGAGATGCAAGCCCGCCCGGTACCAAACAAAAGAACTCAGTTCCTTCGCTTGCCTGCGCCTTTTCCGGCAAGGAAAGTCGTCACCATGTATTGCTAACGGGTGGGAAAGAGGGAGGGGGGGGGTGTGGTCTGCGGTAGAAAACATGAACCACAGCGAGCCATTTTCTTGGCCCCGCTTCGTACCTCGGCGTTGTACGATGCCGGCCGAAAAAGCTCGAACCGACGGCAAGTTGCTGTAATTGAATTTACATTCATTTACGATCATTTACGAAACCGGCAACAGGCACGGCCAACGGTTGCACAGAGCGCCGGTACGCGTACCACACTAACCCTCCCTGTATCGGTTCGACCGGGTCTTACCCGAGCGTTCGGCACACTCCTGAGAGTTGTGGAATGTGTGTGAGGGGGAGAACGCGGGCGGCAGCTGAAATGGTTTGAATCGTGAGTACCGCGATTTCCCGGCCCGATTTCGGGATTTTCAAGCACCAGCATGCACAAAAATGAGTCGACATATATTGCGATCCACTGGCTCGGTCGGGCCGGTTCCATGGGCTCCATGCTTACTGTATTCCCTGGCGGTCGCTGTCTGACATTTTCTCATTTTTTTTTGCACTTCTTTGCCGTACCGGGAGCCTCGAGTTGATTGCGTTTGCCAAGGGAGGGGTAGCTCTCGGTTCCACAATTTGATTCCACGCTGCTGCTCGAGATTGAACGCTTGTTGAGCCGGCTTAATGCAATGAATGCCTCTCTCCCTACGTTTGTTTCTCCTTTCTTCTTTCACGCAACTCGTGTTGGTTTGCATTTTGTAATATAAAGTTCAACGAGTCACCGGCATACGGCGTAGTTCCGTCTAAATGCGGAAGCGCCTAAATGTATGCAGTATGGCAAGAGCAAGTGGCAAGTACAATTTTTCTACCATTATCTGAACTATTATGATTATTATTAGTGAGATCACATACATGCTAGGATGTTGAAACATGCGGTTTGTTTTTATGCGCAAGCTGTTTTGCTTATGGAGGTTTTACCTTAAAAAATATTTTTTATAAAATATTTGAAAAAATTGACTCAAAAGCTAGCACTAACTAACACTGTTCTAATTTTACAGCACCTCTCAAAGTGTAGTGCTAAAGGTTACGTAATTTATGGATGCTCGCTGAGTACCAATATCAGCGTTCCATCAATATTCAGTGATTTTCCTAATTTATTTTTTCTTGGATATTTATTTTTAATTTAGAAATAAAGTGCAGAAGTATATTGATTGCTTGGTTCGCTCAGCTGATTCAGTAAACGGAGGTGGTGTAATCCTTGTCGCTTGTTTTTCTAAAAATCTAACACAAATAAGCTTAGAGCTCGGTGTAAAGTTAGAATGCAATACTTAGTTCATGAAAAACTCAATAAATATTAAGCTATCTTTTATTTTTAAATTTAACACATGTTTTCTCGGGCACTCTCGATCAACGCAACGTAAGCAGCTTTACGTCATTTATGGATGGCAAATAATTGCTTATCGTTACAATTTATTAGCTCTTCAAACAAAAAGCATCTAAATAAAGGTTGTAGGGTCCTATAATTTAATTTTATAGGCCAAGAATATGTTTGTTCATTTAATATGTTAATATGTTTAAGATCTAGCAAGGGCTGCAGAGTATATTACGGTCATCTAAACTGTTCAGATCTTTTCTCTCGATCATGAAATATTTAAAATTAAAAAGAAATTAAAACATAAAAATTAATGGTAATTATTTTATCATGAAGTTAAGGAATGTTTATCAATAAAAGTATTTATTTTATTCTTAAGGTTAAATGATGAACAATAAGGTCACTGAACAGTGTAAATGGATTCAAGCAATTAAAAAATTGAAGCGAAAATTTCCAAGCGAAAAGTTACAATAGTCTAACAGACCAAGGCAAAACTTCCTGAAAACATCGATAACAACATACCCAGAATTTTCTGAAAATATTCTCTACTGGATTGTGCGTTTCCGCGAAGGCAGTAGACAATATTTCCAAAATATTATTCCCCAGAACCGAAAACAGCAATCAATCGCTCGCTGGAGAGCAGTGCGCTAAGTGTTTCGTGGAACATGTCAGTCAACGGACAGGCACACTTTCAAACGAAAAACGTCCTTGAACGGTAAAAATATTTCCTTTCCACCCGGGGGGGGGGGGCAGGTGGGGGGAGGCAAAACCGGAAATGGCATCCGCGTAAGTGTATTGAACGGATTACACGCTAAGCACTTTGACTTTCTGTTTGCCTTTCCGTTCTGTTTCGTCGCGTCCGGACAGCGGCAAGCGAAACGAAACAAACAAACAGCGAGCGGGCGCCGGAATGGAAAAGGTCCCGGACCTCCACGACTCCGGAAATCCTATTGATGTAAATGAGCCAATGAAAAATTAACGAATAAACTAATGGGTCAGCGGGCAGCGGGCGATGTGGATGAACCCAAAGATAGGCTGCTGCTGAGAAGGGTTCGCGTTGGGATGGTTTGCAAAAAAGGGAAGGAAAATCTGCAACGGTGACGGAAAGCTGCTAATGTCTTTGGTTCGGTTTGTTTCGCAAAAGGAAAAAAAAGAGGCAAAAATAAGGAAAGGAATAAACTGCCAGCCCAAGCGCTGTGACAGCGGGAAAAGCGGATTACACCGTTTGAACGCGTGTTTCCTTTCCACTGTTGCGCTGTTTCGCACATCACGCCCGGATCTCTTCCTTTTAAGTAACGTGCGTTTAATCCGATGTTGCCATATTTACAGCAAACTTTACTCAAACGAGCTCGCGAACCGCCCGAACCAGACCGTGCCGGTCCGGTACGGAAAAGCGCAACAACATGCGCAACAGGGAGGGGGGGGGGAATAGAAGGAAGGGGAGGCAGGGAAGGGGTTTTTTTTTTCAAAGGTGATTTTTCCGACCTCAACAGCTTTCCAGTAGGGAATGTAAGTAAATTTGTGTGCGTATGAGATCACCAGCAGCTGGAGGAATAAAGAGGCGATGGCTGAGAACGACCGGACACAGTAAAGTACATGCTAATCCCTCCCGACAGTACTACACCACGGACGGCGAGCGATGGCCAAGCGACGGTGTACATTTGTTGCTTCTCTTCTTCCGTTTCCGTCTCCGCTCTGTGCTCTTCTCCCCGTCCCCGGCAGGGGAGGGAATGAACGCGGATGAAATGGAACCCATCGGCAGGCAACAACTTGCACAGCAACAACAACAAAAAAATGGAAATTGTTCCATACCGATTAAACGATGATAGAGTTGGAGTGTGTACGCAGGGAGGAAAGGGGATGTGGGCCACTGTTAAAAAAAAAGACAACCACCCCGACACAAACCCGGACAAAAGCGATAAAACAGGATCGGAAGGGCACATAAAACAGGGTTGTGTTTAATTTCCGGGTCAACTCCCGGTTTGTGCTGGAGGTGCTTTTTCGCTTTTTTCTTTACTAACGGGTTAAGGCAGGATGAACGCACCGTACAACCGTACGCGTGCTACACTGTAAAGTGCAGCATACACACCCGAGTTAGAAGTACCAACAACGGTCCGATCGACTCCCCTGGAACTGGAAAGGTTTCAACTAAAACGATTTCGCTAATTGGTCGCGAATACGACACATCAGAAATATAAAAAAAAAAAAACGAGTGAGTTAGTTGCTGCGAACGGTTTGGATGGTGTATACTGTACGGCAATAAGCGCCTCACAAGGCAACCTCCTACATAGCACAATCGGTATGGCGTAGCTGGTGCAAAACACTGGGCATGAGATCGAATCTCCATTCCATATTGCACATTGCATCGGAAACGAGACGTCTTTAGAGTTACACTCAGTATTCAACGATGGGTTACATTTAAATTGCATACTTTTAGGCGAATAGGAGCGTACGAACAATGAGTGCCTTAATGTATGCAATTCACTACACCGTAACACAGAAGAATGTTACTAAGGACTATTTTAGCTACCAGTACAGTTTGCTTACTGTCTTCAGTCTATTTTGAAGTATTGAAAGTGAAAGTCGAAACACAATTTTATTTAGCAATTACGAAACTCACCGCATGGAATTGGTTTACCAAACCGTGCGACGAAAGCGGCAAACGGGAAAATCGGGCTAGGGTTAATCTAGACTTTAGATTAACCTTCAGACGGCTGTTTTCTGTATGTTTTAAATTTAAATGAAAAAATAAAAAAAGGGATTAAAAATAAAAAATAAATACTATTTACAATAGAGTACAAAGTGGTGTGTACTGATTAAAATAATTATCTAAATTAAAACATTTAAATTAAAAAAGCATATTATTAAACAAAACTCAACTTAATGTCAATTTACGATAATTATAGCCTTGTTTTCTCTTCATAAATTTCCTCTTTACAAATGGATTATAAAATATTGCTGAAAACTTTCACTTGGCTCGATCGATGGCCCTTCTCATATTTCTCATCCTTTCATTGGCGATAGGTTTATCAGACTTTTCCTGTATATTGAATTCCTATGAAATATTATGTCACCGTTCGGCAACCAAAGCAAGAGAATAAGTTGAATTCACAAACCGACCCGAGCCGACCCACGAGAATGTCGGTACGCTCCGAAAGTCAATTCCCCAGCGCGGAATGGCCTTCCGTCCACAGTCTCAACACTTCATCGCAGCGCCTTTGAGGATTGATAAACCACCAATCGAACCGTCCCCACGCCGGTACGTGGTGGAAAAGTTTCGGCCTGGAGACGAAAATTCCCAATAATATTTCACTCTGCCCCGGCCGAAAACTAGCTCGGTCGCTTCTCTTTGCCCAATGCCCCGCACAGGGCAACCCCTTTCTTTCTCAAAACAGCTCCGGTTCGGTGCGGGACGGACGAAATCGAAGGGATCGGGGCGAAAGAAATCATAATGCAAAATCCCCCGACTCCTTTGCTCGACAAAGCGTGTAACCTAAGCTTTTGCCGAGAAGGGGTCCCTGCTTTTTTTTTTTAGCACCAGATCGATTATGTAAACTGTGTCAGGGAAAAGTTTTGGCCGCTCATAAATAAAATATCCCTTGACCAGCGTCCAGCGTGTTGCTGCCAGCGTGCCAAAGGCTTTACCCTCGCGCCCGCTACCGGGAGTGGGCAACACCGGAAGGTAAATTTCAATAGCAAATCATCCATGTAAAAGCCGTCCGTCCTAGGGAGGAGGTGTCTTGAATATTTTAATTCCAGGGTTGTATGCGTTTTTTTTTCGTTGCTCATGGTTGCTATTTTTGCTGTCATCCATCCAGCAGCCCCCCCCCCGTGCACAATAAATGTCGGCAGCGGCCGGGTTTGGGGGAGGAAAACCAGCTAAGCGAATGTTATAACATACCATTTTGTTTTTTTTTTTTTGGAGAGGGTGAAAAGCCCGTTCGGGTATGAACATTCTGTTGCGATCTGTTGACGGATGGTTGCGCGAGTGGCAGTTTGTTGGGCGAGCTTCTTTCATTTTTTTGTACTTTGCTCTTCCCGCCATTCTTCTGTACCCTTTTCGGTCCCTCGCAGGCCGAAGTTTATGAAGGCCAAAATGAAAGCGGATCATTAGACTTTCAACAGTCACAGGCACGCACACTGATCCCGGATATGTGGCTACCAGTGCGAACGAAATGCTGTTCGTTCGGCTGCCAACGGTTTTCCGATAATCGAAACACCCGAAAGCAACTGTGAAGCGCTTGCCAGCATAGAGGGGGGCATAGAGGGAGCAAAGGGATAATATGGACATCTTGAGAAATTAAAAAAAAATAGTAAAGCAAAATTAATTTTAACAAAAACACATTGAACGATCACGCGTGAAACAACATATTGCATGCATTTAGGCGTTTAAAATTTCTCAAAATAAATGCGAGGGAAAACTCAAGTATTCTTTAATATTGACCATCATGAAATATAATGCATCTAATGCATACACCACTTTACGAACGAAAGCGCATAAAAAATACCTTATTCAGCTAAAAAAAAACACATTTCAAATTTTAAAATTGCAATTTTATGTTTTATAAAACAGCAGTTGAGCAAAATAAATAAGCAGTAAGATATTTAAGAAAACACATTATTTTCACATAAATTATTGGGTTTATTAAAAACAAAATCTTCTTCAAGGTATAACGCAGTACGAAAAAGGGACATACTCCTCCAGGTGACAACGTTGCCCCCATGCACCCCAACATTCTCTCCTCCCGCTAAAACCGGAACCCTGCTCGGTATGAAGCAGATCACTCGCAAAACGCCATTTCCAGCACCGGTCCCTGCTCTACCCTCGCCCGCTCGTATGCCAAGACGCCCGAACGCACTAAGCAAATCCCGACCCTTGCGCAAACAGCCCGAGCCCTACGGCTGCTTCGACGAATGAATAATTTAAAAGCACACCTACCCAATTACTGGAGCTCGGTGCGATTGCCGAGCGAGAAATCAATGGCGGTGTCAGCGCCTGGGATGTGCTACGCGCTCATCCCTGGGCATCGGGCCGGGTGTTCCGTTGCTCCGAAGGCGAGCAGCATGGTAAGCCGAACCCTGTTCAGAAGTTACCAAATGAGGGTTAACTGATGCTGGCCTACCGAATGGCAAAACCGTTCGGCCCTTCACCGTCGCATTAATCTTCCAATCGAGATTGTGCATGCGCCTCCCTCCTCCCGCTCCCTGCTTCCTACTTGGTTGCCACGGGCCTTCGCAAAACGTTTCGGTAAATCTGTTCCCACCAGCTGGCCGACGCCGCCACCGGGGCTGCTACCGCTGTAAAGGCTAATAAAATTTTATGCACAGCACAGGGGAAATAAGCTGGCTACTGATACTGCTATGAATATTAACTGGAATTACACCGAGCCACTGGAGCCCCGGGGCGACCGGCGCAGCCCACCGGCCAGTGCGAGAAGAACACGAATCGGTAACAACATTTCACCGCTCAATACTTTGCGCGCGATGAGGATGTGCACGCCTACGCCTCACGCTGCAAATGATTATTTTCGTGGATTGGAATGATTGGAACGCTTCCGATCGAACAGTTTTCACCCCGAGCATGGTTGCTGCTCGTGATGGGCGATGCGTTGCTATGAGGCATTTTTTCCGATGTTTTTCTACGAAAAAACAAACTGGAGAGCGTTAAATGGCACTTTCGATGAAATAAGGTCAATTGTGCAATGCTGATTGCATACCTTTAGGCGTTTTGCTGAAATACTGCTAATGTTGTACCATTTCAAATTGATGATTTTTCTGTTGAAGCTATCCTTTGCATGATTTTCACTGCGGAAATTGAAGAATGCTCATAAACTTTTGAAAAAAAGCTAACAAAGTTTTATGTATTGCATATATTTAGGCGTTTCTGTGTATCTTATTTAAAATGCCATTTGGTCATACTACTTGCAGCCCGGCGCTTTAGTTTTTCATGGATCTCTTAGGTTTTAATTTTTGTTATACAATGTTTGTACACTTTGGCAGCTTCGCCAGCCATTTGATTTCTCGATGTGAAGAAATGCATTTATTTACGTATATATTTTTTATCTGTGTTTTTATTCATCTATCAAAGTCTCTGTCATCTAACAGTCATAATACTACGCAACAAACAATGCGTATTATAAGTACCTTAGCATATTAATTTTGAAAAAAAAAAACAATACAAAATAATCAAACATAACATCATAAAACCATAAAATCGTCATGAAATCGTCAAACCGACGGTTTTATCCCGAACGGTTTTTGTAAGGAAGAGGTGATTGGGTAGCTCTTACAAGATTTATAATGTTTTAGTATAAAACATGCAGTGGGTTTAAAGCATGTAGCTAGTGCCTTCATATTGATTTGAGAATTCCTCTATTTTTTTCAAAAATTTTTGAAAAAAAAATCTGGAAGAGCTTAAATAATACGTTACGTGAAACAACCGAGTGGAGAGTATAAACTTCATAATAAACATGTTTCATGATAAATTATGTTTCAATTAGCTGCTCATGCTGAAAAATGCTACATGTGTAAACATACAAAATACCTGTATCCAAACTGTCACTAAGAATGTGCAATTTGAACGACAAAAGAAAAACTTCACTCGTCACTGGTGGACTGAGAATGCATACTTTCAGGCGCAAAAATGTATTCTATCCAAATGACATATACCATTAACCAAATCACTGCATACATTTGGGCGTTTTTTGTGAAGACATTAATATATTACGCAATTTGCTAACGAAACTTTTGCCTCTCCCAACCCAAACAGATAATCTCAAGTCCGACACGACGCAATACTTCCACCAGTACCACAACAACAACAATCACCACCACGACGATACGTTCCATCAGCAAACCTTTCTAGCCGGTGGGGTGGCGCCGGTCGACGGCGAGGTGCTCGAGAAGCAGCCACCGCCGGACCTGGCCTGCCTGCCCGGCACCGGTCAGCTAGTGCCGGCCGAGCAACAGCAGCAGCAGCAGCAGCAAGAGCACGTCATCTACGTCAGCCGCAAAGATCGGAACAAGTTCTGCGGCAGCCTGCCAAACCATCTCGACTTCGATGCGGCCACAATCGATCGGGACTGTGAGGCCATCGTGAAGCAGAACGGTAAGCGCGACTCTATCGCCCCCCCCCTATCGATCACTTTAAAGCAAATTATTTAGCATAATTGAATTGTCGTTCGTCCAGTGGCACGGGGACAGCTCATGGGGCGGTAGCTCATCCCAAAAATCATCCCCAAACCTCATGCGGATTATTGTTATTTTCGGGTAAAAAGTGTGTGGGAGGTATGAGAGCAATCAACATTGACAGGCTCATAGTCCATAGAGAGATAGGAAGGGAGAGATAGAGGGGATAAAGCGAAAAGAAAATAACACAAACGTCGGCTGTGCATGTTAATTTTTCGCATTCGCCAGCCCCAGGTCAGCTTACGGGTGGGCCCAACCTAACAACAACTGTGCCCTGTGCCAACGAACCGCAACGAAACAACGACGCCACACAAAACAAAATACACTCACACACACACACGCCGACACGTTGCTATGAACACGAGCCAGCAAACCGTCGAAACATGTCGACAAACATTTTCACATTATAATTAAATTTTATCCCTCCCGTACCGTGTGATGCTCGGAGTTCTTTTTTTTCTTCTGCCGAGTACCGCCATCTTGCGGTACATTTCTGTAGTACTTCCCGGCCACCGAGAAGGGTCCACTTTATCAGCAGATAGTGGACCGGCCAGAGTTTAACGAGTGTTGTCAGTTTTTGGGGTGTTTCTCCCTCCCCTTTCTGTTGGAATTTTGAGCTGCCTTCCCTTGGCAAAAAAAAAAATAAACAAACGCTCCAAAAAAAAAGCGTCAAACGCTCTGTAATTGCTCACCATACTGCTCATCACTTGTGAATGGATGTGTTAACTTTTTTCCCCCTTTTGTTCCATCTGCCTGCATGTGTGTGTGTGTGTGTGTGTGTGGTTGTTTGTTGGAAGAAAGTTTTACCGACTCGTTAAGCTGTTCATTTTGCTGTTTGCTGTTTGTTGCTGCTCCAAAAAGCGTCATACGGCTTCAAATAGCAGCAAAACCCCGGTCGGTTGGCCCCTGCATGGTAGGCAACACGCACTGCACACGGCCGGGTGGAGGCGCCCGGTGGTTGACAGCAAAACCCAAGCACACACAACTTAACACCGATCATCGGGTGCGCTGCTCTGCCCTACGGGGATGGCTTCCTCCCGCTCCTTTAAATCGTTTCCCGCAGGTGCCCACACCGAGAGTGTAGGAGTAGTTTATGTTTCGCCTCATACGGGGCGGAGGGGGGTTTTCCTCTCGCTTTCCCCAAGATAGGTGTCATGTGTATATGACCCACTGCTGCTTCCCGTTGCTGTCTTGCGGGAGCCAACGCCAGCGTGCGAAGGATGAAAAGGACGCGGCGAAAATAAAGGGAATGTTTTTTGCAGGCTTCAGGCTTTTGTGAAGGAAAACTCTTCCCTGCTTCTCTCCGCACATTGCACATTTGGCGGGATGAAATTAAAAAGGAATTCTAAATGATATTAATACTGTTCTTTGATCGAATTTTGATCTCACGTTTATAACGAACAAAAATCTCAAATGTAAGCACTCTAAGTATTACGGTTTCAGGGAACATGGCTGTAAATATCGAGGTTTAAAAAAACCGTTTTTTGCTAGTTTAAATCAAATGTACTTTTTTCTGAAAGGTACGTGCAGTGCAGTGTGCAATGTTCAAGAAATTATTTTTCAAACTCACCTGTTTGGAAACAAAATGGAAAAGTATTAATTTATCCTCATTATTATTTTACACCCCTGAAAGTATGCATTCTAAGCTCATACGCGATAACAATTTTTTAAACTGACATCTGGCATAGTTTTTTTTAACTTCTTCATAGCTTCTTAAAACTGTTAAGTTGCAATGTTACTGGATTAGTTGATTTAAAAATTCAATTAATATATTCATTAATCATTTGTTCAAGTTTTTTTTTATTAATTCTACAATCATTCTATCAAAAAACTAAAAAAAAAAGTCTGTAGATCATGAAACATGTACACCGACGAAAATCTTTTATTTTTTTTTTTGTCATAAAATAAGATCATTATGCAAAGCAAAGAGAATTTCTCAGCAAATGTTTTGTTCCCAAAATTTGTTCCCAACTACCCATTGTGCCCATTGTGGGTAGGTACGGTTGAAAGGAGCGGGGCTAGACTCTTAATTTATGTACGAAATATGATGCGCAACGCCTCCACACACAATCTTTGCCTAAGCCATGGAAAAAAAAATAAACAGAAAGGAACGCCTCTCCCGGCTCAGCCCGTTTCAGTTTTCGTAGACAGAGGGCGTACATCCTGTTTGACCTGCAGCGCACAGCCCAGCGTTGGCGTTTCGTGTGTTCTTAATTTAATAAACTGCTAGAAATAATCACTGCAATAATAACGTCAAAAGCAATCCGAACCCACTTTACCGTGGGTTGGGGAGAGTGGATAAGCATCGAGAGAGGCTCGGCCTAGTTTCCCTTCAAACGCCCCTTTTGTTGGACGCCATCCGTTTCCTAAGGATGGTGGGACATTGTGTTGGAATGTGTCTTGTTTGTGCTAGGGAAAATTTTGTTTTTTTTTCCCCCGGCTTGTTTCTGGAGAGGGGGAGGATTTTTCAAACAGTGCCTTCTCCCGTCCTTGATTGTACAGCGGGCGTATAAGCCGCCACATTAAGGCAGCGAGCAACATACAATGAAGATGTTGCTGGCTGATTCGCGCTTAGACGACATAGACGACAAACATCCGACTTGCCGAAGCCCGCCGCCACCAGCGTGTCGCTGCGGACGACCCCGGACGTGGCGCAACCTCCTGGCCCCGGAAAACTCTCGCAGACAACAAAGTCTCGTTAAACAATCGTGTCGTTTGCCTGGCCGGGGTGGGAGGTGGCACGTTGGCGACTTCTCAGTTCTCGGCCGCGGGCGTTTTCCGCTTCCAATTACGCCCTGATGGCAGACGGTGTCCTCGTGTCGATCCATCTTTCTCGGCTGCGTTTTGCATTTTCGGCCGTCCATTTTCGCGTCTCCCCTTGGAGCGTGTGCAAATATTTATCGTTCGGTCGGTCCACAGCCAACAGAGAAGACGCTGATGGCGGTGCACTGTACGGAGAGGAGCCGGCTTTCCCGGCAAGCCGGGCCACAGATGGGCTGACAGAGTTTGCTGACCAGAAGGTTGGCTTCCTGTGCCTATTCTCTCGTTACCTCTCGTACGTAAACTTATTAATTTCCAAAACACAGCAAACAGTCGAAAACGTGCCCGCTGTTTCCTCTCGGTGCACGAGAATTCTAATTACCCGCGTTGTCTGCCTTCGCCGCAGGTGACCTGCCCACCCTTCTGCTAAAACAAATGTATTACACGCTTCATTAAAGCCGAACGGAACGGCTCCAAATCTGCAAAACTGTTCAGGCTAAAATGGAAGCCTTAACCACCATTCGAAGGGGGCAGGGCAAGGGTGGAGAAGGTGACACAGATACGTTCTTTACGCAAACCCGATCTCGGTCAGCCGATAGGTTAATTGATGCATACTGTTGTTGTGAGCATTAGGAATTCGATTGCCAGCGGGTGCGAAGGCAAGAGTTTCATCGTCTAAAAGTATTATGGTTAAACGACCGGAATGGTAATTATAATTATAGGGGTTGTCTAATTATAATGCCCCATTGACATTATCACGCCATCTTCTTCGCTTTCGTCCGGATAGAAAGGAAAACAACCGCTCTTGAACCCATTTTTTGCTCTCTCTCTCCCTTAATTTCCCTCTCTCTCTCTCTCTCTCTCTCGCTCCCCTTCTCACTCTTTTTTCCTCTTTTAGTGTGTATTGGAACCGAGTGGTTGTGTAAAATTCCATGCCCTCGTTTTTTTACGGATTGATCAAAACTGTGTAGATGCTTTCGTCCAGAAACACAGGGGAGAAAATATATTTCAATACACCTGTAAGCCAAACATCAGAAATGTTTTGTTTGGAAAATTACTGATACGTGATTTTTTCATGCATTTCGGTGATATTAGATGCGATATGATTCTTTTCTCTTTTTTAATCAAAAGTTAAAAAGAAACTTTTACCTAATTTCCAATGCGCCTGAAGGTATGCAAACTGCCGGTCTACGTACGTACGCACTAAGAGATGCTTAATCTTTTTAGTTGTTTTGGAATGTTCTCAAAATTAAAACATGAGCAATACGGCCTGGCCGTTTCTATTGAATAAAAATAGATATAAAAAATATGGGTAATAAAATAATAAAGTACAAAATAAATAAACCAACACAAGGTTAAAGACGGTATAGGAAATTCGGAATACATACATAAAAGCTCTCAGAAACCGTGCGAGAGGAAATATTTACTCTTGTTTGTTTTTCTATTTATAATGAACATTAATCCAGCTGAGTAATTGTTCAATTTAAATGTTTTTTAAAAAATTGGACATTTTCATCGCTCCAGTAAATAACGTTTACTGTCTTCCTTTGCTAATACGTTGTGTACCATTTGTTGATGTATTGCCTTTTTTATTAAATTTGTTTATTTATTCAGCTATGTTGTTGTAATTTGCTTCGATTAACTCTGTTTTAACTGTGACCTTTGTTTCCTGAAGTACTAATGCAAAAAAAACTGTAATGATTAAATAACTGAATGTAAATAACTTGAGTAGCATTATAAAAGTTAAAACGTTATTTATTTATTAAAACGTTATTTGTTTATTTACACAGCGTTTAAAATAATTTAATAACCATGAATATCGAAACATATCTTTCATAAATATTATTAAAATATGTAAAATATTTTTTTCGCGTTATTAAAACAGTCAATTTAAGCAATACGGCCGGCCTGGCCGTCACTACCGAAATAAAAAAAAACAGTCAATTTAAAAATACCTTTTGAAAAAAACATAGAAATTACGAAACTCACCGCATGGATTTAGCATATATGACGAACAAAAAGGTAGTTGCATACTTTTAGGCGCCACGAAAATCGGTCGAGGGTTAATCTAGACTTTAGCCAAAAATTCTTGATCGAACTACTTCGTTAACCATTTCGGCTTCTTCTATAACGTGAAAGGTGGCAAAAAAGGAGTTGTGTGCGTAAAATCATTTCCCTCACTGTAACACATCAGTTCCTCCGTATCGCTCGCGTGCCTGCGGTACGTTTGCGGTCACGATTTGGTCAAGGTCGTTTGAAGTCCTTTCCGATTTTCTTCCTCGTACTTTCATTCCATCTTTGCCAGGCTACTGCGTCGTCCCACAGTTTAGTGTCTTCGAATTATTGTTTGCCACCGTTGGCTATCACCTCATCGGTCGGGCCTGTCGGGTTTTGGGGTTCGCTAGCGGTACAATAAAACGTGCGAAAGGTTAAAATATGAACTCTCGGTGCCAATTTAACCAGCTGACAACTGCTTCCGGAGGAAAAACTGACCGCTGCCGGACGGGTTTGGTGTGTCCCAGCTTCTGTTATATTATTATCGTTTCTGATTTGCGCGAACGCTCCGGTTTCCGGTTCTGCTCGCTTTTTATGTTGCTGTTGTTTTCGGTTTGTTTGAAGATTTTGGAAGTGGGTTTCTAAGGGTAGCGGGGGAGGGGGGTTCAAATATCCCAACTCAAAGGCAAGAGTCACACAAGACAAGCCTCATGACTGACCGTTCTCAAAATGCCCGAAACGACGCCCCTCCGGTCCCGTCGCTATTACTGGTCCCGCACTTTTGTGAAGTAGGTTATCAAACGTGTTGTTTTACGGGTTTGCTTGTTACCGAGGGTCAGCCTTCAGTAGCTAGGAGAGGAGAGGCCACGAGACAGCGACAGTTCCTGCCAACAGCAATCTTACGCCCCTCTGCTCTGGATCTCTGTCTACGCTCCATCCACCATCACTGAAAGGATCAGTTTTGAGTTTGTTTAGGAATAGCAAACCCAGTGTTTACACAATCTTTCCTTCTGTTTTCTCTCAGTTTTTCATACTCTCTTTGAGGCATTCGGGCGTCCAATAAAATGGGGAATTTACTTAAGCAGAGTAGCAGTGCAGTGCTCAGACAGGTGAAAAAGCTGCCGCTGTTTGCCCAACATTAAACCTTGACGAGGGAACTGCGAATCTGAAATATCTATTTTTTTTTAACCTTCACCGTTTGATTATCCTCCGTACCTCGATCTGTTCCGATCCGATTGACCCGATGATGGGTTGAATGTTTGTTAGCATATTTCAATTGGAAAGCCGCTTCTCGTATTTGATATCTAATCGTGTGGAGATGTTAATTGCTTAGAGGTTGAATCCTTTTTCCAGGAAGGTTTGAAAGATTTTTTTTTGTTTTCGGAAGATACGGGCAGCCGGCAAATTCTGAGCGCTTCATTAAACAGTTCGCTTTGTTTTAACATTGCGTAATAGTGCTATTAACGCGGACAGTCTTTTTTTTGCCGCTGTTAACTTTGGAAAGGTTTGGAAAGGTATCTCAAGCAAGCACCTATCAGCGGGAGGTTTACTCAAATATTTGCTGTGTTTAACTTTTAATCTTGCATGCAGCAAACCTTCAAGAAACTTCATCAAAAAGTGTCATCCCGATGGTTGTCCGTTGCCCATAACTCTTGAAAGTGTGCCTAAGCTTTGGCTAGCCTAAGCCATACAGATTGGTAAGAGAGTCACCTTTTTATCTACTCATAAGTATCTTTGAGCGCGGCGATTATTCCAGAAGATCTCGAACGACCTGAACAGCTGATGATGATGATGATAAGTCCAACCTCTTACCCCAACATAGGTTTGAGAAGGAGGGAACGAACGTGTATTACGTTTTCTTTATAAAATTTATGAGCAAGTAGTGGCATCAAAGAGCACTCAAGACGACCAACATAGTCCCACCAAGGAGAAACAGTCACACTCCATCGAATACTATGTCATCCCTAGCATCCTTTACGTGGCTGACAAGAACCAAGAAATGAGTCTGCCTCGCCACTTATCAGGACGCAACTGAGACATGCATATGGCCAGTTCCACTTTATCCAACGAGTGGTTCCAGGGTAGGACCTTGCGGAGCAGGAGAATCTAATGTATCTGGAAATGGCCACTTACAATCATCAATGGATGAATCTCGTTGTGACCTCCCAGACTGTGGACAGACAATGAGCTCATCGAGCCACTGAACACCTTTGGAAAACAAAGAGTTCCTGGCACGTTGGGAAAGCAAGTTAGGTACCCTTGGCTCATCAGCCCTGCGTGTACAGTACCGATGAAAGCCAGATCCCCGAACTATCCTCTCCGCAGGCAACAGACCTTTCAGCAGTTTGTGTATGAAGGTCATGATTTATTACACAATCTGCTGCTCTACAGATATCCATTGCAGAATCTCCAGCAAAACTGCAGACGGTGTACATTATGCGGTTTTGCAACCTCTGACGCCAGACTAGTTGACCCTTGTGGTCAAGAAACAAGATTGATGAGGAGAAGTCGAAGTGTGGTGAAATCAGTGACTTGTAGAGGTGAACCTTCCGGAATAAATCGAGATCCTTCGCCAATCTACTTCTCTTTCCACACTTCTTTGCCACTTTGGTGATGACCCAGTCTATGTGAGTGTTGAATTTCAAATTGCCATCTAATATGACGCCAAGGTGGACCTGCTGGACCCTACCGAATTCGTTCCGTATCGATAGCAATAGACGGGAGATTGTCCAAAACACCGGCAGACATCACCATACAACTGTTTGCTTTATGTTCAGTGCCAGCTTCTTCTACCTTTTAGAGCTTTCAAATCGATGTTCATCAAAGACTCTGCCTGTTTGATATCTGTGTGCGAGATAAACAAAGCAGTACCGTCAGCAAAAAGATTGATTTCATAAGCGTTCAGCACCGGTTTCATGTTATTGATAAACCAAATTGATCCAAGAACACTTCCTTGCGGAACTGCAAGGGTGTTTTCTAGAACTTCTGATATTCAGTTTCCAAACAACGTTCTGAGTACTTCCTGTTAAATAACTAGCCATCTAATTGTGCTTGTTTAATGACAATTAAAATGCCCTCCAAATCAAATGCACGTTTCAGATCCAAGAAAACTGCAATGACAGATTTCTTTCAATCCATCAACACCTTTCACCTCTCCAGTACCAGATTAAGAGCAATCTCACTAGATATCTCAATTGCTTGGGAATCAGCATTTTTTTTTATTCACAAACTCGTCCCATTGTTTCTTAACCACCATCTCTGGTCCTGTTTGGAACCAACTCCTTCCATGTTTTTGGGGAAAAAAACTCCTTGCTCCAGTGCTTGGTTGATCAATATAAGTAAGGTTTCTCCTATTACACAAGAGCAGTTCTGAATTGTCTTTGACTGCTTCATCCGCTAGCTAATAATAAACTTTTATACACAATAATAAAGTTGCATTTTGACTCTCGTAGAAGGAATCGTAGCAATATTTCTACCGTTGAACCCTTGGGTAACCAGTGCGCTGATAGTGTTTCACCAGTGCCCTTTAGGGGACGGTAGTCTAGATTAAAACTACTCGTCGCACAATTACACTTTGGTTCGTTCTGGACACATAGAGATTGTTTCACGTATTTCAAATATCTGTTATGGCTTCAAGACCTGCAAAACATGCAAACAAGACGAAGACATTGGATTACAAAAATCTGTACGATGTACATCTCAGGAAAGCAGTAGGAAGTAGAGATCTGAGCTCTGCTCGTCTAAGAAATAAAACTAAAGCAAAACATATGTCAATCATGTTGAAAATATTTTACCTACAAATTAAAGTCTAGGCTCGATACTAAACATCTCACGAGATTTTTTTTCTAATGCCTAGAAAACATCTCCGACGTAGATTTCTACTTGGACGTCTTAACCATGTCCAACCAACGTCTAGAAAACATCTTCAAGGACCATCCAGCAGGTCATTTTTTCAGAGTCGTATCATGCCTCGTAAAGAACTAGAGCATCTGAAGCCTTTGCACTTCACCTAAATTCTCCTAGTAGCCCAGGTTCAAAACATTTACGTCTGATTCCTCTCACGCTTGAAACTCTAAAGAGTAGTATATATAGCTCAGTACAGTTCTTTAGTAGCAGTTGACCATTTTGTCAACGTCTTAGATTGGGGTTACCTCTTCGTTCACCTTACACAGTAACAAAATAATTGAAGCAATCGGTTTCGAACAAAGACTGCGCTAGGTCCTCAAACAAGCACTGGGAAAGACATCTTCCACTAAATGTACCGAGAGAACCCTATCCGGAAAAAAACCCCTAACCAACCATCTACGCTTCCTTCTGCTTTTCTTACAGAATTTCTGCAGGCAAATCTGAAAAACGTACAACTGCACCAGCAGCAGCAGCATCACCAAACCGCACCACCGAACGGCGGTACCCTTCCACTGCAGCAGCTGACATTTGCCGGCACCGATCAACATTTGCCCCCTCAGTTAGCAACATATCAGCAGCAGCTTGGTTCACCGCTGCACCAGGGAAGCAACCCATCGAACGCGTCCACCGTCAGCGGGCCGAACGATGCAGCAGCCATAGCAGCCGGCACATTCCGCACGCCAGGTATGTCCGATCCGAGAGTGTGGAATGTTTGCCGTTGGGAAAAATTGTTTGCAACGGGGAATGGTGGTGGTGGTTTGAAGGTGAATTCTTGCATTCCACCACCCACCCACACCATATTGATTTATGCACGTGCGCAAGGTGTGAAGAGGAGCCCGTTTTTTAAATCAGTGCCCACCCCGGTCCCTAAAACATACACTACCTTGATAGCTTTCCTCGCCTGCAAATGGGGACGGGCAACATCTTTACTTTTAGTTGGTCATTCAGGCAGAGCTCCCAGCGAGTGCGAGAGTCTAGCACGAGTACGCAGCAGCAAGCTCTGCAGCAGAGGCACCGTGTCCTTAATTAACACTGTACCATTTTGTTCCTAATTAAGTCAGTTGCTCGAGAGTGGCAGACGTCGCCCCCCCGCCCGTCTAGCAATGTGGAGTCCATCTGCGAGCTCGAAAGCCGCCTCGAGAAGAAGTGTCTGTCTTTTTTTTTTTATTAAGCTTCCATCTCTCTCCCACCCACGGGCCAAGGTGGTGAGTGGCGGCACAGTGAGTGAGGCGGAGCGATAATTGATTTTGATTTTGCTAATTGGCAACGGCAGTGGATTTGTTTTTCTCCTAGCTTTCTCTCCCTCTCTCTCTCTCTCTCGCACTTCCACTCCTTTCCGCTTCCCGATTAAGTGGCCCTGTCAATAAGGTCTGATTTTAGTCCCCCGAGACCCTCTTCTCTTTCCTCTTTCCCGGTGACTTCAGTTTTCCATCTCGTCTCGGAAGGGGTCATGATTTTAAATTCAATTTCAAACGTGGCAACAACCGAAGCAGCAGCAGCAGCAGTTGGCGGTTTGCCATTATGCCATTTCGTTTCTTTTCCTGCCCAGCAGTTTCAGCAGGCTGCGCCTGGCGGGTATGCAAATTTCGCTTTCAACGCTTACTCGAAAAGGGGAAAAAAGTGGAAGGGAGGGTCTCTGCTGCTTCGTGTGGCTCATGTTGGCCGGGCGCTTGCAACTGTGTGTGGTGCTTTCCGGTTTCCGGCGCACCATTCTGAAATGAGCTAAACAGTAATCCCCATACGAACGACCCAATCCCTCTCTCCCCCCTTCTCTCTCTCTCTCGCACTCTCTCGTTATGGATGGCTGGAAGCAATGCTACTCCTTCAAAACCGATATTTATGCAACAGCAAAGCATTACAAAAAAAAAAACGCGGAATGAGACGGGCGAATATGAAGGGTTTTTCGCCTACGGTATCGAAATCGATGGAAAATTGAAATCAACATAACCATGTAGCATTACCGGGATGGGTTTATAAGCTTCCCCGTCCTTGTGCTCTCCCTCTCTCTCTCTCTCTCGCTCTGTCTCACTCTTTCCACCACCGACTCATGCATCATTGAACAGGTCTTCAACAGCCGGAAACCGTTCCGGTTGAACATTTTCTTCTTGAAAACGCTTTGCCCTCCGGTGCCACACAGGTCCTCCCCCTGCGGTGTGGGAGTACCGCAACGCAAACCGTTTGTGCGTCGTTCCCGGCGGAAGCGTAGTAGCGGAGCTAGTGGCAAAACGGTCATGTTGGTGATTATTTTATACAAATCTCCTTGAAAAAACCTGTTGTGACGGGCGAAGCTGTGACTATATCGCACCTGTATAGTTCCAGTACTCACGTATGCCTCTGAGACATGGACTCTGTCCAAATCTGACGATACCCTCTTAGCTCAGAAGCATTGTTGGCCCCATACGTGAGGAAGAGTCGATACAACGACGAGCTGTACGAGCTGTACAACGACCTTACTGTTGTGCAGTGGGAAGATGTCATAGAGGCACCATCAAGGCCGGGATAATGGATTGGCAGACGACGGCGCGAGACCGTGAGCGGTTTCGAAGTTTGCTTCAGTAAGTCAAGACCGCGAAGCGGTTGTATCTCCCTTAAAGTAAGTAAGCAACGGCGGAAAAGTAACAATTTGCGTGATTTACAGAGGGGATCGCAAACTTTCCAAATCCAGTTAGTTCCACTAACTATCACAAGAGAATTTTATTCCTGAATACGCTTCGTTGACCATTATGGCTACGTCTTTTCATGTAGAAGAATAGTGCATGCAACTATTATTATGATTTTGTTTGGAGGTCGCATTTGTTTAATTTGTTTATTGTTTTTGAGGTAATTTGTTTATTCTTTTTGTTTTTTGTACAACCATGCGTCTCATGATTTTTTGTAATTTTTTCAAACATAAAAAACTTAAATTGGCATTTTGATGTACTAAATACTTTTTCTGTACTAAATTTTAGCTAAAACGCTTCAAATGATTGGAAGTTTTGTGCGCAATGTAGTTATAGCTTACAACATTAAGTTAATCTAATTTTTTACCGAAACAAACATTGTCCATTTGGCCCCACTGCTCCACTATTCGGAAGGGATGATGTTCTTTTTTTCTACCTCATCTCTCACTCCTTTCCGTTTACGATGAATACCAGCGATGAAAGCACAGCGGGAAGCAGCAGTAGCGGACTGGAAATGGAATTCTCCAAGGTCCAGACTGCAAGAGCGTAGGCGGCATCGAAACATTACTATCGACAGCAGCCGTCGGTGAAGCCATCGCCGCCGATGGTGCAATAAATGTTACGCTCTCCTCTGCACCTTTGCCCGCTGCTAAGTGTTGTCGCTGTAGCGATGAAGCAATGGTATGGGGGTTGGGGGATAGCTGCCTGTCAATCTCGGCACTCTCGAACGTCCAACAGCACAGTTAGTTGCAATGCCCGCAACGTTCAACCTGCGCCTGAAGGTAGGCAACGGTGGTGAAATGGGCACTTACAGGGTTTTCGAGCATTTTATTGACAAGTTCAGCGAGATATTGTTTTGTTCAGGCAAGTTATTGACACTTTCAGCGAGTTGTTGAATTGTTCACATGTATGCATTGATTTGTTTGACAGCTCTATTGAGCAGCTCGGTTGCTATGGTAGAATTGCCACCTGATATGCGCTTGAATTTTCCGGGATTTTACTAATTTAATATTGCCGTTCATAAAATTAGATAAAACTAAACACGAAAATGCACCGATTCATACCGATTCATGGACGTTTGATTTGCAGCATTTACAAAAATATCAAACGCACATCAGGTCTCAATTCTACCATAGCAACCGAACGGTTCAATAGAGCTGTCAAACAAATCAATGGCTACATGTGAACAATTCAACAAATCGCTGAAAGAGTCAATAACTAACAAACCTGAACAAAACAATACAGGGTTTTCGAGCATTTTATTGACAAGTTCAGCGAGATATTGTTTTGTTCAGGCAAGTTATTGACTCTTTCAGCGAGTTGTTGAATTGTTCACATGTAGCCATTGATTTGTTTGACAGCTCTATTGAACCGCTCGGTTGCTATTGTAGAATTGCGACCTGATTTGCGTTTTAAAATTTAAAAGATGCTGCGAATCAAACGTCAATGAATAGGAATGAATCGGTGCATTTGCCTGTCAAGTTTTATCTCAGTTTAGGAACAGAAAGATTAAATGAGTAAAATCCCGGAAAATTCAGGTGCACATCAGGGCGCAATTCTACCATAGCAACCGAGCGGTTCAATAGAGCTGTCAAACAAATCAATGGCTACATGTGAACAATTCAACAACTCGCTGAAAGAGTCAAAAACTTGCCTGAACAAAACAATATCTCGCTGAACTTGTCAATAAAATGCTCGAAAACCCTGTATCTCGCTGAACTTGTCAATAAAATGCTCGAAAACCTTGTATAAAAAAATAAGGTGAATGTAAAGATGGCGCTAGCATAGGGAGACGCCCGTTCCTGTTGGAGCTGGAGCAGTTAGGGAGGACGCTCGTTACCGGACCGGTGGCCTCTGGAATTGCCATTTCACACGCAAAAGTTTGCAAGAGCAGCACGGTCACACACAAAGCAGCCGGTTACAAAGCTCTCGTGCTCGTGCGCTGTAATTTCCACCTCGATCTCGAGAGGATGGAAGAAAGCAATGTTAGAAGACACTATAAATTTAACGCAACACCCGCGCCACAGTACCCATTAAATCCGGCACGTACGATACGGCGAGTGAACAAGAGCTCCGCTCGCACAAAGTTTCGGCGACGGCCATGATCATCTCGTACACGTTGCCCTTGCCTTCAGCTTAATGCGCCCAAAACAATTCGCCCAAGCAGCACCGAGGTCAAACTTTTTCGCCCATTCTGTCCTCCCGCTGCCATCGGAGCAGGTTTGTCTCGACAGTTTTGTGGCGGAACCGCGGTGGCTATCACTAGCTCCAGTACTTCAGCCGGGTCCTCCAACGACCGGAGGCACATTCTCACTGGCGGACGACTCCGGCAGACTGCTGGAAATGAAATTTAAGTTGCGTAAGTTGTGGCGGTAATTTTGCCACCAGTTTAGAACACAAGTCGTGGGGGCAGGGCGGGGGGGGGGGAGGAAGCTGCACGTCCAGCCGGTGAAGCGTGCGTGGCAAAAGTTGCTGCCATTAATTTATCTCTCGAGCAGTGAGACACACACACACACACACACATAGAGTAACACATGTGTGGGAGAAAAGTTTTACCTTCACTGGATTATGCTCGTTAGAGGTTTATGGTGTGCGGCAGCAAGCACCATTTACCATCATGAGGTCCGACGTGATCACTTTCCAGCGGCGCTGGTGTCGTAGGTTACGAGTTTTGCATACGCCACAGGGCGAGCGACACACGCCTCGGGAGTGTCTTTGTGGAAAGATTGGAATCTACATAATCATAAAACAAACTAGTATCATCTTGAAGATGTCTTTGGAAGGCTCGGAACGATTCCAGCAGACTCATAGGACGCTCTGAGTGATGTCTGGTTCAAGATATTTTGGTGACTGGATCGTGTGGTTATCGAGATTTTCGCGAAGGAGTTCAAGTTTATTTCAACCCAGAAGGTCTATAATACTCAGAGTATAGGACCAAGGTGACTAGGATAGGTTCATTGCAACATTCCAGTGCTAAACGACTCCAAGATTATATCCATTTACTTACTTAGGCATTACAACTGTTTTGCAGTCCTGGTCTGCTGCAGAAGAAGCTATCGTATGAAGTATCGCTGGTAGTGCAACCCTCAGATTAGTACGTTAATCTACTGTCCGAGGTTCTCCGCTGCCTCTGCTTCTTCGTTTCAGCTTAGTATTCTAAGTGCGCAATGAAACGAGGGACCTACGTATAAATCCAAAGTTATCCAAAGTCTCAAATTATTAACTATGAGGCCTTAAAGTGTAACTTTGAAAGGTGCTGTAGTTGTTAACAGGTTTGCACATTGATAATGTAGGTGCATTTCTTGCATCCATCATCGGAACTAGAACGCTGTAAAGTACGTCTTACTCTTGGGACACGTACTGGAGAATAAAGCCCTTCCGTAGTCCATAATAGGACCGATTTCCAGCGTGGATACGCCACCGAATTTCCATGGACGTATCAGAGTCACATGTGCCCTGAGATCCGGGGTACACGCAGGAACCCACCTCCTCGAGAGTGTCATCGCCCATGGCCATACAGGAAAAGAATTCAGGGGTATTATCCCTAAACCCTACTCCCTGCATGTATTTGGTCTTTGACTCATTGATCTGAAGACCAACTTGCTGCTAAGCTTCTGTCTTAAGTCTAGCATTTGTTTCCATAGCCGTCCTCTTGTTGCAAAGATCCCAGGCGTTGGATCGAGTGCCAGAAAATGGTACCTTCCGTGTCGATGCCTGCTCGTCTAATTACCCCTTCCAAGCCCACGTTAAAGAAAAGGCATGAAAGCCTATCCTCTTGCCTGAGTCCTCTGTAAGAGGTAAACCGAGAGGACACGACACCACTGACCTTTAAGAAGCACATCACCTTTCCCATAGTCGCCCTACACAGCCTTAGCAGTTTGCCCGGAAACTGAAACTCCTTCGTTGTTTGAAATATCCATCAAATATGTGAAAGCTGTCCAACATTGATTGTTGAGTTTACAGTGAACCTATTCACATTGGAAAGACCTAGATCTAAAAAACTCTTAGAATTAAGCCCGGATCCCCCATTTAACAACTTGAAGTTCTCCAAATGCAACCACAGTATCTTTAAATCACACTGAGCGAGTTCCTCACACACTGTTAAATGAAATATTGTAGACAACACTCGTCAAATGATGATCTGTGGGTATCGAATTGGGTCCTTCAAATTCTTGTAAATAGGGAGACTTTTTCCTATGCAAGTCTTCGTTCACAAAGCAAGCAGGTGTTAATGTTTATTTGGGTCAGAAGCTCAGCTCTCTTTGAAGAGCTTTTTTCATCTCCAAAATAATCCGTACCGACCTCTGAAGTGTCATAATTGTGCAATCTCTGCAAAATCTCTGGACGCCTTACTATTTCTTTTTTTTTTTATTCTTGGATTACAACTACTCTAGATGCTTCTCATGTTAGGCACCCCATGCCACTGCACTTGCTACTAAAACTTTGCTAATAATTTTATTTTCCTATTTCTTTTCTCCCCATCCGCACCCGCACCTTGCCAGACGCCACTGGGAGCCAACATCCACCGTCGCAGCAGCACAATCTGCAGCTCAAGCTGCCCCTGCACCGTACCGCGATCGATGCCGGCTGCGATCAGGGGTACGGCAGCGAACGATCGCCCGAGGACGAGCTGCCCCCGCCCCTGCTGCTGATGCACGAAACGCAGTACATCGAGATACTGGCGGCATCGTCCGCCGCCACGACCGGCCCGTCGTCCGGCACAGCCCCTTCCGAATGTGTTGCCGCACAGCAAACGGGCGAGCAGCAGCAGCAGCAGTCAGCCCAACCCTACTGGACCACCGGTGGCAACCAGGTCGTGGTGGGGCCGTACAGTTTTATTACCAAAGGTAGGAGTGCTTTACCAAATGTAATATTTCGCCTCGAGCAGCGGCTCTCAGCCCGTGCTTGGCGTGGAGGACACGAAAGCACCGGGCATAAAATGGATTGATTCGGAATGTGCCGCGAGACGGAGCGCAGGAAGTCCTAGGAAAAGAATTGAAATTGAGCCGTGTGCCAGCTTTCTGGTGCTTTGGTCGCCAGCTCGTTTTGCTTTGTCCTGCAGGGCCGGGGCAAGGATTTGGGTGAGGGAAACCGGGTTTCGCATGCAGATAGCAATCTTCTGCATCCATCCCAGGTGCCGTGCTGTGCTGAGTGTTCCACGTTGCGCTCTCACGCCTCCCTTCAGCCGACCGGGACCGGGAGATGGCGCGTCTCGGGGCATCAATTTCGGGACCGGGGAAGAAAATGAGATTCACAACAAAAAAAAAAACTCCCCCCAGCCGGTGACATCGCCGTGACGGGCGCCGTGCTACAAACGGCCAGGGGCTTTCTTTTTCGCAATTTCGCTTCGACGAGCATGCGGAGAACTTTGCATATTGCTTCTGCTTTTTTTTATTCCACTTTTCCGCTATTGTTTTTATTCCTGTCCTGCAACCTGTCTTGTCTGTCTTTGTGAGTGTGTGTGTGATGTGTAATTCAAACCAATCCAATTTATTCCCATTCCTATACAAACAGTTACACATCCGTCAGATAAATAAAAACGCAAACAATTTGTTCGCCTGGATGCACTATGGTTCGCAGGTGGACTTTTGAAGGAGGGAAAACATATTGCTCGAAATTATTTTCTACCCTTTATCACTTAAATAGTTAGATTTTATTCAATTTCAATTCTTTCCGTTCCTTTTATTGCAAATATTTATCTTTTTACTCTGTTTTGTTTTTCTTAGCTTCTTGTAATTACTTTCATGCTACTTTCATACTTTGTTCAAAAAAAAAAAATTAAATAATTCGACACGTAGTTAATGCTTTTATTGTTATGGTACAAATCTATTCTACTTTTTTTAATTCAACACTTTGAACTTGGAAGAAGAAAATGAAATACTTTTTGTTGTTATTCGGTAGTAACGGCCAGGCCGTATTGCTTAAAACTAAGTTTTTACAATTCATTTATGGAGTTCGTGCAATTTTGCCGCTACAATCCATATTGGCTGGGAGATATTTCCTTCTTCCAGTCATGAAAGGGCACCGTATGCCGGGTGTACTGGGACATTTTGTTGCAATCCGGTGTAAGAGGTCCAATGATCCAACCAGCGGTTTTTATCGTTCCAGCACATGTGGTTGTGGCGTACCGTTTGTTTCCATTTCAGTGTGTCTGGTCGTCTTTATCGTTTCCGCATAATGCTTTCCGATGTCGCGGTTCTTCATCGACAGTGCTCCTCGTTGAATCCTGAGCTGGTTCCTTTCTTGTGAGAACCTCATTCTCACAAGGATCTTCTGTCTTTAGGCTGGTGAACAACCATACACATCTCTCATTCATTCATACATTCATCCACATATTAGTTCAAGCGATGTACAACATGTAGCGCAAAGACAAACAAGCGGAATGGGATGGGACTTCAGACTTCTGTAGGCAACCAGATACCGTCCGACCGTCCGTCGCTGCCATGGACTCGCACTCCGATAACTAGACCCGTGATATGATATGATATCGACCGTCAGATGTCCTTTAGCCACAAAGAGTCTGAGGGAGGGAATTCACACAGTTTATCCATTCGCTCGGCTAAACTCAAAAATGATTTTGAGCAACGCCCAGTCGGCTCCTGCCAGAATATCACGGATCGGGGGTGTTCAGGGGTCTTCTCAGTCTTCCGACTGCGCCCAAACAAAGAGGGTCTAGCAAAATGAAATACTTTTTAAATAAAATTGATTTAAACCATCTCATTACGGATCGGAGTGACATAAAAAATTGTCCTTGGAAATTCGTACTTGACTTCAATAAAGCGCAAATGTCATTTAGAGTGCTTTAGTAGAGTTTTTTTTTAATTAAAAATATTATTTTTAAATTCTATGGAAAATTACCCTTAATTAGGGACAAACAAATCCCAAAGCATGAAACTAAAAACAGTTAAAAGTATAAAAATGAAAACCCCACAAATTTGCTATATCCACCGATTGCTCCGACGTGAACCATAGTGCGGTGTACCTCCGCACACGCCGCCCCGTACAGTGTCCGTGAAAAAGTCTGGAGAAAAAAATTGAAGAAAATCACATCGACAGCGCACGGATGTCTACAGCCATACACCGAAGCATTCGGCACAGTGCTTCCATTTTGCTTTCCACGTTTTCCATCCGCCTGATTTATGCTTGTTGTGCCACACTCGCCGGGAGTGTGTGTGTGTGTGTGTTGTGCTTGGTAAAAATTGCCGCTAGGAAGCGCTTTCGGGCATCCTCGCGAAAATTCCGTTCTGCAATGTTTACTCTGTTTGCGGGTGTAATCATGCCAACAAGTGTCTTGCCGCGATAGAACAGCGTTCATCAACGAGCCGGTTAAATGAGTGTGGAGATGTTTGTGGGGGTTGAGCTTCTGGGAGCTCCAACCGGCACCGGCACCCTGCTGCTTTGGAGCACGCTAATGGATCATAAAACAAACGCGTTGCAACTCACCGCCCAAGGTAGGGTCTGTGCAAAAGCTTACCAGTGCCGGTGGTGGTCCGGTGTTTGATGACGCTACTGCTATTTCGACTCCCACTCACCAGTACCCCCCAGTAATTTAGAAGGACGGGAGCGAGAGGCTAGAGAGAGTTACCGGCACATCCGGAGGTGTTCTCCACTCTAGCTCTTTTGGTGACAGGTGTTTTCGATTTGACGCTGGAATGGCTTTTGGAGCAGGGACAGGGACAACCCGGTTTGCCTTTGCCAGCGTGTACTGTCCAGAGGACATTCGCCTGTATCTTTGCAAGCCGTTGACCACCGGAAATCGAATTCTACGTCTCGTTAGGACATGAACTTCTGGCGAGAATTCTTACGGACGTGTGACTGCTGTCAGGAAGCAGGAGTTCTTTGCAGGGCAGTGCTCAAAATCAGGCTCATCTCAAACCTCCGGCTTCCTCCCGACAAAAAAAAAGAAAGACACAGAAAAAACTCTCGCACTAAAGTTCCTGCCGACACACGAAATCTTGAGCCTGTCTGTCGGAGACGTCGAGCCAATCATTTTTCATTTCCGTCCCAGCCGGCAGTCGTCCTCCCTGATGGCATTGTGTTGTATTCGGTGATAACCTCTTACATTCTGCCCCCCCCCCGTCCCGTCCCCACCCCAACCCCCCTTTTTTTCTTTGTGAGGTGCGGAGAAGCTTGTGCGCTCCCGAGATGCCTAACTTTGGGCAGCGGCAATGTTGTTTGATGCTAGCAGGTCCCCAGTTTTTGAAAGAAATTAATACCGATTGTGCGGTTGGCCTGTATGAATCCACTTTGGCTGCACACTTGAGGTCTGTGAGCAATCACGCGTGTGTGTGTGTGTGTGGGTCCCCTCAAGAAAAGCTGAGAGTAAGTGGCAAAGTTTGCCAAACCACCTTTCAACGACCAAACAGGAATATAAAATGGCACTAATGTTGTGCGACTAGTGGTGCTGAGCCCGCATGTTCGCCATGCAAATTAATGCTAACAAACAAGGCTGCTCTGGGAAGGCTGTGGCAGTGGGGTGTCGATGAAAACGGTGGGTTGGACGGGTTGGGTCGCTGTGGGAGTTATTATCCGCTGCACACATCACCCGGCGGAAGAATTATAATGCTCGGGGTGAAGGCAATGATAATGTCTGCGGAGATGAGGGGAGGGGAGGGAGTGGGGGCGTAGAGTTGCTGGCTGGCAAACGGGGTTGGATGTCTACCCGACCGGCGTTAAATGCTGCTCTTTTATGGCTCCAACAGAAGCTGTGCTTCACCGCATCCTGAGTGGTGTACAACCACTGTCGGTTTCTTCCTTACGGCCGTTCCGTAATAACCGTTCCGAATGCGCCAAAGTGTGACGTTAAGTGATTCACCTTTCGACAAAGAGTTTTCTTCCCATACCCCCATCCTGAACGTATCTGAACGAGCGCCAACAAAAGGCCCGTAGTTCAAAGCCACGCCAGGAGTCGCCGCGCTCCGATCCACTTAAACTTGGCTCCTCGGCTCTCTGTCCGTTTTGTTGCAGCCACTCACCTTTCTATTTTTCATCTCCATTAATGTGAACTCGGTTTTTCCTTCCCGTTACGTCTGCAGATTCCATCTTCTTCGTCCAGGTGGCGAAGGGCACGCGCGGGCTCGGCTTTTCCGTATCGGGCGGGTCCGACTCGTCCGCCCCGTTCCCGGGACTGATCCGGATCAAGCGGCTGTTTCCGCACCAGGCGGCGTGGGCCACCGGCATGCTGCAGCCCGGTGACATCCTGCTCGAGGCGAACGGTGTACCGCTTACGGGCCTCACCAACTACGTAAGTAGCTTGCCCTTTGCAATCATTTCTTCCCGTGCACAACATTAAACAGATTTCTGGTACGGGCGTTTAACATCTTGAGCATTCCGTTAGAGCATTACATGTTATTAGTTTTGAATATATATAAACATTTTAAACAGTTTTTTTTTAATTATACGCTTCTTTTTCATCACATAAGGTTAACAGAGCATTTCAAGTCAATTCAGCTTTTATCTACCCGATGTGAATTTATTAAAATAAACAGTCTAATATAAATTTAAAGACTTGAACTATCATAGCAAAATATATTAGATGAAAACATTATAGAAATGTGATTTTTCAAAATTTAGTTAAGTGGCGTAGAAAAAGGCGGAAGCAATAGGTTTTTTTCGTAAAAAAAAACATAATTGATTAATTTAAAAAGGTATGAATTAAGCACGTTTCTACATTTCTACGTTTTTTTGGAAAGCCTGCATTAAATTGTATTTCTTAAACTAAACGAACGCTTGATATTGAAGTGCGACACCTGGGTTAAAAATTACTCCTCGAATTATATCCTGCTCCGAAACATTTAGCCAAAACATTAAAATTTAATTACAAAAAATATTATCATCTGTAGATGATCGATGTGCAGAATAATGCAGGTTAGATAATTATTTTACTATAGAGCAAAAGGCTTGAAAAATGAGTAATGAAAATGGAGAAAAGCAAAATATTTGACAGTTACCGAAATAAATTCCGGATTATCACAAATCAGAACTTAGTTAGCCTGGTATAACGAGAAACCGATGTATGGCAAAATGGGGCAATATGGTCACGGTACGGTTTTTGTTGTTATGATTTTTTTATTTGCTCTCTTTTTATTAAATCTCATGTTCATAGTATTGTTCAATTTGTGTATTAGTTTGATAAAGCTACGAAGAACTTAAAAATTATTGTTATGAGACGCGAACGGATTTTCAAATAAACAGCAATCAGTATATAACAAGACTGTAATCGTACATTGAAATTATCCTTTTAAGCCTTTTGACTTTTCCTTTAATGAGCACCATTAGCTACGTGAAAATCTATGACCTGGACACTATTTAATACATCAAACTCCTTATGTCGCTACTGATTGACACCATAAAAAATAAATAAACGTCTTCTATAAGGAAAAAGTTTAATTTAGCTGAATTTTCATGAAGACTATAACATACATGTTCCAGCAAAGAATAGAAGAGAGAATTTAAAGTCTTATTGGAAGAGAATATGTACCAATTTCATGCTACCAATTTCATGAAGATAGTGTTCATTTCATTCATTCAAATGGATTTCCGTAAGCAGTGTCAATAATTGTTTTAGAGTTATGGCATAAAGTTTTTTTTTATCAAGATCAAGTTTTTTGAATGATGAAAAAGTAAAAAAATAAAATAGGAAATCAAATTCGAGACAAAAGCAGCTTAAATTGATCTTAGGCGCCATCCATCAATTACGTAACGATAAAATCTCGATTTTTGGAACATCTGCCCTAGTGTAACAAAGAGTAAAGTTAGGTCAACTAAGAACGAAACGTAGAACTCTTTTGTCTGACACCCTAACTCTTGGCTCATATTACAACGTCACATAACCAAACTTTTACTCCCTCCTTCCCTGTATGTTTTTTTATTTATTTTCATTTGTTTTATTTTAAATAATTTTAAATAATGCATTCCACTGAAAACTGAATCTAGCTCATAAAACACTTTAGCAGCAGAGCAATCTATTAGCTTTATTTTAATTGTCCCATAAATTGGTTCCTATTTCGCTCCATGTTCCCATAATAAATCGATCACTAGAAAAGAATACCTTAGCCGAAAGCGAGCGAGTGTGCATTCCCACTTAAATTTGTTTTTTAGATTTTTGTTTTTTAATAATTGTTTTTTTTTTGCTTCTCTTTTCTCAGCATGCCCTGGAAGTGTTGCGCAAGGCGACGAACGTCGTCACGCTCACCGTTTGCCGACCGAAGGACGAACAGTACCGCAAGCTGTCCCCGCCGACGGAACCACCACGCCCCCCGCTGCGCAATGCGCTCTCGTACGATCCGAGTCACGGGTCGGCCTCCGTGCCGCAGTCACCACTGCCCCCCGCCGGCATTCCATATCCTCAGCAGCAGCAGATGCAGCACTTCTTCCCTCCACCGAACGCCAGCTGGAACCAGCAGCTCCAATCGGTTGCCGGCTTTCTGCCACCGCTCGATCCGATCCAAACCAACTTCAGCGGGGTAAGTGCTCTCTCTCTCTCTCTCTCTCTCTCTCTCTCTCTCTCTCTCTCTCTCTCTCTTTCCCCTCCCGCTTCTTTCCGTCACTAATTTCTTCGATTCTCTTTCCCCTTTTTTTCCTGGGTGGTCCAGGAGTTTGAGATTGTCATGACGAAGCAGCAGGGATCGCTCGGCTTCACGCTGCGAAAGGAGGACGACTCCCTGCTCGGCCACTACGTCCGGGCGCTCGTGCGGGAGCCGGCGCTGAGCGACGGCCGGATACGTCCCGGGGACAAGATCGTCGCCGTGAACGACGTCCCCGTCTCGTCCATGACGCACGAGGAGGCTGTGATATTTCTGCGCCAGGCGGCGGACGTCGTCCGGCTGCGGCTGTACCGCGACCAGGCCCAAACGCCCCTCTCCGCCCATTCGCCGGCCGAGGCGAGCCTGCGAGGTCGCACCCGGCTCCTCCTGCGCCCGGAAGCGCTCAATCTGCTGAACGATCTGGCCGCCAGCCGGTACCATCGGGCGGTAGCATCTGCCACCGGTTCCGGCTCGTCCGTCACGTCCAGCAGTGCGACCACCTCGCCGCGACGGTTGCGACGGGCCGGCGTACATCAGCACGGTGGCGGCAGCGGCGGCTTCGATAACCACGGTTTCCAACAGCAGCATTCCAGCAACGGCACGTTCAACTGCTCCGACACCTGCTCGAACGCGTCCACCATCGTCAGCCAAGGTAGGTCTACATTTTCTAAAGATGCTCTGTACACAAAAAAAAGTCAAAATCTATGTGGCCCCCGCTTTTCGGGATCCAATGATGGCGAAGACATGTTGATTTTTACGGATCGTTTGTAACTGCCTGCATGACCTGCTAGCAACATAAATTATTTCCCATGGAAAAATAATATTTTGGGTTATACTAGAAAAAAATGTCTATTTTTTTAATTTCATTCTTTATTCATTAACTATAATAAAAACAATCATTGTAGTTTGTTCCTGTCATTGTTACACAAAGGTTTCGATCGGTGTCTATTGTATCCCATCATGGTGTCGATTTTACCCCAGCTAAGCCCCTGTGTCCTGGGCCGGCTCGATGGTCTAAGTGATAACGGCGTAGGCGTGTTACATAAGGCCCCGACGTGATATCGAATCCCTCTCGAACTGTTACCATCGCGTACACAGAATTTACTTTTACCTGCTATGGGATACACTTAAGTTACAGAAAACGCCAAAGCACTATGTTTGTGCCACCGAGGAAGATATTTGGACTTTTAATAAATAAAAAAACTAAAATGAAAACCCACCCACTCCTCTCTCTCTTTGCACCCAGCTGCAGACAATCTGGACGAATCGTACTACCGGGACGAGGAGATCGATGCCATCGTCGCCAGCGAGGAGCAGCAGCAACACGAAGGGGGCGAGCAGGGACCAAGGCCACGGCCCACCTTCCTCGATCTAGAGGCCGGCGGGGCCCGCTTCCAGCTGAACAATCTCGACCGGGACACGCTCGAGGCGCCACTCCGGTACGGACTCGCCGGTACCGCCGGTACGCCCGGTCTCGCCGGTCCCGATCCGGACGGGCCGAACTTCGTATCGCTGCCGTGCGAAACGTTCCTGGTGGCGTGCAAAACCGAGCAGGATCTGCAGGACGGCGAGCAGACGGAGGCGATCTACGTGCAGCACTTTGCCCACAAATCGCCACTCTACTCGTCGGTCAACGTGCCGGCCCGCGTCGGTGCGGCCGAGCTGGTGGAAGCGGTCGAACGTGGAGGTGAGTTAATCTCAAAAATCTGATTTGTGTCACTAAGTGGTGCAAGCAAACAAATATTAAATGGTTATAAAAGAAAAAAAAAGAAAAAAAGGTAAAAAGAAATGCAACGACCAGAAAAGCTGGGTCATCAGTAAGCTGATGAAGAAACTCCAGTTGTTATAAATTCTAGGGAATGGTTAATGGCTCATGTCCCAGTTTATTGTTTAATTGGAGGATCTCAGCGGCGACACCCAATATGGAAGATCGCAACGAGATTCGTTCACAGATGATACCAGCGCGTGACCATTTCCAGTTACGTCGTAGTACTTCGATAGGTACAGTCCCTCATGCAGGCAGATGTAATATTCGTTCGGAGTATAATCCGTTTTTCTATGGTGGTATAATGTTGCTGTTCTGGGGCCTGTAATTTGAATTTTGAAATGCCACTAAAAGAGTAGAAACGTCTTATAGCATCTTTCATCCTGCACAAACTTATTAGGGTAAAAAGTGAACCTTGTTAGCATCATTATCATCAGAGTTTCTACATATTTTCTTGGTGAAACTCTTGTACCATTCCTCCGGTTAGCCTCAGTTCTTAGTTCAGCAACTCCAACAACTAATCCCTGATTCTGATTTCATCTCGTACGATTTTAGTTCTTACCGAAACACTTCCACCTCTCTTTCGCAGGGAAGAAAAGTCTAATGAAGTGGAAGGGAGCGACCCTGCTGGGCGACGAACAGGAGCGTGAACCTTCCACACACCCGTCCGAGAGTGGATCGGGCACGGAACAACTGACGGACTCGCTAGTAACGCCCGATGCGGACGACTCGAGCCTGGCAGCGACGGCCGGCACAACGCTCAGCACCGCCACACCGACGACGGAGCGTGAGCTGTTCGATCTGAACGCGAGCTGCGGGACGGACAGTGAAGGAAATCAGGTACCACCAGGGGAAGTCCTTTTCCGCCTGCTCCCTTCCGCGCTAACCTCTCCCATCTCTCTTCCGCGGGTGTAGATTTTCACGGTCGAGCTTAACAAGGGATGGAACAGCCGGCTCGGGTTCAGCTTGAAGCAGGAAGCGGCCGGCAACGGTACGATCCGCACCGTCATCAGCGCCATCTACCGGGACAGCGTTGCAGCACGGGACGGTCGGCTGCACGTGGGCGACATACTGATTATGGTGAGTTTGCTGTTTCACACGCACCGCCTTGGCTGAAGCTTTATACAGAAACGTTTCAAACGGCTCTTACGGCAGGTCAACGAGGAGTCGGTCGAATCACTGCCGACGGCGCAGGTGATCGAGCTGATGCGCATCGTGCGCGGTTCCATCTTTATCACGCTGATGCGACCGTCGGGCGGTGGCACCGGCAGTACACTCGAGCCAACGCCCGAGGAACCGGCGACGGAAGACAAGGGAGGGCAGCAAGCTGGCGACGATGCTGCCAGCTCCGGTGAGCCGTCGCAGGGTGAGTCGCAGACCGCTGCGATGCGCCAGTAAGCTGAGAGCTGATGGCGAACAGGTGTGACGGTTTCCTTGATACGCGCAGAACGGGGCGAGCGGGAAAGCGAGAAGCGAGAAGAGATGAACCAGTATACCACAGGTGGTGGTGCGTTACGGGACGTAACGCAGCGTAACGCAACTTAAAAGGTGATTTTAGTGTGTCATACAGACGGAAAGGGCAAAGCAAGGTGTGTCGTTTTTGCATGTGGGTTATTCATTCCGTTCCGGAGCCATTCGCTTCAATTTCCAAAGAGAGGGAGAGAGAGAGAGAAAAAAAAAAGAAAGAATAGGAAAGAGAAAAGAAATACCTAAGAGACTTAAATACAATACGGGAAGAGGAAATGGGCGGTAGAGAGCGAGAGAGGGAGAGAGAAAGGATAACAGCAATCGGCGAATTAAACCGTACGATGTAAACGCTCTGCCGGCAACTGCTTCAGCTAAGGCAATTCAACCGTTAAGTCTTTAAAGAAACGGACTAGTAAAAGGCAAAGCAGCAGCAGAAAAAAATCGAAATGATACAAACGAGAAGATAAAAAAGAGAAAACATTTATCTAATTAGCATTAGCCGCAGATGACTGTGTAATCAAACGTAATCGGAGCTAGTAATTTTAACCCTACCCGTCCTCTTCCACCCTCCTGCATCCTTCCTATCCAACGCACTCTCGTCCTGCATTTTAGTGGTTGGAACGAGAGCAACGAAAGAGAGAGAGAGGGAGAGAGAGAGAGAAAGAGAGAGAGAGAAAGAGAGTGCTATTAAGGCTAGAGTGCAGCAGGCAAAGAACTTGTTAATGGCTTTCCCAGTTCCCTCCGTCCCGTCCCCTTTATCCCCGAGCACCAGCCATCCCTCCTCATCCGCATCTGATCGTTGGAGTATTTTAAATGTTATTAGTGTAGCCAATGCGCAGCAAACCAAAACAATGAAATCTATAGATGAACAAAACCTATTACCAAACGGGGCAGGGAGCGTGAAGGGAAGGGAAAGGGAAAAGGGCGCGAGCCATTTCCCAGTATGGGAACGTGTGTTTGTCAGTGTTTGCGG